>JACEFZ010016706.1:140000-240000 GCA_014155875.1 Cepaea nemoralis
ATTGTTTCGCTGGAGGTATTCCTTGGTTCTCCAAAACTCTGTTTAATGGTCTCAAATCATTGAGCCAGGAACAGCTAAATTAATTATAACGGGCAGGATCACATTGGTAAAGAGGAATAGAGGATCCTTTATCTCTTTGGGGTTGAGCCATCAACTAAGCATCCGACAGTTCACAATAAATACATGTGCGGGCATAAATATTAACCAAAACAAACTGAACTCTAAAGGCCTGTATTTGTATCTGGTCGCTGTCCTATCTAGACATGTCTACCTCTGAATCCACTGTACTGTCTCCAATATGAATTGTCATTCCCAGGTGTCGCCTGTTGTAAAAGCAATTGAAACCGGCTATATGAAGTGCGTTACCTCCCAGTCGCGTCTAGTGTAGAGTGACAATATCTTTTTATACACTAAGCATTTCAGAATGGGGCCTCGTTGTTTTGCACTCGCGCAGTTCCAATATAGAAAGCAAGTATTATTGAGGCCGAGAAGGACGCATTTGAGCCTTGTTCATCTGGCTCCAGTGCGTTTGCCTTGCCTTTTAAGTCGACCCCGTCGAACTTCGAGGTTTGTTTGCCTTTTGTAAGAGGCTCAGCCGTTGGCCGCCGTGTGGGAAACCCAAACACATAAAATATAAATGACGGCCAAACTGGTAAGAAAATATTAACAACCAGAACTTGATTATGAATATGTACCCTCTGTTTCCATGGAAACTTCATCTCGACTCTTGACGCTGAAGCTGTCTTTAACAACCGTTCCATATATATATATATATATATATATATAATATATATATATATATATATATATATATATATATATATATATATATATATATATATATATATATATATATATATATATATATATAAAAATGCCGAACTGAAATTGTAGACCATTTTACATATCTAGGATAAGAGGTAAATAGCACATTATCCCTAGATCAGGAAATCAACATCAGGAGCGTGGATCCCCAGAGATGGCAGTGCTGGGGTGAAAAGATTATGTCACGAGAGGAATGTCATTTTCTGTGGAGATTTCAACGCTAAAGGCAGATCACGGGGAAACATGTCTTCCAATACGTGGGGGGAGGGGGGAGGGCTTGAGGCTGCACTTGAAACCATCTACCTTGTTTTTATCAACAGTGGCTGTGTCACCAGGACAGTAAGTCACTGTCAAAGACTTAGGAGATAGCTCTAAGCTATAAGCTCTAAGAAGAGCTGAAATAGAGCATAAGAATAGAGCAAGTGACGTAATAGGATAGGAGACCAGACAGGAGAGACACTATCGCTATAAATAGCGATAACGGGACACCCTTGTGTCAACAATAAGGGCAACCAGTGCAGATGAGCGGAGTTGCCCAAGATACTGGGAAACCGGGTACACGAGGAAGGACCGAGTAACTCTGGTCAGCACAACCCAGGGCCCAGCACATAAACCAGCTAACGCACGCTGAGCTAATTGCTGGTGGCTGAACACACCACGCTCAGCGAGCTCAGACGGACATTAGACGGCGTAGAGATCAGACGTGTATCCGCTAGGGATACTTTGTGGTTTAAAGGACAGTATTATAGTTATAATAGTCTAGCTTAGCTTCAATAGTTATAATGTGTACATCATCTCCTCATTCCATCATTACATTCTATGTTCAATACCGTTATGGTATTCCGCTCATGGAGCTATTGTTGATCAGCTCCGAATAAACATATATCCTTTTGCAAACGATACGAGTTGTCACTTCGTGTAGTGTAAAAGAAGGGAATCCTTGTACGCCTGTCGCAAGTGAATTGCTGACAGGCAGGATATCAATTGGTGTCAGAAGTGGGATCAATTGATATCCTGCCTGTCAGCAACTCACAGCTTTCTGATTCCCTTGTCGAGGCCTGGCAAAGACCACACACAAATGCAAAGATATCGGATAATAACAGTGCAAAATACAATAGGCAAGCTGCTGGAGAAGTTAATTACCAGGAAAATATCAAGCCAATTAGAGAGGCAAGGTTGTTTCCCACCTACCCTTGGAGGATACCGTCTAAACAGAGAAACCTGGACCAATGCAGCAGTTTTTGCCCATGATGTCTATTAATGTTTCCACTCATGCATTGAAACATGTGCTGCGGTGATTGATCTTGAGGACGGGTATAACAGAGTTGTTGGATTTTTTAATGGTCTGACTTCTTGAACTCAAGATAAGTCCATTCCTCCTTTGTTGGATCGCCGCAGCCCTCTTCCAACGGAAAGTAGTTTTCTTCTTCTTCTTTTTCGTTCATCCTGAGTGTTTTTTTTTTCGGATGTGATTGCGTTGTGCCTGTTTACAGCAAAGCTGCGTTCTTGCGCCGTTAGGCCGACACATCCGACTTCTGCGGGCATTTGTTGACCGGGTTAACCATCCCGGGGGAAAGTAGTTTTAAGATATGGGAGTTGGACTTCTGGACCAACAACAATATATCCTGGTCTGCGACATGGATCACCATCGTTGGATACTATTCAGGTTGAGGCACTATGATTCACCTGCCGCAACTACTGTCCCTTCGAAAATAAAGTTCGTTCGTTCGTTCGTTCCCTAACATCTGCTGTAGCTTCGTTGGACATGTTGCGGTCAAGACCTTGTTGTCAGTGTAGCCTAAGTGTGGTTAGTGTAACCTAAGTTGTGTCTATTGTGTTCATACACTCACCCATCCATCCATCCATCCATCCATCCACCCACCCACCCATTGCAGAACCATGAACATATACAAAATGTGAGCTTAGGTGTACGGGTTTATCTGTGAATCCCCTGTATTATTGAATGTCCACACTGGTGACATGTTGCGGTTAAGACTGAGTGGTCAGTGTAACCTAAGTTGCGTCTACTGTATTCATTGTAATCCCTGGTGAGATGTTGCGGTCAAGACGGTGCAGTCAGTGTATAACACAATACGTTTGACATGCTGCAGTTTAAATATCACAAGCTGAAAATTTCACTATCTGACAGATAGATGTTTGTGTGTGTCTTGACTGTTGCCTTTAAGAGTTGTCGTGAGGAATGATTGATATTCCAGTCCCGCTGCCTGTTACCCCATTCCTTCAGTTTTGTCCGTAGTTTCTTTAGCAATTTCTGTCAGGAACATAGCAATTCTCGGTTATCTATAGTCTAATGGCCAAGAGAAAACGACTGTGTACTTGTTTGCGACACGGAAATTCTGGCATTACTTCCCCTCACAGTGTGTCGCGAAGCCTTGGTTAGACTAGATACCTAGCGGCTGATGGCGTATTGTGAATAGTCTCAGGTTTCGTCCATTCACACAACTCAATCCCGCCATTCTCTTCTAGAATGTCACAGGTTGTTTTTTTTTTCATTCACACACCTCACTCTTGTCATTCTCTTCTGGAATGTCTCTTTCATTCATCCATCCATCCATCCATCCATTCATCAATCCATCTATCCATCCATCCATCCATCCATCCATCCATCCATCTATCCATCCATCCATCTATCCATGAATCAATCCATATAGCCATACACCCATCCATCCATTTATTCATCCACCCACCCATTGCAGAACCATGAACCTATACAACATGTGAGCTTAGGTGTATGGGTTTATCTGTGAATCTACTGTATTATTGAATGTCCACCCTTGTGTCCGAGGCATGTCCTTGAGTTGGTCAGTCTCATGTATGACTGTGAGTGTCCACCAATGTGTCCGAGGCATGTCCTTAAGGTGGTCTGTCTCCTGTATGACTGTAAGTGTCCACTCTTATGTCCGAGGCATGTCCTTCAGGTGGTCAGTCGCCTATATGACTGTGAGTGTCCACCAATGTGTCCGAGGCATGTCCTTCAGGTGGTCAGTCTCCTGTATGAATATGAGTGTCCACCCTTGCGTCCGAGGCATGTGTTTGAGGTGGTGGTCATTCTCCTGTACGACTGTGAGTGTCCACCCTTATATCCGAGGCATGTCCTTGAGATGGTCAGTCTCATCTATGACTGTCAGTGTCCACCAATGTGTCAGAGACATGTCCTTCAGAGTGGTCAGTCTCATTTATGACTGTGAGTGTCCACCCTTGCGTCCTGGCATGTCCTCGAAGTGGTCAGTCGCTATATGACTGTGAGTCTCCACCCTTGCGTCCGAGACATGTCCTTCAGGTGGTCACTCTCCTGTATGACTGTGAGTGTCCACCCTTGTGTCCGAGGCATGTCCTTGATGTGGACAGTCCCTTGTATGACACTCTCGTACCCGAGACATTGGGTTGCAGGCGGTCAAGGTTCTCTGTCTAGTGAGGCGGATGTAATGACAGTTCTTACTGCCAAGTATCAGAGTGAGGCGGGTGTAAAGACAGTTCTCACTGCCCAGTATCAGAGTGAGGCGGGTGTAAAGACAGTTCTCACTGCCCAGTATCAGAGTGAGGCGGGTGTAGAGACATATCTCACTGCCCAGTATTAGAGTCAGGCGCGTGTAGAGACAGGCATCAATGCCCAGTACCATAGTGAGGCATGTGTAGAGACAGATCTCCCTGCCCAGTATCAGAGTGAGGCATGTGTAGAGACATATCTCACTGCCCAGTATCAGAGAGAGGCGGGTGTAGAGACAGATCTCACTGCCCAGTATCAGAGTGAGGCGGGTGTAGAGACAGTTCTCACTGCCCAGTATCAGAGTGAGGCGGGTGTAGAGACAGTTCTTACTGCCCAGTATAAGAGTATATACAGACTTCAGTAACAGAGCGACTTGATAGACAGACATCAATAACACAACAACCTGATAGACAGACATCATAAAATACACAACGAACCTTGATAGACAGACATCAAGTTAAACACAACAACCTGATAGACAGACAATCAATAACACAACAACTGATAGACAGACATCAATAACACAACGACGTGAATAGAACAGACCATCAATAACACAAACAACCTGATAGACAGATCATCAATAACAACAACGACTTGATAGACACATACATATACACAACAAACCTGATAGAACAAGACTCAATAACACAACGACTTGATAGACATACATCAATAACACAACAACGCTTGATAGACATACATCAATAACACAACAACGCGCTGATAGACATGACATCAATAACACAAAACCTGATAGACAGACATCAAATAACACAAACGACCTTGATAGACAGATATCAATAACACACAGACTTGATAGACAGATACATCAAATACACATCAACAACCTGATAGACAGACATCAATAACACAACGAACCTTGATAGACATACATCATCAACCAACGAACCTTGCATAGGACATACAGCAATAACACAACAACCTGATAGACATACATCATAACACAACAGCACCTGATAGACTACATCAATAACACAACAGACTTGATAGACATACATCAATAACACAACAAACCTGATAGACATACATCAATAACACAACAACCTGATAGACATACATCAATAACACAACAACCTGATAGACATACATCAATAACACAACAACCTGATAGACATACATCAATAACACAACAACCTGATAGACATACATCAATAACACAACAACCTGATAGACAGACATCAATAACACAACAACCTGATAGACATACATCAATAACACAACAACCTGATAGACATACATCAATAACACAACAACCTGATAGACATACATCAATAACACAACAACCTGATAGACATACATCAATAACACAACAACCTGATAGACATACATCAATAACACAACAACCTGATAGACATACATCAATAACACAACAACCTGATAGACATACATCAATAACACAACAACCTGATAGACAGACATCAATAACACAACAACCTGATAGACAGACATCAATAACACAACAACCTGATAGACATACATCAATAACACAACAACCTGATAGACAGACATCAATAACACAACGACTTGATAGACATATATCAATAACACAACGACTTGTAGAAAGACATCTGTAACACAACTATCTGGCATACAGACATCAATAACGCAACGACTTGATAGACATACATCAGTAACACAACTACTTGATAGGCATATATCATTAAAACAACAGACATCAATAACAGAACGACTTGATAGACAGGACATCACTAACACAACGACTTGATTGACAAACAAGCTTGTTGACAAACTTGATTGAAACACACCAACTTGACAAACATCATTAATACAACGACTTGTTAGAAAGAAATCCGTAACACAACAACTTGACAGACAGTCATCACTAACACACCGACTTGATGAACAGCAATCACTAAATCAAACACGCTATAGCAAACAGTCAACTTCATACCCCCAGAGCTCGTGAAATTTACCATTCTAAATAAATCAACTCTTCTTTAACATATCGTATTACATCAGAACACTGGTCTTCAAATGGCAGCAAATTGGAAACTCGAAGAAAGCACAATAAATCAACATGTCTTTAACACGTCTTGTTACATCAGAACTCTGGTCACCAAACGGCAGCAAATTGGAAACTCGGAGAACGCGCAATAAATCAAATCTTGAACAAACTATCCTCAGTGAATCATAACCGTCATAAACAACTCTCAAGAAGCCAAGTATGTGATGGAAGTCCCGCCTGCATGTCTGGATCGTGAGAGTCGAAGTCTAGAAAAGGATGCGTGAAACGTGTCCCGGTATTGGGAGCTCATATTATAGTACATGAAGATGTTGACGCTGGAGTTGATGGCGTTGCACAAGAAGCCGAACGAGGACAGCGACACGAACAGGTTGTGATACTCTCCGAAGATGCCAAATTTGGGCTCGATAAATCTGGCAATGGACAGGAGAATGCCTGGAGTGTACATGCAAATTAGTAGGCCAGAAATCATCACCACCATTTTTGCTGCATTTTTATCTTTCTTTGCCATAGATGCTACTCTAGTTTCCCCGCGAGTGGCTTCCTGGCGCCACTTGGATGCCACCCGCAGCTGGATGACCAGGACCATCGTGAGGACACTGACACACACGAACGCGCCCATCACCAGAAGTGCGTGCAGAAAGAATACCAAGCCTTCAGCGCTCTCACTGTTGGTGGTGAAGAGAACTCCCAGAAGGGTTCGGTTCCTGTCTGGGTAGAACTTCCAGCCGATGTACGACGTGCTGTACTCGGGCAGGAGAACGGCCATGTTGATGACGTAGATAGAGACGAGTATACAGGTGGTTCGTCTGGGGGTGATGATTCGCTTCACGGCTAGGGGAGCAGTGATACACAGGCAGCGCTCTGCCGTGATGTAGGCCGTGATCCAGCCTGTTATCCGACCAAATGTCACGTGGGGCCACCACCGAGCATGGACTGAACTTCAACAGACGCGAAAGGAATGTTAGAGTTGACAACCAGCGGGTTTATAAAGATAGTGAACCACTCCAGCGTCAGTAAAGAGCACTGGTCTGAGACGGCTAGGGCCATGAAGTTGATTGTCATTGAAGTGTGGAATCCTTGTGTGGCGAAGACGATCATGTTGAGTGTGTTGGCAACAATGCCACACAAGCCAACCAGGGTGCAGAGACAGATAAAATTGACCAGCTGAATCATCTGAGCTGCCTCGGAGCTCATCGTTTGCCTGTGGTCATCGGTCACGTTAGTAATAGAATCGCTGGCTGGGGGAACGCTGTCCTGAGTGGACATTTGAGAATCTGTCTTGTTCTGTTCAAAGTTAGTTAACTCGGTAACACATGTCGTGGTGCTCACACCGTGGCCCGACAGGATTAGACTGACTGTTGCAGTGACACCACATGTCAATTATGTATATCTTGGTGCTTACCCCATGACCCCAAATTTCAGTTATGTTTAACTTGGTGTTAACCCCGTGACCTCAAATGTCAGTTACGTATAACTTGGTGTTGACTGCCATGACTCAATTCGTGTCTCATGGCATATTAAAATATCGTCACGCCTAAGTACGTGACAGACGTGGATCTTGAGCCATGAGGAGCACGCCGAGCAGTCACCGAGAGGGAATAAGCAAGATTCGCGAAGGTGACTGAGAGATCAGTCAAGTTGTGGTCGAGCGTGGACACACCACGGTATGAAGATGGCAATGACCAAGAATAGTGCCGACTTTAGAATGATTCCTATGCAGAAGAAGTTGTAGATATTTTAGAAGTGCATTTGATATTGTACGAGTTAACGTTAATATGTTCGTTTATTATTTGCACGACGTATATCTGACATTCGTGGAAAGGAAGAAATTAAATATCAAATAGGAATACGTCTTGTGTAATGAGTTAGTTGAAGTTGGTAGATGTTTCGTGGTATTAACTAACAGTATAATCATGTGGTCTAACCTTTGTAGCCTGTCAACGTCCTAGATACCTAAGTGAATGAAACTCGGGTTCATACAGGCAACAAACTCCGTTCTGATACTATCTGACATAATTTATTTACAGTAAGCTGGCGAAGAATGGTTTTCGCAGCCAGCTACCTTCGAGTTGCATATCACAGGAGTTCATAACAAAGCAATCATACATAATCATTACAACAAACTCTATCATCTATCTATCTAACACCCCTAAATACACTTGGGTTCAATCTATCAAGTCCCCCTTAAGTTAAGCCCTGTTGCTTCTTCGATGTCCAGTCGGCGTCTGCCCTCTAACGTGTATCGGATACGGGCTGTAACTCTCCTCGAGCTTCTCGTGGAACAGGTCCTGGCACGCGGTCAGCGGGTTCCCCTTGTGTCCACGGAGCTGTAGGCGAACTGACCTATCCTTCTCGAAGGCTCTAGATTGTTCGAGCATTCGAGTGTGTCTCCCTTGTATTGGGGTTATGTCCCTTCTCTAATTCCCTACTATCTTTCTGTTCCTACCGACTCCACGTGAGACTGTGACAGGGGTTCCCCTCCCCCTCTTCTATGGGTTAGTATATGGTAATTAGTCTGCACTAATTCTGTCATAGGATCACATGAAGTTGGTGTTTGGTAGTTTCGTGGATGGGAACCCGACCATCTATATATTTGCACTATTAACTCATGTATTTCCCCGTACAACAATCCAGGGTGATTGCTGAAGAGCCCCTATCTCTTCCATATCCTTAAACATGCTTATCCGACCGAAGTTCCGTGACGCTTCTAGTTGTATCTGCAACCGCGCCCTCCTCAAGTATCCATATGATACCAGGATATTAAACTCTGTGTTAGAGAGGTTTTACAAGACAAATTGTCTTGGCTTATTTAAGAATACTTGCAATTCTTGTCCTGAATGTGTATTTTTGATACACTTTTACTTCCGTATGTTTTATAGTGCTTAATATATATATGCACTCTTGTTTTCTCCCAAGTAACTACTTATGTTCCTGTTTGCCTGTTAGTGTGTTTACTGCTTTGTTACTTGCTCTAATAAAATGTGTGTGATTTAATTGTTAGTGTTTAGTTTTATGAGTATGTCCTACCCAATGTCTAAAGTGTGTGCTACCTGTGTGTATGTGGTGTATAGTACATCTCTAAGTGTCACGAGCTGGAATATCCCTTGTCATGAATTACGTCATCTGTGTAACGCATGTACAGGGTATTCAAACAGTGATTCTTAGAGTGAACCTATTTTATCTAACACTAAACATGTATACACAATTTTAGACAAGTGTTACATTTTGCACTCAAAAACGCAGACAAATTAAAATAAATACTTTTTGCGTACAATTTGTCCGCTCAGTATATCGCTCTCTCATTTAATTCATTCACTCTCTGATTCGCACACCTTTCATTCAATATAATAATTTGTTAAAATATACAAATTAAGGTGAGGTAAATGTTGTCGCCCTTAGAAAAAGGAAACTGGCGATATGCTATATTCAAAGCGTCAAGTACTATCTGTACTGGTGATAAGAAATAGTTTATAAGTTAAATTGCAACAATTGTATTGAAAGAAAATTTTAACTATGAATGAAAATGTTTTTGACATATTATGATAGAAAATGTACAATTTGCATGTTCACATATTTTATGTATATAGCAAAGCACAAAAGTAATAAATATTTAACTAATAACATTAAATTAATTAACTCCAACGACGATCCGTGTGTTGTCGTTCTTTTGTCCGTGTGCTGTTCCAATAATGTTACAGTTCGTAGGTAACGTTTTGGTGTCACATTCCTGTGTTGTCTCTCATATGTCGTAATAGTCATAGTATATCGCTGTGTGTATGTGCGCTGTTCTGTTCCGTTAGTTTGCGAAGTCAATTGAAATCACGCGTATGCACAGTTCTTAATATTCGCATGATAACTTTCAGTTCTGTGATTGATGAAATAACTTCACAAATGTTAATATCCACTGTTCGGATTGTTTTTGATGTACTGCTAATTGCCAATGTGGCCCAATATAGTTAACGGTTCTCAAAGTTTCATGTCTGTGATAGCTATAAGTAGAGTATTAAATCAGTTGTCGACACTTCTAAATTAAAGTTCTACAGTAAGTGTAGAGGTACACTCTTTTATGCAACAGACTAAAATATCACAGCTTATCATATGGCCACTAATCAATGTAAATAGTGTTAATCTGCTGGTGCAGTAGGTAATCGTGATAATATGTCAGAAATTACATTATCCGTACCTTTAATGTGACGGATTTCAAAGTCGAAATCCTGAAGTAGAAGACACCATTTTGCCAACCTATGGTTCTTTGGGTTGCCTTCTTTAATTACCAGCAGTGGCGCATTATCCGTCAAGACAACGAAATGGGAACCCAAGAGGAACTTAGATAAACGACGAACACAAAAAACCAAACTTAATGCCTCCAACTCAGCTGTCGAATACTTGATTTCCGCCGCTTTCAGCTTACGGCTGACATACAGTATTGGGTGTTTCACGCCTTGATATTCTTGCATCAGACATCCTCCAATTGCGATAGCACTTGAATCTGTGGTTAATATAAATGGTAGATCTATGTTTGGTAATCTCAATATGGGTTCATTAGAAAAAAATGGATTTCAATTTGCAAATTGCATCCTCTAAACGGATACTCTTACATAGTTTATCTGGTTGATTTTTGGTCAACAAATTTGAAAAAAAACTGATGTGAGTTCTGCCCAGTTTGGTATAAATTTGGCATAATAGTTTATGAGACCTAAAAGACTTCTGATCTGTTTTTTTTTTTTTTTTTTTTTTTTTTTTTTGTAGTTGGTACTTGCAGGTTCAGAATTTTTGATACAATTCTATCATCCGTCAGTAGTTTACCTTCCGAAATCCTATGACCTAAGTAAGTCTATTTGTTTATAGCCTATTTCAACCTTGGAAGGTTTGACAGTGAGTCCAAAAAGAAGGATTTGATTAAAGACTTGTCGGAGTGTAACTAAGTGAGAAGTCATGTCTGAAGAATGGATACAAATATCATCTATATAGGATTGTACGTCCTTGATGCCGTGTAATAACAGTCCTAGTTAATCTAACAGAATGTGGCAGGTGCAGTTTTTCAGGCCAAAAGGAAGATATCTCCATTCATATAAGCCTAGTGGTGTTGAAAATGCGGTTATATGCCTTGAAGAGGGAGATAGTGGTATCTGCCAGTAACCTTTTGTTAAGTCAAGTTTAGAAAAACATGGATGATTTAGACATATTTAAAATGAGGTCTTCGCAGCTGTACATTGGCTCAGCATCTGTCGTTGTTAAAGTATTGACCCTTCTGTAATCTATGCATAAACGAATAGTTTGGTCCTTTTTCTTCACCAGAACAATTGGAGAAGAGTACTCGGACATAGACTTTTGTATTATTTTGTTTTGTTCTTAGTCTAATATTTCCTTGTTCAGATTTGCTCTATAATGTAATGGAATTGAGTATGGTCTACATTTGATAGGCGTTACATCTGTCAAAATGATGGAGTGCGTTATTTTGTCAGTCTGTCCAGGTCTGTTTGAGAAGATAGTTTTATAGTCGTTAAGAAGAGACAGAATGTCTTGTCGTTGAGGTTGTGTCACAGTGTCGGAGATTTTTATGTCCTGTACTGTACTGATGTCGTTCATGATAGGTACTGGAATTTCAGTATTGTCTATGTCAGTCTGATTTATTACTGATGCTACTGTTTGTAAATTGTCTTCAATGTCATTGTCGTCATCGTCCAGAATAATCGTTGCTAATGTGTCGTTGACTTCGTCGTATTTGTCGTTACGAAAGATTGTCGCTAATGTGAAATTGTCTTCGTTGTGAACAGAATGTGTCGTTAATGACGCTTCGTCTAGATTTTCGTTTGTAGTAGTGTCGTTCAGTAGTCTGGTTGTCGTTCGTTCTGGTTGTCGTTCTTGTCAGTCTGGTTATTATTCAATGTCATTGTCGTCATCGTCCAGAATAATCGTTGCTAATGTGTCGTTGACTTCGTCGTATTTGTTGTTACGAAAAATTGTCGCTAATGTGAAATTGTCTTCGTCGTCTGCGTTGTGAACAGAATGTGTCGTTAATGACGCTTCGTCTAGATTTTCGTTTGTAGTAGTGTCGTTCAGTAGTCTGGTTGTCGTTTCGTTCTGGTTGTCGTTCTTGTCAGTCTGGTTACTGTCCCCTGTTTTCTCCGTCTGATTGTTTATGTCACTGTCATTTCTAGAATAGTAAGGTTTTAACATATTTACATGGACAATTTTCAATTTGCCATTTAAAGAGATTTCGTAGTCAACTTCCGAAATTCTTCTAATAACTTTAAATGGTCCTTGCCAAGAGGTTGAAAGTAAATTTCTCTTGTCAGGTAATAATAACAACACTCTTGATTAGGATGTAATACAATGGTTCTTGCACCCTTGTTGGCGTACTGCCTGTACATAAAACCTTTCTCCTGCAAAGATGATCTGGCTAGTATACAGGATCTAATGATTTTGTCTCTGGTGTCAGTGACTAAATCATAGGTGGAAACTGGTAATTGGGTGTTTACGGGTTGCGATATCATATCTCTGTACATAGAGAGAGGTCCTCTTGGATTTGCTCCATATATTAATTCAAAAGGAGAGAACCCAGTGCTCGACTGCGGCACTTCTCTATAAGCGAACAGCACCGTTGGGAGAAGTATATCCCAATCGGCTGGATTTTCAGCTGTCACTTTGGCTAACATATGTTTTAGGTCCCCGTTCAATTTTTCGCAAATTCCGTTCGCGGAGCGTCGATAGGGCTTGTAAAACATTGTTTTATGCCGAGTAACTTAGTTACCGATTGAGTGGCATTAGATATGAATTGCGTTCCTCTATCCGATATTATCTTCTCCGGAAAGCCAAAACGGGAGAATATTTGTAAAAATACGTCCGTCACATCTTTAGAGGAGATTGATTTTAACGGAATCATTTCTGCCCACCTTGAACACAGATCAACGAGTGTAAAAATGTACCTATTTCCTTTGTTTGAAATGTGGTTTAAAGGACCCACTAAATCAACCGCAACTATTTGAAATGGTCTTGAGGCCGTTGTGGTTGATTGGATTTCTGCAGTAGGTTTTTTCCCTTCTTAATTAACTTCTGACAGATATCACAAGATTTGCAATAGTTTTTTATGTGCTGACAAAATTTAGGCCAATAAATTGGCTCAGGACTCTGGCCCTGGTTTTTCTCATAACCCATATGACCTCCGAAAGGTGAGTCATGGGCTATATGAAGCACTTTGTCACGATGTGACTGAGGTAGAACCACTTGTTGTATCGTGGTTTGATCTCTGGTATATAACCTCGTTAAAATATTGTTATTTAGTCTGAATGTCCAAGAGCGTTTTTTCGTCAATTTTGGCTTCAATCCTACTAGTCGAAAGTATTGCGAAAGGGTTGGATCTGCTTTTTGTTCTTGTATAAACTCGGTGGTGGTAATATTGGGTGAAATGATTTGTAGCGACTCCTGAAGTTGTTCGTCATGGGTTTTGTGAGTCATTTGTCTTGTCACTATATTGGCGTATTCTGTCTGTTGTTGCACATTTACAGGTTCACAATTTCGTGTTTCGGTTGCATCCTCAATTCGAGGTTTTATGCTGATGGTGTCATTGAAAGATTCAACCGCCCCTGTGTTATGCACCTCTGTGAATTCGTTTCGAATTCCGTCATCGGTGGTCTCCCTTGTGCTTTTGGCAGTTTGAGACATGCAAATGTGTTCTTTAGTTCTGGAATCACTGTTTGCTTTTTGGATGCAGTTTTTCTGTTCCCATTCTCTGATTTCTTCTTCAGAACAGGATCTTATATTAGGAAGATTTCCAAGAATAATATCAGCGCAAGGATCTTCTAATACTGCGCATAGCACTTGTCCTGACAGAAAAGGTGTCTGAATTTCGGCCAGTGCTAGGGGGTATCTTTCGATGGTGCCTGCGAATGTGCGACATGTCACGTAGTTATGTGTGTAGTCTTTGTCATTGATTAATGTTCTTTTAATTCCACAAAGAGTCGCTCCGCTATCACGCATTATTGTACATAGTTTGTTATTAACAAACCTTTCATCAAATTTAACTTGCCTTTTGACGCTAAGGCTGCGTTGGCCATTTCGTTGGATATAGGGATTGTATGGCCACATTCTAAAGTGGTATCCAACTGAAATTTTCTGCACGTATTACAGGTGTTATTATTGATAGTGTTAATGATTTCTACCGCATTCCCTGACTCATTCGCACTTTCATTCTGGATGTCACATTCTTTCAGTTCTTCAATTTCTTCATCCGTAGATGTATCTATTAATGCTGCATTGGCCTGCTTCATCATCTTGCGGCCATCGCAGCGTCCTGAATAATGCCCGTAAGCTAAACAAAAGTAACATTTGACCGCTCTCTTATACGCGTTTCTTTTGTTTTTTTTTGTTTTTCCACCATTATTTGAAGGTGATGTGGATACGTTGGTGATTTATCACATATTGCGTACTGTTCGTGGGTCAAATGGCAGTATTGACACAGGACTAGTTTTGTAAATTTAGAGCGTTGTTTGAACCTATTCTCATTTGGTTTTGAATATTTGGTGTTTGTGACAGCTGCTGTTTCATTCTGACTCATATTTAACTGAAAAATATCACGATTCGCTGTGAAATACGCACTACCTTTACTTTCGACCTCTTGAATAGTCTTACAATCACTTTGTCTTAGAAATTTCGAGAAAGGAGTTGGTATTGTGTTCATGATCTTATCAATTATTATTAGCTCTTTTAGTTTATCATAGTTGTTATTTGTTTTCGCTGAGGTTATCCATTTTGTACAAATATCTTGGACTGTAGACACGTAGTCTATGAACGTTTGGTTAGGTGATGGTGTTAATTTTGAAAACTGCAATTGATAGCCTGCTGTGTCTAGTGAAAAATGTTGTAGTATTCTTTGTTTTAAATAGTCGTAATCTTTCCTCATGTCATTGTGGAATTGTTTCTATCACTTTTAAGGGCTCTAATGCTAAATTTCTCATCAGAATAAACGCCCAATCGACTTTGAAACGTTATGATATGACATCAAACACTCGAAGTTCTCTAAATACGCACTTATTGAATCTCCGGAGCAAAAAGGTTTGACTAAGCCTTTATATTTGTTGTATTTTTGTTCCTCTTCCTTACTCCTTAACTTGTTTACTGAAATTTCAAGTTGGAATCAATTTCCATTTGTTTCAATTTTAATTGTGTCTCTAATTCTAACTTTTTATTCTCAGCGTCTAATTGAGCTTGTTTGCTAGCAGCTTCGATTTCATACTTTTTATTTTCAGCCTCTATTTGCATCTTTTCTCTTTTCTCTCTATTTCCGCATGCATCTTTTTCTCTCTGCTCTATTTGCATCTGCATCTTTTTCTCTTCTCTTTCCGCTTGCATCTTTTTCTCTTCTCTTTCCGCTGCCCTATCTTCTCGTGCTATGTTTTCTAAATGTGTCTTTTGTGCCCATTCTGAAAGTTTATCGGCGGTATAACCTAATTTAATTCCTAATTCGATGCACTGTTCTAATGTTGACATCTTGTAACTTTAGCTAATGTTAAATTTGTAGCAATTAAATCCCTTTGGAAATAGTTTGGGTGCCCAAAAATTGGTTATGTCCCTTAATTATTTACATTCACCCTTTCTATAGAATAAATTCAATGGTCATAAAATTTGCATGTATATGTCATAAATTGCAATACATAGAAAAAATGTTACATCAATGAAAAAAAATGGTGAGTATCGTTTAGGGATTCAATAAGCATGAAATGGGACTTATCTTATTTACTGGTTTCTTGGCTGTAGTGTTGTTTGGTTCCCCTGTTTTATCGCCACTGCTGGAGAACAGTTTACATACACACAATCTTTCGCGGAACAATCTGATGTTGGAATCAAAAAAAAATTAGTAATTTGTCACCGTAATTGTCCAGTCATGTCAATGTCAAATTTCATGAACATAATTTTTAAGTACTTTTCTAGAGGGACTACGATAGTTTATGAACAGATGATACGATAGTAGCTGCAAAGTTCAGACTTTGTTATGTATGAATGTTGATATATTTTACTTGGCAAAACCAAGAGCTGTCGGGAAAGTGAAGCTTGCGCTTGCCAAAACCGGCTTGGCCCCCAAATAGCCTGTCAACGTCCTAGATACCTAGGGGAATGAAACTCGGGTTCATACAAGCAACAAACTCCGTTCTGATACTATCTGACTATAATTTATTTACAGTAAGCTGGCGAAGAATGGTTTTCGCAGCCAGCTACCTTGAGTTGCATATCACAGGAGTTCATAACAAAGCAATCATACATAATCATTACAACAAACTCTATCATCTATCTATCTAACACCCCTAAATACACTTGGGATCAATCTATCAAGTCCCCCTTAAGTTAAGCCCTGTTGCTTCTTCGATGTCCAGTCGGCGTCTGCCCTCTAACGTGTCTCGGACACGGGCTGTAACTCTCCTCGAGCTTCTCGTGGAACAGGTCCTGGCACGCGGTCAGCGGGTTCCCCCTGTGTCCACGGAGCTGAAGGCGAACTGACCTATCCTTCTCGAAGGCTCTAGATTGTTCGAGCATTCGAGTGTGTCTCCCTTGTATTGGGGTTATGTCCCTTCTCTAATTCCCTTCTATCTTTCTGTTCCTACCGACTCCATGTGAGACTGTGACATAGACCAATACTTACCAGGTGTAACGAGCAAGTATAATGAAGCTAGACAAAGTATGTTACAACAAAAAGAATGAAAACTAAAATAGCCACCATGTACATGTCGCAAAGCGAGCGCATTTGTCCATGACAACAGAGAGCCCATTGTTCATAACCACAGAGGCATATCTCCTGTGGCACTCAAAGAGAACATTTGTTCATGGCATTGACCCCATGACTCTACAGAGTTAGAGACGTCAGTTACAATTATACTTACGTTGAGTGAGTACAAGGTCAAGGACAATATTGTTACGGGACTTGAGGTGCATTGAGCATATGGTGTTAACCAACAGCTGTAGAAACCAATCGGCACTTGACGGGTCATGGGGTCAATATTACGCAAGCCGCCATTACTTCTAGAGACCATTTTCTGGTACCTACTTTAGACAGCATCGATTTAGAAGCTCATGTCCATTGTTTAAAAAAAAAACGAGAATTCAAAATTGGGTGAGAGGCTCTTACTGACATCATGAAACGAATACACGATCGACTGAAACAGCGATAAGCTAAACCTTCTTTGGTGCTGAACCAGTGATCAGATGTACAACAGCAGTAAGCGAAACATTTTTTTTTTTTTGCATTTTTGCAGCTGAACCAATGATCAGATGCAAAACCACCCGAATACCTACTACATCTGTAAAAGAACCTGTGTCCCTGTACACCAGATCAAGCTGCATGAATCAATTCCAGTGTGAATTCCAAGTAACTTACATAAAGGTAGAACAATACAACAGCAAATCGAGTGTCCGAACATATACTATGATGGGTGGAAAAGAGAGTTAATATGTCTTCAAGAATCCGTGTGCAGTCGACAGGCTACAAAACGCCCCCCCCCCTCGGAAATTGTTCAATATCTCATAAACAGAGCTTGTAAAAACGAAACAACACGTTACTGCAACTGAGCCACCTCACTGATGTGTGATAAGGTAAGTCACAGAATTCAGAATGAATGTCTTCACGAAAAGCCTGGAACTGATGGTGATTGAGTGCATGTCCCCAAATGAAGTTCACAGCAGAAACGGCTGGTTTCAATACACAGTACACACAATATCTAAGTATTTCCAACAGAGTGCTTGCTGATGTATGATGCAGTGTATGAACATAGCGCTCGGAAACTGCAAATCTTCCAACTGAGTCCTGATCTGCCCCACCAGACCTTTCCTCACTCCAGCAATGTCTTTCCTCCATCAACTGCAACACCTCGAAGCTGATTCCACTGAAGATTAAAGTCTTGCAAAAAAATTACCACTTCCACGAAATATCTTTTCCACTTGTTGTTCCTTGCATGCTGCAAACGGATGCCAACTCTTCCGTTAACTGAAAGTCCAAATTGACACCACGAATGAACACGAGAAGTTGTGACGTACTCGAGAGATCAGTACACTCATCCAGCGCTAGAGTATACTGGAAAAAGTCCCTAGCTTTCTCGCGCATCTATAGCACGATGTTCTCGCCAAGTTCTTCTGTTCTCCCCACAACTGAACTTGCCGAAAGGCTGATAGTTCCAAACAAATCGGATTTCCCAGGATACAGGTCATTTACTGCTTCTATCATACACTCTTTGATGAAGTTGCCATTAGTAAACGGTTTTCCTCGTTTTGCCACCTTATGCACTATTCTGTAACTTGTACGAGTGACAGATTCAATTTCAGCCGAACTTTGCTGTGAAGAGATTTTCTTTGTGTTGCTAACCCCACGTTTCGTGGACTCATATTTCTCATAGCGTAACTTTCCATAAAACTCTGAATATGTTGATAGATGTTTTGTTTCATAGTAACACCGAAGATTGTACTCTTTCAAAACTACAATACTTTCGTGCACATTACGCAACTGATTTCTGGTCCTTTGTTTTCCACAAAGAAATACTTTACTCCCCATTCTTCATTGAAAAATGCGAAACTCAGCGTCCACTTTTCTTTTCTTAGTAGCCACAATGAAGGGTGAAGTAAACGGAATCTGAAAATAAAATAACGACATTTATAATTAGAAACATAATCAAAATCATATTGAAATACAAGAAAAGCAGAAGACTGGAGGTCACTCGTGAAGCTAGGCTCACCATAGGTACATATGAAGTTATAGATGCTTTGGTAATAGAATATATCACATAATACGGTTTGCAAAATATATAAATAAAACAGCCTAGAGCAGTGTTATTCAGCCGGGGTTCGGCGTGTGGCAACCATGGGTACCGCCGAAACAGATCGAAATCGTCTAAATGCAACATTTCTGCTCATCTGATTTATTACATAAAGCTGGACAGATACTTGGATTATCGCCCATTTACGTAAGGATCTGCTCCAGCAGAAAGGTTGAAAAACACTAGCCTAGAGACCAACTCTATTAACATCTTGACCGGGTAATTTTCTGAGCTGGGGATAATATTTTCGTAAGAACACGAAGCTTCATTTGCATTTATGCTATGTTTGTACTTTATTGCCTCTATTCACACTTGTAGTTCACTTGCCTATCACTGTCAAACAAAGAAGTCCTTGTTACATACCTATAAAATGGATGACAGGCAAAAAGAAGTAATATTTCTGGAGCGTCGGACATGTGTTAACAGCCGGACGCATCTAGGGGAGGTAAAGTTGCGTGTTTGTGAGGGTTACATGGAAGCCATGGTAACGTCAGAGCGTAGACGGATCTACACGAGACGGGAAAGGACTTTGGAAGGTACGAAATAAGCAAACATTACAATAACCAAGAAAATCAAGGTACAATAATTTGAAATTGAAAATAGTAAATTTAAGACACAATACAGCCAGGAGGTCTCTGCACGTGTGAAGATCTCCTAGTATTCTAAATATAATTTTTCAATTTAAATTGTATCACAACGTCTCGTGTTCCATACGTTTTATAAGCAAATTCGAGTATCGGCGGCGGGCCTGAAGAATGACGTCGTGGGTTGATCCACCCCGCGGGCCGTGGTTTGGTGACACCTGGTCTGGATAGAGCATTTTGATGAGTTGTACTTCATGTGATGGCTGGGAAGCCAATTTCCCCCATGATTTCCGAAAGTTTATGACGTTGTACACAGTCAAATGCCGGCTCCAGGGCGAGTGGTTTAAGGACGCAGTTTATAATCCGCGCATACCCGAGTTCGAAACACATCTGCAGACGATTTGGCAGCCAACCGTCTTGCACTGTTGTTGTTTTTTTTTACGAAATGGTATGGGTGCCGGTCGTTCAGAAAGCAACGGCAAACTACTGAAAGTAAACTTGCAAAGAGATCAATCCATCCATCATGTGCCATGCCGGTAAGCGTGGGCGGTCATGTTCTGCTATCTCACTCGATCACCAGACTCGTGGATCAGCTCCGTATTCCTGTCTCGACCATGCCATCCAGGTATTACTTCTCGGTTCCCCCTTGGTCTCTTCCCTTCGATCTTACCAGTTGTCACCAAGTTCTCCAATTCATTTCTTCTCATAACATGCCCAAAGAATTTTGACTGTCTACGTCTAATTTCTCTAATCAGTTTACGATCTTCATTGTTTCTTGAAGGACCTACACAGTCAAATGCATTTGAATAATCCACAAAACATGAGAATAGGTTAACATTAAATTCTCTACACTTCTATATATTAAACGCATGTTCAGTACGTGATCTCTTGTTCCTCTTCCTTGTCTAAATCCAGCTTGAACCACGTCAATTTCTTCTTCCATTTTCTTACGAAGTCTTCCCATATTGATTTTTAGTAGAATTGTACTTGCGAGACTGATCACGGTAATAGTTCTATAGTTGGTGCATAATTTCAGGTTGCCCTTGTTATCTATTGGATGAAGATAGTTATCTTCCAATTTTTGGCCATATACAATATTTCCATATCTTTTTACATGATGCGTGATAGATTAGTGTGGCATTGGGACGTTTAAATCAATGACTGCACAATTATGAACAACCCTATCTTCAAACATAGATGGCAGTCTGCCTTTTGTGACATACGCTGGGGTAATTGTCTCCTAGTCCTATAGATAACACATAAATGGCATGTTTTGTGTGACAGCCAGTCATCTCTGACATAAACTAGTGGTATTCCCCTGTTCTACCTGAATGAGGCAGTAATTACATGCTGGTTCCGCTGTCCCCCAGTCGTGTTACGGTGCAGTGCCCTGGGGAATTCAGCGATGATTGCAGGTTACTGTCGGGTAAACATATCTCTGTCAGTTCCAGACTCAGGTCACAAAACGGTTGACCAAGGCATGACTAATGACAACAATTACCGCCACGAGGCGTCTCTATCCACAAGGAATCAATACTTTATGGATGTCGCGGTTTCACTTTCATGGGTCACCTAGTTTCCCGTTGCCTTCAGTCAGCCTCTCTTCTTTGACCATGTCACCTCCATATAGCAGCTAGTGGCCCAAACTCCGCCGCGGAGGTCCATGTTCAGTGCAACCATCCCTCATTCCACAGTTACACTTCCGCTTATGATTACTGACCCCGGAAGTCACTCGCCAGTCCTTCAACTTTCTCCTGTGTAAAACTGTTTCATTTATTGTGTCTCTTATTGTAATATTAATTGTATTATTATGTATGCTTTTGGGAATGTGTTAATGACCGAGACGTCGCACGGGTGTGTTGTTCCCTGGGAATATTTTAATTACCGAGCTTCGGACAGGTGTGTTGTTTTATTTAATCTTATTTATCTACGAACTTATTTATACTTGTCCTACTTCGCTGTGGCAAAGGGGTTACGAAAGTAATCGGCAGTCCCGCATACAGCGCCCGAAACACAGCTGCAGACGATTTGGAAGCATGCCGCATGCCGCTGTTTCATACAATGGTATGAGTTCCGGTCGTTCAGAAGTTCAGAAAACGGTGGCAGACTACTGAACGTAAACGTGGCAAGAAATCACAAACAGTCAACCAATGTTGGGGTTGACTGCGACGTCCTGTAAAGGATAAACATTTCACTGACTAATTATTGTATTATTGTCGTCCTTGAGAAAGGGAGGGTTGGGGAGGGTTCGTGGCCCAATAGTCAAACCGCCTGCCTCGCCATCCGAAGGGGCCAGGTTCGTTTCCGCACCAGTCATTCTGTTCACGAGTACAGTTTTCAGAGACTCCCAGAAGGTGTTCGCTGGAGCTACGGAGTTCGTGCGCTGTGTCACGGTGTTGGCAGGCCACTGTGTACCACGCTGTGGTAGGCCAGTTTGTGCCACGCTGTTGGTAGGCCACACTGTGCCACGCTGTGGTAGGCCGGTTTGTGCCACGCTGTTGGTAGGCCAGTTTGTGCCACGCTGTTGGCAGGACACTCTGTTCCGTGATGTTGGTATGCCACTCTGTGCCGTGATGTTGGTATGCCATTCTGTGCCGTGATGTGGGTAGATCACTCTGAGCCACGCTGTGGCAGGTCACTCTGTGCCACGCTGTTGGTAGACCAGTTTGTGCCGTGATGTTGGTAGGCCACTCTGTGTTGCGCTGTTTGTAGGACACTCAGTGCCAAGCTTTTGGTATGCCAGTTTGCGCCACGCTGTTGGTGTATACATACATACATACATACATACATACATACATACATACATACATACATACATACATACATACATACATACATACATACATACATAATACATACAACATACATACATACTATAATACATACATACATACATACATACATACATACATACATACATACATACATACATACAACATACATACATACATACATATCATACAACATACATACATACATAACATACATACATACATACATACATACATACATACATACCATACATACATACATACATAATACATACATACATACATACATACCACATACATACATACATACATACATACAATATACATACATACATACATTACATACATACATACATACATACATCATACATACCATACATACAATACATACATACATACATACATACATACCTACATACATACATACATACATACATACATACATACATACAATACATACATACATACATACATACATACATACATACATACATACATACATACATACATACATACATACCCTACATACATACATACATACATACTACATACAACCATACCTACATACATACATACATACCATACATTAATACATACATACATACACATACATACATACATACATACATACATCACATACATACATACCATACATACATACATACATACATACATACCATACATACATACATAATACATACATACATACATACATACATACATACATACATACATTACATACATACATACATACATACATACATACATAATACATACATACATACATACATAATACATACCTACATACATACATACATACATATATTACATACATACCATACATACATTCATTCATTCATTCACACACACACACAACATACACACACACACACATACACACACAACATACACACATACAACATACATACATACATACATACATACATACATACATACATACATACACACCTACCTACCTACCTACCTACCTACCTACCTACCTACAACTACCTACCTACCTACACTACATACATACATACTACATACATACATACATACATACATACATACATACATACATAAAACATAATATAAATACATACATACATACATACATACCTCTCATACATACATACATACTATACATACATACATACATACATACTGCCATGTAGCTGATTGCTGGCTCGTCTGTTCAGCCGCAGTGACAGAATTAAGCAGGAACATGTATCACATGAAAATAGCAAACAAGCCAATGTCCTTGCCATTCTTCAGTGTTTATTATTCACAATTATCGCAGCCCTGAATATTACTCATTGCCGACAGATGCGGGCTGGCATGCGCTTAAGATGTAACTATCTAAACAATGTTCAACACCGAAGTACAGTTCTTATATTATCGCTATCACCAACTTACGGTCACTTGCCCTTGACATCGGGCATGGGGCATTCTCAACTGCCGTCAACTCGGCACGCGGTAAAAGAGCTTGA
Organism: Cepaea nemoralis; assembly: GCA_014155875.1. Classification (NCBI taxonomy): domain Eukaryota; kingdom Metazoa; phylum Mollusca; class Gastropoda; order Stylommatophora; family Helicidae; genus Cepaea; species Cepaea nemoralis. Next base: position 163,987 of record JACEFZ010016706.1, read on the forward strand.
ATCGCTGTGCCATTAGACGCTCAGGTTGTGCGACATACTTTTGCATCAGGCTGAAAGTGTCGTTCCAATCTTGGAGTAATGTCAACTTCATGTCGCTGGTTCTGTACTTGTTTTTCCAACTGTCTCCGACGCGGACCCTGGCTAGACTGATTCTGTCCAGCCATACCCTCTCCGTGGACTACACAACTCATGTCACGCGATACGCAACTTCTCTGACTGACATCCCTTTGGTCTTCATCATCATCATCCGTTGCTCACCGACTTCCCTCAACTTAGTCGTGTATAATTTGTTCACAGTGATCATGTGAAACCGTTCTCACTTTGCCAATTACTCTTCTATGGTAAAAATGTTCTTACTCTATCAGTTTACCGCTGTCTACCTCATATCGGTCCATGGCATTATCCCCCACCCCCATTTTTGAAAATGGTGTAGCCCATTTTCACAGTCTATTTGGTGCTTTCAATCCCATGACATGAAGCGATATGGGTAGTCATTTCATTACTCCTATCCTATATTGTATTTCCACCACCTTATTTTGTCTGATAATATGATAGTATGGCATTCCATTAACCACTGCACAAAATGAAAAAAAATTATTATTATATTCAGGGCACGCCCTATCAATATACTTTCCACGCAGACGACGTGTAGCCAACCTATGGGGGGGGGGGGGGTGGTCTAACATACTATGAGCTTCATAAGGTCCCGTGGCCTCCCCATAGTAGTCCCTCATTTGCCCTATAGACAAGCAACCTCAAACCTATCAAGGCCATTACGCCCGAATGAGGGGACATGCGTGGTTAATAGGTACCATCACCCTCTATATTATTATTTATATTTGGTATAGTGGAATATGAGCAATATAACATGACTTCTGTACCGCTGTAGTTCTCGGTTGTCATTTGGGTTTACCGTGTGACGTAATCCTTTACATAATCACAGATGGGGTTGTTGCATAGCATTTGTTTGTTTGCGGTATACTTCTAGTATTTCATTTGTCTAGGGTGATTACTTCTTCTTCGTGAAAGGTGTTGTCTTTTCCTCTTATAACCGCAAATTCATCTTATTGCCGATATAGATCTATCTTGTAGACTCATTTACCCATTACCTTTGTGTCTGTCAAAGTTTATAATACTTTGATATTCTATCTCCCTTGCTGGTTGATGTTGAAAGCACTTAATGTTCCTGTGTTCTTGTTTCTGGTGAAATGTTTCTTTCTATCTCTATGTTCATTCATTTCACTACCATACCGTCTTTAGCCTTCTGTTGATATGCTAGACCCGTTTAGTGTTGACCAATAGAGATATACCCTAACATGTATGTACATTTCTATGCATGATCATTTCTATTATGGAAATATGTCAATCAATGAATAAAATTATCATCAATAAATTTCATTGACCATATTGAGATATTCATGCAATGTTATACATTGAAAGCAAAATTTAAAAATGTGACATTGATTTACATTATCAATGTGCTTATATGTTGTAGCATCAATATTAAAATTAAATACCACCATACACTCGTATCATTTGTTGCAACTTTGTTTCTTGACCGTTGTCACTTTATGCTGTTTTTGTTGCTACCGTTATTATAATTTATGATTTGTGTCTCTTGCTTTAGTCTTGGTTGGTGTTTATATTATCTTTTATTATTACTGCCAAAGATACACTATTAAGCCTTCAATCACTCTGCATATGTAAAAAAAAAATTCACATAACCAATAATGTGTATGGAAACTCATACTATACAATGGTACAACGATATATTGTTATCATAATTGTAGTATGTGTGATGATATGTTTACTGGTGACTATACCATGGTCTATTATGGCTTGCAGTTCCCTCGGACCTAATCACCGTAGCTTGTGTCGCAATCATTAGGTCTCTGATGACATCACTATTCTCCTTGTACTTGTGGTTGACATTGTTGTCGTCTGTTGTAATATTTTCAATCCTCACATTTGTTGTGTTCTATTTTCGATACCGTAGGTTTCTCTCACTTGGTATCTGAAAATTGGTTCTTATACCAGTGTATATTCTTAACACTGCTTCTGTGAGCGTAGATGTTAGACGTAGATGTTAGATGTTCAATGGTAGATGAATGGTATTTTTTTATTTCATGAGATGATGGTATGATCATGATTGAGGAATATGCAATAATACAATTTACACCTGATCGATGGAATATGCATTATGACGTATGAATCATATTAACATTCAATAAACATAATAGCACTTAATTACTTTACCATGGGTGTGGTTGGTCCTACTGTTTACCATGGGCTGATCTTTTCCGCTATCTTGTTGTGCTGGTTTGGTGCGCTAGGATTGTGGACCTGGAATGCTATCTTTTCCAGATTCTTGTATGGATTTTATGGTGATGCTTGCCCGTTTCACTACACTCTCATTCGTCTTCCTTCCATTTCTTCTGGTAATATAATAAAAATGGAACAAATATTTACATATTTGATTCGTATGAAGTAATTAGACTATCCTGTCCAATTGACTGCTGATATTGTACTACTTCTCTACGGCAGCTCAGAGTTATACTAATCTTTTGATAATTGTATCTTTCAGTTACATTTTATGTACTCCGGATATATTATTTCTATATGCAATTCGTGTAATTCAGTTTACTTCTTGGTTTCTCAACTATTAATCTTATGGGCCATATAATAATAGGTGTCTCTGTCTATATACTATCTATTTACATATCACAGAAATAGACTGTATGCTAGCTGCAGTTATATTGTACCTGTGTGCTATTTGGTCATAGTGTCTTGTGTTGTACCGTAGCTGTTTCCTTTATAATCGACTCAATATGTCTGCCAGTTTATTGTCTTTGCCTGGGATGTGGTAATTTCAAAATCGTAGTCTTGCAGGAGTAAGGACCATTTGTGGATTCTTGAGTTCTCTGGGTGGCCTTCTCTGAATACCTTTAGGGGTTTATTATCTGATAGTACCATGAATTTTTCCCCAATAAGTATTTTGAAAACATTTTAATGCTTTCCACTAAAGCTAATGCTTCTAGTTCTGTTATGGAATAGTTCCTTTGTGTTTCTGTCCGTTTTCTGCTGTAGTATAATACCGGGTGCAGTTGTCCATTATGGTTTTGTAACAGTATTGCTGAGATTGCGTATATGCTTGCATCCGTCTGTAGTATAAATTGTTTCGTAATGTCTGGTAATTTGAGGTTTGGTTGTTTACTAAAGAGTGTTTTGATCTGTTCTAACATCTTTTCGTGTTTGTCATTCCAGGTAATCTTGTTTGGTTGGTCCTTTTTATGTAGATCTGAGAATGTGAACGTCATGTCTGGAAAATTTGGGATGAATTTTTGGTAGTAATTAATAAGCCTTAGTATGCTCATTACCTCCTTTTTTGTAGTAGGAGCTTTGATTTGAAAAATCTTTGTGACTAGGTCGGGGTCTGTTTTTTGGAATCCATTACAGATTCTTTGGCCTAGATAATGGATTTCTTTATACCCTATTTCGACTTTGGACGGTTTTGCTTTCAATTCATGGTCTTGTATTTTCTGTAATTTCTGTTCTAGGATTTCATTGTGTTCTTGGATGTCTATCGTGTGGATACAAATATGATCCATATATGATGCTACATTTTTAATGTTTGGTAACAGATTGCGCATCATTCTCATGAACGTGCTAGGGGCATTCTTTAATCCGAAAGGCATATAGGCCCATTCATAGAGGCCTAAGGGTGTAGCAAATGCAGTGATATGCATTGAATCCCTGTCCATTGGGATTTGCCAATACCCCATGATTAAATCTATTTTGGAAAATAATACTGATTTTGCCATGCCGTCAATGAGGTCGTCAATGTTTGGCATGGGTTCTGCGTCTAAAAGAGTGAGTGCATTGATCTTTATATAGTCAACGCAGATTCTCAAGGTATTGTCTTTCTTCTTGACTATTACTAATGGTGAGCAATAATTGGAGGTAGACTTACGTATTATCACACACTGATCTAGATCAGTTATTTCAGATATAACCTTTTGTTGGTAATGCACTGGTATTGGTAGGGCTTTCTTTCACTGGTTTATTCGAACGTAAAGTTATTTTGTGCGTTACTAGATCTGTTTTCTGTCAGGGTCTGTTTGAGAAGATATTCTTGAATTTCTTCAGTGATTGTCTTAATTGTTGTTTGTCTTGGTCTGGTAGTTTTGGATTTATTTGTATTGATTTCCAGTTATCTGTGTTGTTAAACTGTTGGTGTTGGGATTTTTTCTGTTAGTGTGTCTTCTTGTTGCTCGTTTAGGACCCAACATACGGCAGCTGCTCTAGTGGTATTTGGTTTTCTGTCTCTGCCTCGACTGGCTGTCTTTCTATGAAAGGTTTTAACATGTTTATCGTGGGGGGGGGGGGTGGAAATTTCCTATTTCCTATCAATATTTGATAGTCGACATCAGTTATGCTTTTTAATCCTGGGAACGGGCCTTGCCATGAACATATGAGTGAATCTTGGGATCTGGAGCAATAGTAAGACTTGGTCTTCTTCTTTAAGACTATTGTCTTGGCGTTCCTGTTATCATACTGCCTGTATTTTAGTCCTGCATGTGTAATGCTACTTTTGCACTTTGACAGGCCGTTATAAAACTTTCCCTTAGGTTTGGCACCATATCGACGTCTCCGTATTTCGGTTGTTCTGTGTACTTGGCCGGTGAGTAACTCGTTCATAATAACACTGGGCCTCTTGGTTTGCGCCCGTACACGAGTTCGACGGGGAGCAAGCCAGTACGCTTGCGGTACCTATCGGTATGCAAACATGACTGCGGGAACATTATATCCCAATCTTTTGGGCGATCCGCGTTATTTTGGCTAAATGTTCGATTTGAGTAACTCCTATGAGTTTTCGTTAACCAGTTTGGTCATGGGGTGTATGTTATCGTGCTTGCTTTAGTACAATCATACCACCCCAATGACCAACTGGTTAACGAAAACTTCATGGGAGTACTCAAACCGGCAACATAGCCAAAATAAGGCGCGATCGCCCCAAACGCATTGGGATATAATGTTGCCCGCAGTCAATCATGTTTGCATACCGAGACGGTACCGTTCAAGCAACAGTACTGGCTTCTCCCCGTTCGAACTCGCCTTGTACGCGGGCAAACCCAAGAGCCCCAGTGTTATTATGGAACGATTACTCACGGCCTAAGTACACGAACACCCGAAACGGGAGACGTACGATCTACCAGCTATGGTGGACAAACCTAAGGGAGAAGTTGATAACTGCCTGTCAAAGTGCAAAAGTAGCATTACACAATGAGGACTAAAATACAGGCAGTATCGATTAACAGCCGAACGCCAAGACAAATAGTCTTAAAAGAAGAATGACACAAGTCATTACTATTGCCCTCCCAGATCCCAAAGATTTACTCATTGTGTCATGGCAAGGCCCCGTTCCAAGGATTAAAAGAATAACTGATGTCGACTATCAAATATTGATAGGAAATAGGAAATTTTCCCCCCCCCCCCCCCACATAAACATGTTAAAACCTTTCATAGAAAGACAGCCAGTCGAGGCAGAGACAGAAAACCAAATACCAACTTGAGCAGCTGGCGTGATGTTGGGTCATAAACGAGCAACAAGACGACACACTAACAGAAAAAATCCCAACACCAACAGTTAACAACACAGATAACTTGGTAATCAATACAAATAAATCCAAAACTACCAGACCAACACCATTTAACAACTATGAAAACAATCGCTGAAGAAATTCAAAAACTATCTTCTCAAAAACCTGGCAGAACTGATCTAGTAACGCCACAAAATAACTTTACTTTCAAATCAAACCAGTAAAAGTAAACACCCTATCCAATCCCAGTACATTACCAACAGAAGGTTATAAATGAAATATCTGATCTGGATCAGTGTGGTATACTACACAAATCCACCTTCCAATTATTGCTCACATTAGTGATAGTCAAGAAAAAAGACATATACATTGAGAGAATCTGCGTTGACTATAGAAAGATCAATGCACCACTCTTTTAGACACAGAACCCATGCCGAACATTGACGACCTCATTGACGGCATGGCGAAAATCAGTAGATTATTTTCCAAAATAGACTTAACTAATGGGTATTGGCAAATCCCAATGGAAAGGGAATCAATGCATATTACTGCATTCGCCACACCCTTAGGCCTTTATGAATGGGCCTATATGCCTTTCGGATACAGAATGCACTAGCACATTCATGCGAATGATGCGAGCGTTGATACCAGACATTAAAAATGTAGCAACCTACATGGGACGATATTTGTATCATACAGTAGGCATCCAGGAACATACTGAAGTCCTAGAACAGGTATTCCAGAGAATAAAAGACCATGGATTAACAGCCAAAACCTTCCCAACTCGAAAGAGCATATAAAGAAATTCAATTTCTAGGCTATAGAATTGGTAATGGATTCCAAAAAACAGACCCCAACCTAATCACAAAGATTTTGCAAATTAAGGCTCCTAGATACAAAAAAGGAGGTAATGAGCATACTAGGACTTATTAATAATTACAAAAATTCATCCAAATTTTGCAGACATGATCGTTCTCATTTTCAGAGCTGCTCAAAAAAGACCAACCTAACAAGGTTACTTGGAACGACAAACACGACAAGATGTTAGAACAGATCAAAACACTCTTTAGTAAAACCAATCTCAAATTACCAGACCATTACGAAACAATTATACTACAGACAGATGCGAGCATATACGCAGTTTCGGCAATACTGCTACAAAAACATAAGGGACAACTGCACCCTGTGCTATACTACATCAGGAAACTGACAGACGCACAAAGGAACTATTCCATAACAGAACTAGAAGCCTTAGCTTTAGTGGAAAGCATCAAAAAGTTTTAAAAATACTTATTAGGACAAAAAATTTATCGGTACTATCAGATAACAAACCCCTAGAGGTATTTATAGAGAAGGCCATCCAAAAAATCTCAAGAATCCATAGATGGGCCTTACTCCTTCAAGACTATGATGTTGAAATCCGCCACATTCCAGGCAAAGATAATAATTGGCAGACCTATTGAGCAGATTATAAAAGGAAACAGCTACTGGTAACAACACAAGACACTATGAACCAAATAGCACACCAGGTACAATATAACTGCAGTAGCATACAGTCTATTTCTGTGATATGTAAATAGATAGTATATAGACAGAGACCTATTATTATATGGCCCATAAGATTAATAGTTGAGAAAACCAAGAAGTAAAACTGAATTACACGAATTGCATATAGAAATAATATATCCGGAGTACATAAAATGTAACTGAAAGATACAATTATCAAAAGATTAGTATAACTCTGAGCTGCCGTAGAGAAGTAGTACAGATATCAGCAGTCAATTGGACAGGATAGTCTAATTAACTTCATACGAATCAAATATGTAAATATTTGTTCCATTTTTATTAATTACCAGAATGTAAGGAAGACGAATGAGAGTGTAGTGAAACCGCGGCAAGCATCACCATAAAATCCATACAAGAATCTGGAAAAGATAGCATTCCAGGTCCACAATCCTAGCGCACCAAACCAGCAAAACAAGATAGCGGAAAAGATCAGCCCCATGGTAAACAAGTAGGACCAACACCACACCATGGTAAAGTATTAAGTGCTATTGTTTATTGAATGTTAATATGAATTCATACGTCATAATGCATATTCCATCGATCAGTGTAAATTGTATTATTGCATATTCCATCAATCATGATCAGACCATCATCTCATGAAATAAAAACATCCCATCATCTACCATAACATCTACCATCTACGTGTAACTTACGTCACAGAAGCAGCAGTGTTAAGAATATACACGGTATAAGAACCAATTTTCAGATACCAAGTGAGAGAAACCTACGGTATCGAAAATAGAACACAACAAATGTCGAGGATTGAAAATATTACAACAGACGACAACAATGTCAACCACAAGTACAAGGAGAATAGTGATGTCATCAGAGACCCTAATGATGCGACACAAGCTACGGTGATTAGGTCCGAGGGAACTGAAAGCCATAATAGACCATGGTATAGTCACCAGTAAACAATCATCACACATACTACAATTATGATAACAATATATCGTTGTACCATTGTATAGTATGAGTTTCCATACACATTATTGGTTATGTGAATTTTTTTTTTACATATGCAGAGTGATTGAAGGCTTAATAGTGTATCTTTGGCAGTAATAATAAAAGATAATATAAACACCAACCAAGACTAAAAGCAAGAGACAACAAATCATAAATTATAATAAACGGTAGCCAACAAAAAACAGCATAAAGTGACAACGGTCAAGAAACAAAAGTGCAACAAATGATACGAGTGTATGGTGGTATTTAATTTTAATATTGATGCTACAACATATAAGCACATTGATAATGTAAATCAATGTCACATTTTTAAATTTTGCTTTCAATGTATAACATTGCATGAATATCTCATATATGTCAATGAAATTTATTGACGATAATTTTATTCATTGATTGACATATTCCATAATAGAAATGATCATGAATAGAAATGTACATACATGTTAAGATATCTCTATTGGTCAACACTAAACGGGTCTAGCATATCAACAGAAAGGCTGAAAGACGGTATTGGTAGTGAAATGAATGAACATAGAGATAGAAAGAAACATTCACCAGAAACAAGGACACACAAGGAAGAGTAAGTGCTTCAACACTCAACAGCAAGGTATAGATAGAATATCAAAGTATTATAAACTTTGACAGACACAAAGGTATCGGTAAATGAGTCTACAAGATAGATCTATATCGGCAAGAAGATGAAGTTGCGCGTCTTATAAGAGGAAAACGCAACACCTTTCACGAGAAGCAAGAAGCTAATCCCCTAGAGACAAATGAAATACGAGAAGTCATACCGCCAAACAAACAAGTGCCTTATGCAACAACCCATCTGTGATTATGTAAAGGATTACGTCACACTGGTAAACCCAAATGAACAACTAGAGAAACTACAGCGGTACAGAAGTCATGTAGTATATAGTATGCTGTCATATTCCACTATACCAAGTATAAATAATAATATAGAGTGTAATGGTAACCTATTGACCACGCATGTCCCCTCATTCGGCGTAATGGCCTTGATAGGTGTGAGGTTGCTTGTCTATAGGGCAAATGAGGGACTACTATAGGGAGCGGCCACGAGACCTATGAAGCTCATAGTATGTTAGACCAACACCCCCCCCCCCCCCCCCCCTAGGTTGGCTACACGTCGTCCTGCGTGCGAGTGGAAAGTAGATTGATAAGGCCGTGCATCTGAATATAATAATAATTTTTTTTCCATTTGTGCAGTGGTTAATGGGAATGCCATACTATCATATTATCAGATAAAATAGGTGGTGGAAATACAACAGAGGATAGAGTAATGAAATGACTACCCATATCGCTTCATGTCATGGGATTGAAAAACCAAATAGCCTCGTGAAAATGGCTACACCATTTTCAAAAATAGGGGGTATGGCGGGGGGGGATAATGCCATGGACCGATATGAGGTAGACAGCGGTAAACTGATAGAGTAAGAACATTTTTACCATAGAAGAGTAATTGGCAAAGTGAGAACGGTTCACATGATCACTGTGAACAAATATACACGACTAAGTTGAGGGAAGTCGGTGAGCAACGGATGATGATGATGAAGACCAAAGGGAAGTCAGCTCAGAGAAGTTGCGTATCACGTGACATTAGTTGTGTGTCCACGGACGGAGACACGGCTGGACAGAATCAGTCTAGCCAGGGTCCGCGTCGGAGACAGTTGGAAAAACAAGTACAGAAGCCAAGCGACATGAAGTTGACATTACTCCAAGATTGGAACGACACTTCAGCCTGGAGGCAAAAGTATGTCGCACAACCTGAGCGGCTAATTGCACAGCGATTCAAGCTCTATTACCGCGTGCCGAGTTGACGGCAGTTGAGAATGCCCCATGCCTGATGTCAAGGGCAAGTGACCGTAAGTTGGTGATAGCCGATAATTATAAGAACTGTACTTAGGTGTTGAACATTGTTTAGATAGTTACATCCTTAGCGCATGCCAGCCGCATCGGTCGGCAATGAGTAATATTCAGTGCCTGCGATAATTGTGAATAATAAACACTGAAGAATGGCAAGGACATTGGCTTGTTTTGCTATTTTCCATGTGATACATGTTCCTGCTTAATTCTGTCCACTGCGGCTGAACAGACGAGCCAGCATCAGCCTACATGGCAGTATGTATGTATGTATGTATGTATGTATGTATGTATGTATGTATGTATGTATGTATGTATGTATGTATGTATGTATGTATGTATGTATGTATGTATGTATGTATGTATGTATGTATGTATGTATGTAGGTAGGTAGGTAGGTAGGTAAGTAGGTAGGTAGGTAGGTAGGTAGGTAGGTATGGTAGGTGTTGTGTATGTGTGTATTGTGTATGTATGTATGTATGTAGTATGTATGTATGTATGTATGTATGTGTGTATGTGTGTGTGTATGTGTGTGTGGTATGTATGTGTGTGTGTGTGTGTGACATGAATGAATGAATGTATGTATGTATGTATGTATATGTATGTATGTATGTATGTATGTATGTATGTATGTATGTATGTATGTATGTGTATGTATGTATGTATGTATTGTATGTATGTATGTATGTATGTATGTATGTATGTATGTATGTATGTATGTATGTATGTATGTATGTATGTATGTATGTATGTATGTATGTTTATGTAGTATATGTATGTATGTATGTATGTATGTAGTAGTAGTATGTATGTATGTATGTATGTATGTATGTATGTATGTATGTATGTATGTATGTATTGTATGTTGTATGTATGTATGTATGTATGTATGTATGTCGGTATGTATGTATGTATGTAATGTATGTATGTATGTATGTATGTATGTATGTATGTATGTATGTATGTATGTATGTATGTATGTATGTATGTATGTGTATGTATGTATGTATGTATGTATGTATGTATGTATGTATGTATGTATGTATGTATGATATATGTTGTATGTATGTATGTATGTATGTATGTATGTATGTATGTATGTATGTATGTATGTATGTTGTATGTATGTATGTATGTATGTATGTATGTATGTATGTATGTATGTATGTAGTTGTATGTATGTATGTTATGTATGTATGTATGTATGTATGTATGTATGTATATGTATGTATGTATGTATGTATGTATGTATGTATGTATGTATGTATGTATGTATGTATGTATGTATGTATGTATGTATGTATGTATGTATGTATGTATGTATGTATGTATGTATGTATGTATGTATGTATGTATGTATGTATGTATGTATGTATGTATGTATGTATGTATGTATGTATGTATGTATGTATGTATGTATGTATGTATGTATGTATGTATGTATACACCAACAGCGTGGCGCAAACTGGCATACCAAAAGCTTGGCACTGAGTGTCCTACAAACAGCGCAACACAGAGTGGCCTACCAACATCACGGCACAAACTGGTCTACCAACAGCGTGGCACAGAGTGACCTGCCAACAGCGTGGCTCAGAGTGATCTACCCACATCACGGCACAGAATGGCATACCAACATCACGGCACAGAGTGGCATACCAACATCACGGAACAGAGTGTCCTGCCAACAGCGTGGCACAAACTGGCCTACCAACAGCGTGGCACAAACCGGCCTACCACAGCGTGGCACAGTGTGGCCTACCAACAGCGTGGCACAAACTGGCCTACCAACAGCGTGGTACACAGTGGCCTGCCAACACCGTGACACAGCGCACGAACTCCGTAGCTCCAGCGAACACCTTCTGGGAGTCTCTGAAAACTGTACTCGTGAACAGAATGACTGGTGCGGAAACGAACCTGGCCCTTTCGGATGGCGAGGCAGGCGGTTTGACTATTGGGCCACGAACCCTCCCCAACCCTCCCTTTCTCAAGGACGACAATAATACAATAATTAGTCAGTGAAATGTTTATCCTTTACAGGACGTCGCAGTCAACCCCAACATTGGTTGACTGTTTGTGATTTCTTGCCACGTTTACGTTCAGTAGTCTGCCACCGTTTTCTGAACTTCTGAACGACCGGAACTCATACCATTGTATGAAAACCAGCGGCATGCGGCATGCTTCCAAATCGTCTGCAGCTGTGTTTCGGGCGCTGTATGCGGGACTGCCGATTACTTTCGTAACCCCTTTGCCACAGCGAAGTAGGACAAGTATAAATAAGTTCGTAGATAAATAAGATTAAATAAAACAACACACCTGTCCGAAGCTCGGTAATTAAAATATTCCCAGAGAACAACACACCCGTGCGACGTCTCGGTCATTAACACATTCCCAAAAGCATACATAATAATACAATTAATATTACAATAAGAGACACAATAAATGAAACAGTTTTACACAGGAGAAAGTTGAAGGACTGGCGAGTGACTTCCGGGGTCAGTAATCATAAGCGGAAGTGTAACTGTGGAATGAGGGATGGTTGCACTGAACATGGACCTCCGCGGCGGAGTTTGGGCCACTAGCTGCTATATGGAGGTGACATGGTCAAAGAAGAGAGGCTGACTGAAGGCAACGGGAAACTAGGTGACCCATGAAAGTGAAACCGCGACATCCATAAAGTATTGATTCCTTGTGGATAGAGACGCCTCGTGGCGGTAATTGTTGTCATTAGTCATGCCTTGGTCAACCGTTTTGTGACCTGAGTCTGGAACTGACAGAGATATGTTTACCCGACAGTAACCTGCAATTATCGCTGAATTCCCCAGGGCACTGCACCGTAACACGACTGGGGGACAGCGGAACCAGCATGTAATTACTGCCTCATTCAGGTAGAACAGGGGAATACCACTAGTTTATGTCAGAGATGACTGGCTGTCACACAAAACATGCCATTTATGTGTTATCTATAGGACTAGGGAGACAATTACCCCAGCGTATGTCACAAAAGGCAGACTGCCATCTATGTTTGAAGATAGGGTTGTTCATAATTGTGCAGTCATTGATTTAAACGTCCCAATGCCACACTAATCTATCACGCATCATGTAAAAAGATATGGAAATATTGTATATGGCCAAAAATTGGAAGATAACTATCTTCATCCCAATAGATAACAAGGGCAACCTGAAATTATGCACCAACTATAGAACTATTACCGTGATCAGTCTCGCAAGTACAATTCTACTAAAAATCAATATGGGAAGACTTCGTAAGAAAATGGAAGAAGAAATTGACGTGGTTCAAGCTGGATTTAGACAAGGAAGAGGAACAAGAGATCACGTACTGAACATGCGTTTAATAATATAGAAGTGTAGAGAATTTAATGTTAACCTATTCTCATGTTTTGTGGATTATTCAAATGCATTTGACTGTGTAGGTCCTTCAAGAAACAAATGAAGATCGTAAACTGATTAGAGAAATTAGACGTAGACAGTCAAAATTCTTTGGGCATGTTATGAGAAGAAATGAATTGGAGAACTTGGTGACAACTGGTAAGATCGAAGGGAAGAGACCAAGGGGGAGACCGAGAAGTAAATACCTGGATGGCATGGTCGAGACAGGAATACGGAGCTGATCCACGAGTCTGGTGATCGAGTGAGATAGCAGAACATGACCGCCCACGCTTACCGGCATGGCACATGATGGATGGATTGATCTCTTTGCAAGTTTACTTTCAGTAGTTTGCCGTTGCTTTCTGAACGACCGGCACCCATACCATTTCGTAAAAAAAAAAACAACAACAGTGCAAGACGGTTGGCTGCCAAATCGTCTGCAGATGTGTTTCGAACTCGGGTATGCGGGATTATAAACTGCGTCCTTAAACCACTCGCCCTGGAGCCGGCATTTGACTGTGTACAACGTCATAAACTTTCGGAAATCATGGGGGAAATTGGCTTCCCAGCCATCACATGAAGTACAACTCATCAAAATGCTCTATCCAGACCAGGTGTCACCAAACCACGGCCCGCGGGGTGGATCAACCCACGACGTCATTCTTCAGGCCCGCCGCCGATACTCGAATTTGCTTAATAAAACGTATGGAACACGAGACGTTGTGATACAATTTAAATTGAAAAATTATATTTAGAATACTAGGAGATCTTCACACGTGCAGAGACCTCCTGGCTGTATTGTGTCTTAAATTTACTATTTTCAATTTCAAATTATTGTACCTTGATTTTCTTGGTTATTGTAATGTTTGCTTATTTCGTACCTTCCAAAGTCCTTTCCCGTCTCGTGGTAGATCCGTCTACGCTCTGACGTTACCATGGCTTCCATGGTAACCCTCACAAACACGCAACTTTACCTCCCCTAGATGCGTCCGGCTGTTAACACATGTCCGACGCTCCAGAAATATTTACTTCTTTTTGCCTGTCATCCATTTTATAGGTATGTAACAAGGACTTCTTTGTTTGACAGTGATAGGCAAGTGAACTACAAGTGTGAATAGAGGCAATAAAGTACAAACATAGCATAAATGCAAATGAAGCTTCGTGTTCTTACGAAAATATTATCCCCAGCTCAGAAAAATTACCCGGTCAAGATGTTAATAGAGTTGGTCTCTAGGCTAGTGTTTTTCAACCTTTCTGCTGGAGCAGATCCTTACGTAAATGGGCGATAATCCAAGTATCTGTCCAGCTTTATGTAATAAATCAGATGAGCAGAAATGTTGCATTTAGACGATTTCGATCTGTTTCGGCGGTACCCATGGTTGCCACACGCCGAACCCCGGCTGAATAACACTGCTCTAGGCTGTTTATTTATATATTTTGCAAACCGTATTATGTGATATATTCTATTACCAAAGGCATCTATAAACTTCATATGTACCTATGGTGAGCCTAGCTTCACGAGTGACCTCCAGTCTTCTGCTTTTCTTGTAATTCAATATGATTTTGATTATGTTTCTAATTTAATGTCGTTATTTTATTTTCAGATTCCGTTTACTTCACCCTTCATTATGGCTACTAAGAAAAGAAAAGTGGACGCTGAGTTCGCATTTTCAATGAAGAATGGGGAGTAAAGTATTTCTTTATGAAACAAAGGACCAGAAAATCAGTTGCGTAATATGCACGAAAGTATTGTAGTTTTGAAAGAGTACAATCTTCGGTGTTACTATGAAACAAAACATCTATCAACATATTCAGAGTTTTATGGAAAGTTACGCTATGAGAAATATGAGTCCACGAAACGTGGGTTAGCAACACAAAGAAATCTCTTCACCAGAAAGTTCGCTGAAATTGAATCTGTCACTCGTACAAGTTACAGAATAGTGCATAAGGTGGCAAAACGAGGAAAACCGTTTACTAATGGCAACTTCATCAAAGAGTGTATGATAGAAGCAGTAAATGACCTGTATGCTGGAAAATCCGATTTGTTTGGAACTATCAGCCTTTCGGCAAGTTCAGTTGTGGGGAGAACAGAAGAACTTGGCGAGAACATCGTGCTATAGATGCGCGAGAAAGCTAGGGACTTTTTCCAGTATACTCTAGCGCTGGATGAGTGTACTGATCTCTCGAGTACGTCACAACTTCTCGTCTTCATTCGTGGTGTCAATTTGGACTTTCAGTTAACGGAAGAGTTGGCATCCGTTTGCAGCATGCAAGGAACAACAAGTGGAAAAGATATTTCGTGGAAGTGGAAATTTTTTTTGCAAGACTTTAATCTTCAGTGGAATCAGCTTCGAGGTGTTGCAGTTGATGGAGGAAAGACATTGCTGGAGTGAGGAAAGGTCTGGTGGGGCAGATCAGGACTCAGTTGGAAGATTTGCAGTTTCCGAGCGCTATGTTCATACACTGCATCATACATCAGCAAGCACTCTGTTGGAAATACTTAGATATTGTGTGTACTGTGTATTGAAACCAGCCGTTTCTGCTGTGAACTTCATTTGGGGACATGCACTCAATCACCATCAGTTCCAGGCTTTTCGTGAAGACATTCATTCTGAATTCTGTGACTTACCTTATCACACATCAGTGAGGTGGCTCAGTTGCAGTAACGTGTTGTTTCGTTTTTACAAGCTCTGTTTATGAGATATTGAACAATTTCCGAGGGGGGGGGGCGTTTTGTAGCCTGTCGACTGCACACGGATTCTTGAAGACATATTAACTCTCTTTTCCACCCATCATAGTATATGTTCGGACACTCGATTTGCTGTTGTATTGTTCTACCTTTATGTAAGTTACTTGGAATTCACACTGGAATTGATTCATGCAGCTTGATCTGGTGTACAGGGACACAGGTTCTTTTACAGATGTAGTAGGTATTCGGGTGGTTTTGCATCTGATCATTGGTTCAGCTGCAAAAATGCAAAAAAAAAAAAATGTTTCGCTTACTGCTGTTGTACATCTGATCACTGGTTCAGCACCAAAGAAGGTTTAGCTTATCGCTGTTTCAGTCGATCGTGTATTCGTTTCATGATGTCAGTAAGAGCCTCTCACCCAATTTTGAATTCTCGTTTTTTTTTTAAACAATGGACATGAGCTTCTAAATCGATGCTGTCTAAAGTAGGTACCAGAAAATGGTCTCTAGAAGTAATGGCGGCTTGCGTAATATTGACCCCATGACCCGTCAAGTGCCGATTGGTTTCTACAGCTGTTGGTTAACACCATATGCTCAATGCACCTCAAGTCCCGTAACAATATTGTCCTTGACCTTGTACTCACTCAACGTAAGTATAATTGTAACTGACGTCTCTAACTCTGTAGAGACATGGGGTCAATGCCATGAACAAATGTTCTCTTTGAGTGCCACAGGAGATATGCCTCTGTGGTTATGAACAATGGGCTCTCTGTTGTCATGGACAAATGCGCTCGCTTTGCGACATGTACATGGTGGCTATTTTAGTTTTCATTCTTTTTGTTGTAACATACTTTGTCTAGCTTCATTATACTTGCTCGTTACACCTGGTAAGTATTGGTCTATGTCACAGTCTCACATGGAGTCGGTAGGAACATAAAGATAGAAGGGAATTAGAGAAGGGACATAACCCCAATACAAGGGAGGACACACTCGAATGCTCGAACAATCTAGAGCCTTCGAGAAGGATAGGTCAGTTCGCCTACAGCTCCGTGGACACAGGGGGAACCCGCTGACCGCGTGCCAGGACCTGTTCCACGAGAAGCTCGAGGAGAGTTACAGCCCGTGTCCGAGACACGTTAGAGGGCAGACGCCGACTGGACATCGAACGAAGCAACAGGGCTTAACTTAAGGGGGACTTGATAGATTGAACCCAAGTGTTATTTAGGAGTGTTAGATAGATAGATGATAGAGTTTGTTGTAATGATTATGTATGATTGCTTTGTTATGAACTCCTGTGATATGCAACTCGAAGGTAGCTGGCTGCGAAAACCATTCTTCGCCAGCTTACTGTAAATAAATTATGTCAGATAGTATCAGAACGGAGTTTGTTGCCTGTATGAATCCCGAGTTTCATTCCCCTAGGTATCTAGGACGTTGACAGGCTATTTGGGGGCTCAAGCCGGTTTTGGCAAGCGCAAGCTTCACTTTCCCGACAGCTCTTGGTTTTTGCCAAGTAAAATATATCAACATTCATACATAACAAAGTCTGAACTTTGCAGCTACTATCGTATCATCTGTTCATAAACTATCGTAGTCCCTCTAGAAAAGTACTTAAAGAATTATGTTCATGAAATTTGACATTGACATGACTGGACAATTACAGTGACAAATTACTAATTTTTTTTAATTCCAACATCAGATTGTTCCGCGAAAGATTGTGTGTATGTAAACTGTTCTCCAGCAGTGGCGATAAAACAGGGGAACCAAACAACACTACAGCCAAGAAACCAGTAAATAAGATAAGTCCCATTCATGCTTATTGAATCCCTAAACGATACTCACATATTTTTTCATTGATGTAACATTTTTTCTATGTATTTGCAATTTATGACATATACATGAAATGTTTATGGACCATTGAACTGTATTCTATAGAAAGGTGAATGAATGTAAATAATTTAAGGGACAAAACCAATTTTTTTGTGCACCCAAACCTATTCCAAAGGGATTATATTGCTACAAATTAACATTAGCTAAAGTTACAAGATGTCAACATTAGAACAGTGCATTCGAATTAGGAATTAATATTAGGTTATACCGCCGATAAACTTTCAGAATGGGCACAAAAGACACATTTAGAAAACATAGCACGAGACAGGATAGGGCATCGTAAAGAGAATAAAAAGATGCAGATGCTAATAGAGGCAGAAGAGAAATAAGACTTTGCAGTCGGAAGGAAAGATGCAAGCGGAAAGGAAGATGAAAGATGACAATAAGAGGCTGAAAATAAAAGTTAGAAATCGAAGCTGCTAGCAAACAAGCTCAATTAGACGCTGAGAATAAAATAGTTAGAATTAGAGACACAATTAAAATTGAAACATATGGAAATTGATTCCAACTTGGAAATTTCAGTAAACAAGTTAAGGAGTAAGGAAGAGGAACAAAAATACAACAAATATAAAGGCTTAGTCAAACCTTTTTGCTCTGGAGATTCAATAAGTGCGTATTTAGAGAACTTCGAGTGTTTGATGTCATATCATAACGTTTCAAAGTCGATTGGGCGTTTATTTTGATGAGAAATTTAGCATTAGAGCCCTTAAAAGTGATAGAAACAATTCCATATGACATGAGGAAGGATTACGACTATTTAAAACAAAGAATACTACAACATTTTTTCACTAGACACAGCAGGCTATCAATTGCCAGTTTTCAAAATTAACACCATCACCTAACCAAACGTTCATAGACTACGTGTCTACAGTCCAAGATATTTGTACAAAATGGATAACCCTCAGCGAAAACAAATAACAACTATGATAAACTAAAAGAGTTAATAATAATTGATAAGATCATGAACACAATACGAACTCCTTTCTCGAAATATCTAAGACAAAGTGATTGTAAGACTATTAAAGAGGTCGAAAGTAAAGGTAGTGCGTATTTCACAGCGAATCGTGATATTTTTCAGTTAAATATGAGTCAGAATGAAACAGCAGCTGTCACAAACACCAAATATTCAAAACCAAATGAGAATAGGTTCAAACAACGCTCTAAATTTACAAAATCAGTCCTGTGTCAATACTGCCATTTGACCCACGAACAGTACGCAATATGTGATAAATCACCAACGTATCCACATCACCTTCAAATGATGGTGGAAAAACAAAAAAAAACACAAAAGAAACGCGTATAAGAGAACGGTCAAATGTTACTTTTGTTTAGCTTACGGGCATTATTCAGGACGCTGCGATGGCCGCAAGATGATGAAGCAGGCCAATGCAGCATTAATAGATACATCTGCCGGTGAAGGAATTGAAGAACTGAATGAATGTGACATCCAGAATGAAAGTGCGAATGAGTCAGGGAATGCGGTAGAAATCATTAATACCATCAATAATAACACCTGTAATACGTGCAGAAAATCTCAGTTGGATACCACTTTAGAATGTGGCCATACAATCCCTATATCCAACGAAATGTCCAACGCAGCCTTAGCGTCAAAAGGCAAGTTAAATTTTATGAAAGGGTTTGTTAATAACAAACTATGTACAATAATGCGTGATAGCGGAGCGACTCTTTGTGGAATTAAAAGAACATTAATCAATGACAAAGACTACACACATAACTACGTGACATGTCGCCCATTCGCAGGCACCATCGAAAGATATTCCCTAGCACTGGCCGAAATTCAGACACCTTTTCGGTCAGGACAAGTGCTATGCGCATTATTAGAAGATCCTTGCGCTGATATTATTCTTGGGAATCTTCCTAATATAAAATCCTGTTCTGAAGAAGAAATCAGGGAATGGGAACAGAAAAACTGCATCCAAAAGCAAACAGTGATTCCAGAACTAAAGAACACATTTGCATGTTTCAAACTGCCAAAAGCACAAGGGAGACCACCGATGACGGAATTCGAAACGAATTCACAGAGGTGCATAACACAGGGGCGGTTGAATCAATGACACCATCAGCATAAAACCTCGAATTGAGGATGCAACCGAAACACGAAATTGTGAACCTGTAAATGTGCAACAACAGACAGAATACGCCAATATAGTGACAAGACAAATGACTCACAAAACCAATGACGAACAACTTCAGGAGTCGCTACAAATCATTTCACCCAATATTACCACCACCGAGTTTATACAAGAACAAAAAGCAGATCCAACCCTTTCGCACTACTTTTGACTAGTAGGATTGAAGCCAAAATTGACGAAAAACGCAGCTTGGACATTCAGACTAAATAACAATATTTTAACAAGGTTATATACCAGAGATCAAACCACGATACAACAAGTGGTTCTACCTCAGTCACATCGTGACAAAGTGCTTCATATAGCCCATGAATCACCTTTCGGAGGTCATATGGGTTATGAAAAAACCAGGGCCAGAGTCCTGAGCCAATTTTATTGGCCTAAATTTTGTCAGCACATAAAAAACTATTGCAAATCTTGTGATATCTGTCAGAAGTTAATTAAGAAGGGAAATCCAATCAACCACAACGGCCTCAAGACCATTTCAAATAGTTGCGGTTGATTTAGTGGGTCATTTAAACCACATTTCAAACAAAGGAAATAGATACATTTTTACACTCGTTGATCTGTGTTCAAGGTGGGCAGAAATGATTCCGTTAAAATCAATCTCCTCTAAAGATGTGACGGCCGTATTTTTACAAATATTCTCCCGTTTTGGCTTTCCGGAGAAGATAATATCGGATAGAGGAACGCAATTCAGATCTAATGCAACTCAATCGGTAACTAAGTTACTCGGCATAAAACAATGTTTTACAAGCCCCTATCGACCGCCCGCGAACGGAATTTGCGAAAAAATTGAACGGGGACCTAAAACATATGTTAGCCAAAGTGACAGCTGAAAATCCAGCCGATTGGGATATACTTCTCCCAACGGTGCTGTTCGCCTTATAGAGAAGTGCCGCAGTCGAGCACTGGGTTCTCTCCTTTTGAATTAATATATGGAGCAAATCCAAGAGGATCCTCTCTCTATGTACAGAGATATGATATCGCAACCCCGTAAACACCAATTACCAGTTCCACCTATGATTTAGTCACTGACACCAGAGACAAAATCATTAGATCCTGTATACTAGCCAGATCATCTTTGCAGGAGAAAGGTTTTATGTACAGGCAGTACGCCAACAAGGGGTGCAAGAACCATTGTATTACATCCTAATCAAGAGATGTTGTTATTATTACCTGACAAGAGAAATTTACTTCAACCTCTTGGCAAGGACCATTTAAAGTTATTAGAAGAATTTCGGAAGTTGACTACGAAATCTCGTTTAAATGGCAAATTGAAAATTGTCCATGTAAATATGTTAAAACCTTACTATTCTAGAAATGACAATGACATAAACAATCAGACGGAGAAAACAGGGGACAGTAACCAGACTGACAAGAACGACAACCAGAACGAAACGACAACCAGACTACTGAACGACACTACTACAAACGAAAATCTAGACGAAGCGTCATTAACGACACATTCTGTTCACAACGCAGACGACGAAGACAATTTCACATTAGCGAAAATTTTTCGTAACGACAAATACGACGAAGTCAACGACACATTAGCAACGATTATTCTGGACGATGACGACAATGACATTGAATAATAACCAGACTGACAAGAACGACAACCAGAACGAAACGACAACCAGACTACTGAACGACACTACTACAAAGGAAAATCTAGACGAAGCCGTCATTAACGACACATTCTGTTCACAACGAAGACAATTTCACATTATGCGACAATCTTTCGTAACGACAAATACGACGAAGTCAACGACACATTAGCAACGATTATTCTGGACGATGACGACAATGACATTGAAGACAATTTACAAACAGTAGCATCAGTAATAAATCAGACTGACATAGACAATACTGAAATTCCTAGTACCTATCCATGAACGACTATAGTACAGTACAGGACATAAAAATCTCCGACACTGTGACACAACCTCAACGACAAGACATTCTGTCTCTCTTAACGACTATAAAACTATCTTCTCAAACAGACCTGGACAGACTGACAAAATAACGCACTCCATCATTTTGACAGATGTAACGCCTATCAAATGTAGACCATACTCAATTCCATTACATTATAGAGCAAATCTGAACAAGGAAATATTAGACTAAGAACAAAACAAAATAATACAAAAGTCTATGTCCGAGTACTCTTCTCCAATTGTTCTGGTGAAGAAAAAGGGCCAAACTATTCGTTTATGCATAGATTACAGAAGGGTCAATACTTTAACAACGACAGATGCTGAGCCAATGTACAGCTGCGAAGACCTCATTTTAAATATGTCTAAATCATCCATGTTTTTCTAAACTTGACTTAACAAAAGGTTACTGGCAGATACCACTATCTCCCTCTTCAAGGCATATAACCGCATTTTCAACACCACTAGGCTTATATGAATGGAGATATCTTCCTTTTGGCCTGAAAAACGCACCTGCCACATTTGTTAGATTAACTAGACTGTTATTACACGGCATCAAGGACGTACAATCCTATATAGATGATATTTGTATCCATTCTTCAGACATGACTTCTCACTTAGTTACACTCCGACAAGTCTTTAATCAAATCCTTCTTTTTGGACTCACTGTCAAACCTTCCAAGGTTTGAAATAGGCTATAAACAAATAGACCTACTTAGGTCATAGGATTTCGGAAGGTAAACCTACTGACGGATGATAGAATTGTAGCCAAAAATTCTGAACCTGCAAGTACAACTACAAAAAAAAAAAAAAAAAAAAACAGATCAGAAGTCTTTTAGGTCTCATAAACTATTATGCCCAATTTCATACCAAACTGGGCAGAACTCAATCAGTTTTTTTCAAATTTGTTGACCAAAAATCAACCAGATAAACTATGTAAGAGTATCCGTTTTTAGAGGATGCAATTTGCCAAATTGAAATCCATTTTTTCTAATGAACCCCATATGAGATACCAAACATAGATCTACCATTTATATTAACCACAGATTCAAGTGCTATCGCAATTGGAGGATGTCTGATGCAAGAATATCAATGCGTGAAACACCCAATACTGTATGTCAGCCGTAAGCTGAAAGCGGCGGAAATCAAGTATTCGACAGCTGAGTTGGAGGCATTAAGTTTGGTTTTTTGTGTTCGTCGTTTATCTAAGTTCCTCTTGGGTTCCCATTTCGTCGTCTCGACGGATAATGCTGCCACTGCTGGTAATTAAAGAAGGCAACCCAAAGAACCATAGGTTGCAAAAGGTGTCCTTTCTACTTCAGGATTTCGACTTTGAAATCCGTCACATTAAGGTACGGATAATGTAATTGCTGACATATTATCACGATTACCCTACTGCACCAAGCAGATTAACACTATTTACATTGATTAGTGGCCATATGATAAGCTGTGATATTTTAGTCTGTTGCATAAAAGAGTGTACCTCTACACTTACATGTAGAACTTTAATTTAGAAGTGTCGACAACTGATTTAATACTCTACTTATAGCTATAACAGACATGAAACTTTGAGAACCGTTAACTATATTGGGCCACATTGGCAATTAGCAGTACATCAAAAACAATCCGAACTGTGGATAGTAACATTTGTGAAGTTATTTCATCAATCACAGAACTGAAAGTTATCATGCGAATATTAAGAAACTGTGCATACGCGTGATTTCAATTGACCTTCGCAAACTAACGGAACAGAACATCGCACATACACGCAGCGATATACTATGACTATTACGACATATGAGAGACAACACAGGAATGTGACACCAAAACGTTACCTACGAACTGTAACATTATTGGAACAGCACACGGACAAAAGAACGACAACACACGGATCGTCGTTGGAGTTAATTAATTTAATGTTATTAGTTAAATATTTATTACTTTTGTGCTTTGCTATATACATAAAATATGTGAACATGCAAATTGTACATTTTCTATCATAATATGTCAAAAACATTTTCATTCATAGTTAAAATTTTCTTCCAATACAATTGTTGCAATTTAACTTATAAACCATTTCTTATCACCAGTACAGATAGTACTTGACGCTTTGAATATAGCATATCGCCAGTTTCCTTTTTCTAAGGGCGACAACATTTACCTCACCTTAATTTGTATATTTTAACAAATTATTATATTGAATGAAAGGTGTGCGAATCAGAGAGTGAATGAATTAAATGAGAGAGCGATATACTGAGCGGACAAATTGTACGCAAAAAGTATTTATTTTAATTTGTCTGCGTTTTTGAGTGTAAAATGTAACACTTGTCTAAAATTGTGTATACATGTTTAGTGTTAGATAAATAGGTTCACTCTAAGAATCACTGTTTGAATACCCTGTACATGCGTTACACAGATGACGTAATTCATGACAAGGGATATTCCAGCTCGTGACACTTAGAGATGTACTACACACCACATACACACAGGTAGCACACACTTTAGACATTGGGTAGGACATACTCATAAAACTAAACACTAACAATTAAATCACACACATTTTATTAGAGCAAGTAACAAAGCAGTAAACACACTAACAGGCAAACAGGAACATAAGTAGTTACTTGGGAGAAAACAAGAGTGCATATATATATATTAAGCACTATAAAACATACGGAAGTAAAAGTGTATCAAAATACACATTCAGGACAAGAATTGCAAGTATTCTTAAATAAGCCAAGACAATTTGTCTTGTTAAACCTCTCTAACACAGAGTTTAATATCCTGGTATCATATGGATACTTGAGAAGGGCGCGGTTGCAGATACAACTAGAAGCGTCAGGGAACTTCGGTCGGATAAGCATGTTTAAGGATATGGAAGAGATAGGGCTCTTCAGCAATCACCCTGGATTGTTGTACGGGGAAATACATGAGTTAATAGTGCAAATATATAGATGGCCAGGTTCCCATCCACGAAACTACCAAACACCAACTTCATGTGATCCTATGACAGAATTAGTGCAGACTAATTACCATATACTAACCCATAGAAGAGGGGGAGGGGAACCCCTGTCACAGTCTCACATGGAGTCGGTAGGAACAGAAAGATAGTAGGGAATTAGAGAAGGGACATAACCCCAATACAAGGGAGACACACTCGAATGCTCGAACAATCTAGAGCCTTCGAGAAGGATAGGTCAGTTCGCCTACAGCTCCGTGGACACAGGGGGAACCCGCTGACCGCGTGCCAGGACCTGTTCCACGAGAAGCTCGAGGAGAGTTACAGCCCGTGTCCGAGACACGTTAGAGGGCAGACGCCGACTGGACATCGAAGAAGCAACAGGGCTTAACTTAAGGGGGACTTGATAGATTGAACCCAAGTGTATTTAGGGGTGTTAGATAGATAGATGATAGAGTTTGTTGTAATGATTATGTATGATTGCTTTGTTATGAACTCCTGTGATATGCAACTCGAAGGTAGCTGGCTGCGAAAACCATTCTTCGCCAGCTTACTGTAAATAAATTATGTCAGATAGTATCAGAACGGAGTTTGTTGCCTGTATGAACCCGAGTTTCATTCCCTAGGTATCTAGGACGTTGACAGGCTACAAAGGTTAGACCACATGATTATACTGTTAGTTAATACCACGAAACATCTACCAACTTCGACTAACTCATTACACAAGACGTATTCCTATTTGATATTTAATTTCTTCCTTTCCACGAATGTCAGATATACGTCGTGCAAATAATAAACGAACATATTAACGTTAACTCGTACAATATCAAATGCACTTCTAAAATATCTACAACTACTTCTGCATAGGAATCATTCTAAAGTCGGCACTATTCTTGGTCATTGCCATCTTCATACCGTGGTGTGTCCACGCTCGACCACAACTTGAATGATCTCTCAGTCACCTTCGCGAATCTTGCTTATTCCCGCTCGGTGACTGCTCGGCGTGCTCCTCATGGCTCAAGATCCACGTCTGTCACGTACTTAGGCGTGACGATATTTTAATATGCCATGAGACACGAATTGGGTCATGGCAGTCAACACCAAGTTATACGTAACTGACATTTGAGGTCACGGGGTTAACACCAAGTTAAACATAACTGAAATTTGGGGTCATGGGGTAAGCACCAAGATATACATAATTGACATGTGGTGTCACTGCAACAGTCAGTCTAATCCTGTCGGGCCACGGTGTGAGCACCACGACATGTGTTACCGAGTTAACTAACTTTGAACAGAACTAGACAGATTCTCAAATGTCCACTCAGGACAGCGTTCCCCCAGCCAGCGATTCTATTACTAACGTGACCGATGACCACAGGCAAACGATGAGCTCCGAGGCAGCTCAGATGATTCAGCTGGTCAATTTTATCTGTCTCTGCACCCTGGTTGGCTTGTGTGGCATTGTTGCCAACACACCCAACATGATCGTCTTCGCCACACAAGGATTCCACACTTCAATGACAATCAACTTCATGGCCCTAGCCGTCTCAGACCAGTGCTCTTTACTGACGCTGGAGTGGTTCACTATCTTTATAAACCCGCTGGTTGTCAACTCGAACATTCCTTTCGCGTCTGTTGAAGTTCAGTCCATGCTCGGTGGGTGGCCCCACGTGACATTTGGTCGGATAACAGGCTGGATCACGGCCTACATCACGGCAGAGCGCTGCCTGTGTATCACTGCTCCCCTAGCCGTGAAGCGAATCATCACCCCCAGACGAACCACCTGTATACTCGTCTCTATCTACGTCATCAACATGGCCGTTCTCCTGCCCGAGTACAGCACGTCGTACATCGGCTGGAAGTTCTACCCAGACAGGAACCGAACCCTTCTGGGAGTTCTCTTCACCACCAACAGTGAGAGCGCTGAAGGCTTGGTATTCTTTCTGCACGCACTTCTGGTGATGGGCGCGTTCGTGTGTGTCAGTGTCCTCACGATGGTCCTGGTCATCCAGCTGCGGGTGGCATCCAAGTGGCGCCAGGAAGCCACTCGCGGGGAAACTAGAGTAGCATCTATGGCAAAGAAAGATAAAAATGCAGCAAAAATGGTGGTGATGATTTCTGGCCTACTAATTTGCATGTACACTCCAGGCATTCTCCTGTCCATTGCCAGATTTATCGAGCCCAAATTTGGCATCTTCGGAGAGTATCACAACCTGTTCGTGTCGCTGTCCTCGTTCGGCTTCTTGTGCAACGCCATCAACTCCAGCGTCAACATTTCATGTACTATAATATGAGCTCCCAATACCGGGACACGTTTCACGCATCCTTTTCTAGACTTCGACTCTCACGATCCAGACATGCAGGCGGGACTTCCATCACATACTTGGCTTCTTGAGAGTTGTTTATGACGGTTATGATTCACTGAGGATAGTTTGTTCAAGATTTGATTTATTGCGCGTTCTCCGAGTTTCCAATTTGCTGCCGTTTGGTGACCAGAGTTCTGATGTAACAAGACGTGTTAAAGACATGTTGATTTATTGTGCTTTCTTCGAGTTTCCAATTTGCTGCCATTTGAAGACCAGTGTTCTGATGTAATACGATATGTTAAAGAAGAGTTGATTTATTTAGAATGGTAAATTTCACGAGCTCTGGGGGTATGAAGTTGACTGTTTGCTATAGCGTGTTTGATTTAGTGATTGCTGTTCATCAAGTCGGTGTGTTAGTGATGACTGTCTGTCAAGTTGTTGTGTTACGGATTTCTTTCTAACAAGTCGTTGTATTAATGATGTTTGTCAAGTTGGTGTGTTTCAATCAAGTTTGTCAACAAGCTTGTTTGTCAATCAAGTCGTTGTGTTAGTGATGTCTGTCTATCAAGTCGTTCTGTTATTGATGTCTGTTTGTTTTAATGATATATGCCTATCAAGTAGTTGTGTTACTGATGTATGTCTATCAAGTCGTTGCGTTATTGATGTCTGTATGCCAGATAGTTGTGTTACAGATGTCTTTCTACAAGTCGTTGTGTTATTGATATATGTCTATCAAGTCGTTGTGTTATTGATGTATGTCTATCAGGTTGTTGTGTTATTGATGTCTGTCTATCAGGTTGATGTGTTATTGATGTCTGTCTATCAGGTTGTTGTGTTATTGATGTCTGTCTATCAGGTTGTTGTGTTATTGATGTATGTCTATCAGGTTGTTGTGTTATTGATGTATGTCTATCAGGTTGTTGTGTTATTGATGTATGTCTATCAGGTTGTTGTGTTATTGATGTCTGTCTATCAGGTTGTTGTGTTATTGATGTATGTCTATCAGGTTGTTGTGTTATTGATGTCTGTCTATCAGGTTGTTGTGTTATTGATGTATGTCTATCAGGTTGTTGTGTTATTGATGTATGTCTATCAGGTTGTTGTGTTATTGATGTATGTCTATCAGGTTGTTGTGTTATTGATGTCTGTCTATCAGGTTGTTGTGTTATTGATGTCTGTCTATCAGGTTGTTGTGTTATTGATGTCTGTCTATCATTTTGTTGTGTTACTAATGTCTGTCTATCAAGTCGCTCTGTTACTGAAGTCTGTATATATACTCTTATACTGGGCAGTAAGAACTGTCTCTACACCCGCCTCACTCTGATACTGGGCAGTGAGATCTGTCTCTACACATGCCTCACTCTGATACTGGGCAGTGAGATCTGTCTCTACACCCGCCTCTCTCTGATACTGGGGAGTGAGGCCTGTCTCTACACCCGCCTCTCTCTGATACTGGGCAGTGAGATCTGTCTCTACACATGCCTCACTCTGATACTGGGCAGTGAGATCTGTCTTTACACATGCCTCACTCTGATACTGGGCTGTGAGATCTGTCTCTACACCCGCCTCACTCTGATACTGGGGAGTGAGGCCTGTCTCTACACCCGCCTCTCTCTGATACTGGGCAGTGAGATCTGTCTCTACACATGCCTCACTCTGATACTGGGCAGTGAGATCTGTCTCTACACCCGCCTCACTCTGATACTGGGCAGGGAGATCTGTCTTTACACATGCCTCACTCTGATACTGGGCAGTGAGATCTGTCTCTACACCCGCCTCTCTCTGATACTGGGCAGTGAGATCTGTCTCTACACATGCCTCACTCTGATACTGGGCAGGGAGATCTGTCTCTACACATGCCTCACTATGGTACTGGGCATTGAGGCCTGTCTCTACACGCGCCTGACTCTAATACTGGGCAGTGAGATATGTCTCTACACCCGCCTCACTCTGATACTGGGCAGTGAGAACTGTCTTTACACCCGCCTCACTCTGATACTGGGCAGTAAGAACTGTCATTACACCCGCCTCACTCTGATACTTGGCAGTAAGAACTGTCATTACATCCGCCTCACTAGACAGAGAACCTTGACCGCCTGCAACCCAATGTCTCGGGCACGAGAGTGTCATACAAGGGACTGTCCACATCAAGGACATGCCTCGGACACAAGGGTGGACACTCACAGTCATACAGGAGAGTGACCACCTGAAGGACATGTCTCGGACGCAAGGGTGGAGACTCACAGTCATATAGCGACTGACCACTTCGAGGACATGCCAGGACGCAAGGGTGGACACTCACAGTCATAAATGAGACTGACCACTCTGAAGGACATGTCTCTGACACATTGGTGGACACTGACAGTCATAGATGAGACTGACCATCTCAAGGACATGCCTCGGATATAAGGGTGGACACTCACAGTCGTACAGGAGAATGACCACCACTTCAAACACATGCCTCGGACGCAAGGGTGGACACTCATATTCATACAGGAGACTGACCACCTGAAGGACATGCCTCGGACACATTGGTGGACACTCACAGTCATATAGGCGACTGACCACCTGAAGGACATGCCTCGGACATAAGAGTGGACACTTACAGTCATACAGGAGACAGACCACCTTAAGGACATGCCTCGGACACATTGGTGGACACTCACAGTCATACATGAGACTGACCAACTCAAGGACATGCCTCGGACACAAGGGTGGACATTCAATAATACAGTAGATTCACAGATAAACCCATACACCTAAGCTCACATGTTGTATAGGTTCATGGTTCTGCAATGGGTGGGTGGATGAATAAATGGATGGATGGGTGTATGGCTATATGGATTGATTCATGGATAGATGGATGGATGGATGGATGAATGGATGGATGGATGGATGGATGGATAGATGGATTGATGAATGGATGGATGGATGGATGGATGAATGATAGAGACATTCCAGAAGAGAATGACAAGAGTGAGGTGTGTGAATGAAAAAAAAACAACCTGAGACAATCCGGAAGAGAATGACAGGAGCGAGTTGTGTGAATGGACGAAACCTGAGACAATCCGGAAGAGAATGACAGGAGCGAGTTGTGTGAATGGACGAAACCTGAGACAATCCGGAAGAGAATGACAGGAGCAAGTTGTGTGAATGGACGAAACCTGAGACTATTCACAATGCGCCATCAGCCGCTAGGTATCTAGTCTAACCAAGGCTTCGCGACACACAGTGAGGGGAAGTAATGCCAGAATTTCCGTGTCGCAAACAAGTACACAGTCGTTTTCTCTTGGCCATTAGACTATAGATAACCGAGAATTGCTATGTTCCTGACAGAAATTGCTAAAGAAACTACGGACAAAACTGAAGGAATGGGGTAACAGGCAGCGGGACTGGAATTTCAATCATTCCTCACGACAACCCTTAAAGGCAACAGTCAAGACACACACAAACATCTATCTGTCAGATACTGAAATTTTCAGCTTGTGATATTTAAACTGCAGCATGTCAAACGTATTGTGTTATACACTGACTGCACCGTCTTGACCGCAACATCTCACCAGGGATTACAATGAATACAGTAGACGCAACTTAGGTTACACTGACCACTCAGTCTTAACCGCAACATGTCACCAGTGTGGACATTCAATAATACAGGGGATTCACAGATAAACCCGTACACCTAAGCTCACATTTTGTATACGTTCATGGTTCTGCAATGGGTGGGTGGGTGGGTGGGTGGGTGGATGGATGGATGGGTGAGTGTATGAACACAATAGACACAACTTAGGTTACACTGACCACACTTAGGCTACACTGACAACAAGGTCTTGACCGCAACATGTCCAACGAAGCTACATCAGATGTTAGGGAACGAACGAACGAACAAACTTTATTTTCGAAGGGACAGTAGTTGCGGCAGGTGAATCATAGTGCCTCAACCTGAATAGTATCCAACGATGGTGATCCATGTCGCAGACCAGGATATATTGTTGTTGGTCCAGAAGTCCAACTCCCATATCTTAAAACTACTTTCCCCCGGGATGGTTAACCCGGTCAACAAATGCCCGCAGAAGTCGGATGTGTCGGCCTAACGGCGCAAGAACGCAGCTTTGCTGTAAACAGGCACAACGCAATCACATCCGAAAAAAAACTCTGGATGAACGAAGAAGAAGAAGAAAACTACTTTCCGTTGGAAGAGGGCTGCGGCGATCCAACTAAGGAGGAATGGACTTATCTTGAGTTAAAGAAGCCAGACCATTAAAAAATCCAACAGTACTCTGTTATACCCGTCCTCAAGATCAATCACCGCAGCACATGTTTCAATGCATGAGTGGAAACATTAATAGACATCATGGGCAAAAACTGCTGCATTGGTCCAGGTTTCTCTGTTTAGACGGTATCCTCCAAGGGTAGGTGGGAAACAACCTTGCCTCTCTAATTGGCTTGATATTTTCCTGGTAATTAACTTCTCCAGCAGCTTGCCTATTGTATTTTGCACTGTTATTATCCGATATCTTTGCATTTGTGTGTGGTCTTTGCCAGGCTTCGACAAGGGAATCAGAAAGCTGTATAACCACTCCTCCTTGGTGCTAGCATTCGATATGCTGTCTTACATATCTGCTAGTTCCTCCAACTTATTTTCGGTACACATACTAATGTCATCATACCTTATCCCATTTGGCTCTGTGCTCTCTATTTATTTTGTGTGTGTGTTCGTCATAACATAGCTTTGATATTTTTCACTGTCACTATGTCTTCTTCTGAAATTTTCAGGGACTTAACCTATCTGAATTAACCGTCTTGGCAAAAGTTCGTCCTCTCATGTCTACGTTGCTTGCTTGCGTGCTTGTGTTCGCTGGCTGGAACTCCAGCGTGAAGTCCTGTATGTCGGATGAAGGCATCTTGTTGTCCAACATCTAGGTGATGTCATACCGGACCTGAGGTTTGCGTGAGTATCCGTTGTCCCACGTCTGGCTTATGGCGTGCAGACTGGTGGTTCCTCGCCATGCAGGCAGATACTCTCTCCGGCTTCGGAGGAATCATCGATCCTACTGATATTAGCCAGGTCCCCGAAGGGACCTGTTGTCCAGGACGCACGTGTCAGCAGGTCTTGGCTCCCTGTGTAGATTCCGGCCCTGCCTGGTGCCTTGGAAACACCTTGCGTCCCTCATGTCTACGTGATTGCTCTGTTCTAGATGGTGTTCTAAGAGCGATTTGCCCTTATTCTCGTCAGACCTCTGCCAGATAAGGTCAGCACTTTGGAAGTCAGGAATACTCTCATTCTTGATTACACCATTCATACTTTTATGTAATCGCTAGAACAATCTTACTGATATGTCTTGAATTATTCTTTGACACAACTCTGCCAATTTCTCACCTTTTACCACTTTAACCAGTTTTTTTTTTTTTAAATAGCTAACTTTTGCGTCCATGTCTCTTTCCAAGTAAGATAAGACTAAAACGGGCTGACTTATGCTGCCTGGTTATGCCTTTCTCCGCCAATATGCTGTAAGGGTGGTGGTTGCTGCCATGTTACCCTAGGACACCCCATCTACACACTGTAGTGAGTGGAAGAAAAAACCAGCGCCAGGTCAATAACACTGTCATCATCACCTGGGTGACTTACTGTCCTGGTGACACAGCCACTGTTGATAAAAACAAGGTAGATGGTTTCAAGTGCAGCCTCAAGCCCTCCCCCCTTACCCCACGTATTGGAAGACATGTTTCCCCGTGATCTGCCTTTAGTGTTGAAATCTCCACAGAAAATGACATTCCTCTCGTGACATAATATTTCACCCCAGCACTGCCATCTCTGGGGATCCACGCTCCTGATGTTGATTTCCTGATCTAGTGATAATGTGCTATTTACTTCTTATCCTAGATATGTAAAATAGTCTACAATTTCAGTTCGGCGTTGTCGATAAAGAATGATAGTTCCCCATGTGCACCTTGTAACATAATCTTTGTCTTCTTTTTGCTAATATATATATATATATATATATATATATATATATATATATATATATATATATATATATATATATATATATATATATATATGGAACGGTTGTTAAAGACAGCTTCAGCGTCAAGAGTCGAGATGAAGTTTCCATGGAAACAGAGGGCACATCTTCATAATCAAGTTCTGGTTGTTAATATTTTCTTACCAGTTTGGCCGTCATTTATATTTTGTGTGTTTGGGTTTCCCACACGGCGGCCAACGGCTGAGCCTCTTACAAAAGGCAAACAAACCTCGAAGTTCGACGGGGTCGACGTAAAAGGCAAGGCAAACGCACTGGAGCCAGATGAACAAGGCTCAAATGCGTCCTTCTCGGCCTCAATAATACTTGCTTTCTATATTGGAACTGCGCGAATGAAAAACAACGAGGCCCCATTCTGGAATGCTTAGTGTATAAAAAGATATTGTCACTCTACACTAGACGCGACTGGGAGGTAACGCACTTCATATAGCCGGTTTCAATTGCTTTTACAACAGGCGACACCTGGGAATGGCAATTCATATTGGAGACAATACAGTGGATTCAGAGGTAGACATGTCTAGATAGGACAGCGACCAGATACAACAAATACAGGCCTTTAGAGTTCAATTTGTATTGGTTAATATTTATGCCCGCACATGTATTTGTTGTGAACTGTCGGATGTTTAGTTGATGGCTCAACCCCAAAGAGATAAAGGATCCTCTAGTTCCTCTTTCTCAATGTGATCCTGCCCGTTATAATTAATTTAGCTGTTACTGGCTCAATGATTTGAGACCATTAAATAGAGTTTTGGAGAACCAAGGAATACCTCCAGGAAACAATGAAATTTTTACTGAGTATCCCAAATGTCCTTAGGGTGGTTCCTTGCCTCTCCTCTACCAACTAAATAATTAATCTAGGGTGATTACTTACAACAATTTTACTATGACAAGAGAACTCTCAAAAGAGAAAATAACCCGTAATTTTCATCATTTATTATATATAAATGGAGCTATTGATTATACATGTAATAAAATACAACAATCAATGCAGTACAATTACAAGATTATTTACATAGTCATCTCTATCTAATTATCTATCTCCTGGCTGTGCCACTGTATCTATACATTGTCCTCAGTGTTGTATCTGTTCTTAATTATAATTATTAGGGCCTCTTCTACTGGCCTATTTATAATCTGTGGAAGCAAACTGGGTACACCCTGGTTGATCTCCCATCCAGTTCTTGGATCTCGAAAGCATTCAGTCAGTGTAGACTATGTTCTTGAGTGTTCTTTCCCCCCCCCCCCCGGTTAGATTTATTATGGCTCACTGCTTTTCTCACCGATTTACTTAGACTAAAGGGATATGTGATACCTGTCCTGGAAGGGTGGAGAAAATTTGCAGGAAGTTGCTGTGGAATAGTATTTGGCCTCACTATCTCAGCTGCCTCACTCAGTTAAGTGGCTACTGCATTCAGTCAAGCTTGCTACTACTACTTTCACAAAGTCAGGTCTGGATCTATCAGAGTATGGCCACTACCTGAAATTTCAGCATCAATCATAAATCTAAAGATACCATCAAGATGAACATCAGAACTGAAATGCTCTATATTTTTCAGGAAAATCACAAAGAAATTACATAAAAGAATTGTGATCCTAGGAAAATAA
Source organism: Cepaea nemoralis (assembly GCA_014155875.1). NCBI lineage: Eukaryota > Metazoa > Mollusca > Gastropoda > Stylommatophora > Helicidae > Cepaea > Cepaea nemoralis. Next base: position 198,967 of record JACEFZ010016706.1, read on the forward strand.
ACAGTGGAGGGTAAAGAGTCTTGGTGCTCTAAAATAGTTATCCACAACATAATTGGTTGTTCTACATCCAATCTTCCCCTATCAGGTGTTCCAGGTTTAGACTAGCAGATGTGCAGTTTCATCTTCACCTACTGCCTGTCCTCAGGGTCTACAGGTTAAGTAATACCTTGATTGATGTGGAATTGACAACTATGTTTCCCATCCTATTCTGTGCCTAGTTAATTCTCTTCATCTTCTTCTATTCAAGAAGAAGGGTCTCATACATTATGGAGTTTGCACATCATTTCCCATCGTAATGAGTGTTTGTTTATAGACAGTGTAAGTACATCATGGTATCCATTTTGGTATAGTATTCAGGGGAATTCTTTTCAAAGTCAAAAGTTTCAAGGCGAGTATATTCCCTCCTGTTCACCGTGTCTATACTAAGACTGTACTTCACTTATCAATCATCATCATGCTCAGTATACTCATTATCATCATCATCACCACCACCACCACCACCACCACCACCACCACCACCACACCACCACCACCACCACCACCACCACCACACCACCACCACCACCACCACCACCACCACCACCACACCACCACCACCACCACCACCACACCACCACCACCACCACCACCACCACCACCACCACCACCACCACCCCACCACCACCACCACACCACCACACACACCACCACCGCCGCCGCCGCCGCCGCCACCACCACCACCATCATCATCATCATCATCATCATCATCATCATCATCATCATCATCATCATCATCATCATCATCATCATCATCATCATCATCATCATCATCATCATCATCATCATCATCATCATCATCATAATTGTCATTACAACATCATCATCATTATATCAATATCATCATCATCATCATCATCATCATCATCATCATCATCATCATCATCATCATCATCATCATCATCATTACATTCATCAGGACACTAGCCAATATGTTGTAGCATGAATGACATGAAATACAAAGTGGGAGTTTTGCTTAATGACACAAAACCAGATGCTTGTAGTACGTGTAATGTAATATATGGAATTGTGTCGTGCTTAGGGCACAAACCGAGATGAATGGTACCATAAGTTATATTATACAGGTGTAGTCATGCATCGGAGTGCACTAAATGATTAGTTAGTGTTTTCAGGTTATGCCGAACATATTCTCTGCTGATAGACAGGACATTACACATAAAAGTTGCCTTCTATCATGAGATTGATGTTAGCTTATACCCTTCTCAGCATTCACTCATTCTCAGACATAATATTCATATGTATGGATGATCATTTCACTCAGTCTTCAGACACATTCATATCTGTATGGATGACAATCAAACATTTGTATGTGCTTTATACAGAATACACTCACAGATTCAACCACAATGACATTACAATGAAATCTCATCATTGTACCATCCTTCATCAGAAATTATAATATTTTCCTGGATGATATTTAGTCATTCATACTGATGTGTTTTTTTCCCCTTCAATGATACATTCACATATGTTTAACAATAATGAAATCACACATGAATCTTCACAGACATGCTCTCAGCAATGATATAGATTTATATGATCATTAGACATAATTATGAGATTCTCAAAGGATACTTCCCTCATGTAGCAATAATGAAAATACACATGGATCCCTACATGCTCTCATAGATTTATGTGATATACTCAATCTACATTCAGGCATTATGAATCTTAACCATTCTGGCATGCCGGTTGACTAATTATTATTATGTGGCACAAATATTAATTCCAAATGTTTACAACATTAAAAATACATTTGACTCACCACATGGGTGCTTTAACCCAACACACACAATTATGATCCCTATAGGAATCTATTTGGTCTCATGTGTTCATGAAATACCAGAAAAACTATTTGTTTGTCCCATGTACTCATGTCAACAAAAAATCTACTTGACTACTGTGCTCATGTAATTAAAAATACTTGACTATTACACATTACACTAATTTCCTCTATCAGTGTTGGCACATGTAAACTAGTTTTTAAATCTTAAGTTACTCACCACTCCTAATCACTACTGATTGAGTTGAACTACTTAAGAATAAAATGTACAACTTCAGTCTAATGCTTAACATTAATTAAGTTGTTTACTAGAAGAAAAGGAAACTCACTAGGTTTTCTTAATTGTATCATTTATCTATGACTATGATAACTGAATATATTATTACTTTCACTAAATTAATTTTCTTAAGAACTAACCCACGTGGGTTTACAACATGTTTTGACTTACCAACTTCTCCTGGGAAAAAGCTCACAGACTAAACTTAACTAATATAACATATAGCATTGTTTACTTCTTTCTTGGAATGGCTCAAATCTACCACATGTAAACAACCAGATGTAAGGACTCGATTTGGCTTATTCTCAACTATACTGGCTGCTTGGTTTCTGGTCCTACTATTCTCACTATAATTAACTTTCTAAAGTGCTTGTAGCGAGTAGAGCTACCAAATTCAGCAGACAAATTCGTCTTTCTTGTAGTTACAACGTGTTTGTGGCAAGTGAGACTCTGGGGCCGGTTGTTTCTGTTTTTATCTCAGCTTTTCCGTTCCCAGTTTCCGTTGGATGTCGCTGCTGCTTCCTAATGTCGTAAATTTTTCGGATTTTCCGTAGCCGAACAAAATATCCTGGTTGCGGTTAATACGCCACTGTTGCCCGGAGAAATATTCACAGCGCTGTTATGGATTGTGATAAAAATATACCACATGAACGAACATTTACAGCGCGAATCGGTCTGATCAGTCACATTCGCTTTCGCCATGGGTTGTGGTTATTATGCCTTTTTGAAGCAGAATATAACAAACTATGGTCCACACACACATACACACACACACGCACGCACGCACGCACACACACAAACACACTCATGACCCAGTTTTTGAGTTTAAATCACATTCACGCCTTAAAACGTGAAGCACGACTTTGGCGCTAGCCACATGAGAGATGTCTCCTCTGGGCGGGATTCAGGGGTCGACCGCAGTCCAGGTCGGACACATCCAGACTGATTGTGGCAATGGCAGTATTCACCCTGCCGCAAGTTATGGATATTTTATATTTATTATATAGAAGTGTTTTATATTGATGGTATTTTAGAACTGTAAGAGTGCGAATATGACTATGTAATGATGCTATGTATAGGCGTGATAAATGTTGAAAACTACATGGAGTTATGTTATACATGGAGCTTGTAGATTTGTCTTCACACTGAATATTAATTTAGCTAATATAACATTGTGGGTTATTCCACGCAAACCAACGCTCAGTCTGTTCAACGACCAGCTATGCATTAATTCTGGACAGCTTGAGGAGTCATCGCTCAAAAACAAGTATCTGGATCCTGACTGATAGCATTCCAACAGTCTAACCTGCCACTTGATTAATCGACCCAGGCCACCGACACTCAGTACACGATTCTGTAACTCTGCTGAGCCATTCACGACAATATCCGTGCCCAGCCAACATAAGGAGGACACTGGGATTAAATTATCGTGTCAATCTGTGTACACTGTCGGACAGCAATGGCCCAACTCAACTAGCTGGTCATGTCAACAATAATATCAAACTTCCATGGCGAAGGTTACGGAAACGATTCGCAATCCCCTGTAACCGAGTTCGAAACACAGCGATGATGGTTGTTTTTTTTTTTTTCGAAAAAAAGGTATAGGTGCTGGTCGTTCAGAAAGCAGTGGCAAACTATTTAAAGTAAGACTTCCACAAGAATCACGAACAGCCAAAATTGGGGCTGACTGCTACACACTGCGAAGGATATGCAACTATTATTTTTTTTTTTTTTTACAACAGGCCCCACTTAGTCTGTGTCCATGTCAACTTGGTGGATGACCGAAACTGAATCCATGGGACCACATATTTTGAGCCCAATGTCACCTTGTGGGATCGCCGATCATGAACATTTGGGAACCCAATGTCAATGTTAGAGCTAGCTGAACCTGAACCCTTGGGAACCCAATGTCATTGTTAGGGCTAGCTGAACCTGAACTCTTGGAAATCCTTGCCAAATTGCGGCTCATTGCTATCTATCAACTAGTTCCACAATATCGAGTAAACCACATCATCAAGAAATCGAGCTATGTCAGCCCGAAGTGGTTATAAACCTTAGTTAGAGACATAGCGATTGCTGAAAGGAAAAGTATGACACCATATGAAAAATCCCGTGGTCAGGTATCACCAAGGAAATCCCGACCAACGACATAATATCACGTGGGGTAACCCGAGAATGACCTCGCAACACGTGTTACTTTAATAGAGAGATGTTTTAAACGAGACTAGACAAGCGTGCCAAAAGAGAATCTAGCATTATGTAAGGAGATTAGCTATCAATATAAACAATTCAGTTAATTAGCTGTTGGTGTATGGAATTACTGTAATTGCTAAGGAAACTTTCAAGAACTGTGATAGCCTCTAGAAATATAGAACTGGGACAAGAATGAATTTTTATTTTAAATGTGTACTTCTTAGCAGTGGCGTGCAGAGATTCTTTGATGCCCGGGGCCAACCCTTGATTGGATGCCCCTAAATTGTTCTTTACCTCATTCATTCTCCTCCCCTCCGACTGTACTGTGCTGCTCCCTCCCTATCTGGATGCCCCCTCCGGCTGGATGCCCGGGGCCGTCGCACCCCCGTATCCCCCTCTGCACGCCACTGCTTCTTAGGAATGAAAGTAAACTTGAAATGTAACTGAAGCAATGTGCAGATTGTTAGAATTGTGTGAATGATAGCTTAGTGTAATTATGAGAAATCAGTGTTAAAATTAACTGTTGTTAGAGCTAAAGTTATTAATAGGGTCATTGAATCTAGAAATTAGAGTTACAATTAACTGTTGTTAAGCTTAGAACTTGGTAAATTAATTTAATTAGTTCAAAGATGTCTTAGGTTAGAATATTATAATTAGATATTGTTTTGAGTGCATAGGAATACGTATGAGATTGCTACCATTCCCGAAGAAAGAATTAGCTCAGATTTATTAAGCTGATCAAAATTTCGATCTTTTGCCTCCGGGTAGATGGGACCCATTTGTCGTGGATTTTCTTTATTGTGTCGTCCCTGGAGTGAGGGGAATCAACACCCACATTATTTTAAACCCCATATCATTATTCTGGAGAATCCACCAGATTCCGTCCACCACACTCCCTCAGTCAATGGATACCTCTTTCTCTCTCTCTTTCACCCTTGCTCATGCCCCCTCTCACACTTCCCCAAAACAACATACTTAACAACTCTAGTTTCAAAAAATTAATAACAGATTAATTTAATAAAGAAAAGTGTATGTATGTGAGAAGTGTTTGTGTAGAATGTATGTCGTATACTCTAGTGCAGTGGTCTCAACCGGTGGGAATCCCCCCCCCCCCCCCCCAGGGGGGAATTTGAGGGTTTCCAGGGGGAAGGAATGAAGACATTGTCAAATTGGCTTCAGGACCACACAAAACATGATCGGGATATTAAGCGTACTCGTGACGTTAAATCCCCCGATTATTTCAAGATCGCGTTAATACAAGAACTGATTACTTGATATTGTTTTCCCTCCATAAATACGGTTCTTTTCCTTCTACCTAGCCTCTATGATTTAGGTTTGCCGTATTTTACCAGAGATTTTATTTGCGGTAACTTACGTTTTTTTGTTATTGCTTCTCCGTTTTAATGAGGTTTAGAGTACTCATCATGTTAAATTTCCCAATTGTTTCAAGATCATATATATATATATAATATATATATATATATATATATATATATATATATATATATATATTATATATATATATATATTATATATATATATATTATATATTGCATATCCTATTTACAGGGCATTGCAGTCAACACCAGCATTTTACAGCTGCTATTAATGTCTTGGCAAGTTTTATGTTCAGTGGTTTGCTATTGCTTTCTGAACTTCCAGCTCACATACTTTTCATAAGAAACTAATGCAACGCGATCCGCTGGCGAATCTCACGCAACTGTGTTTCATACCTGGGTATACGGATTACGAACAGCGTCCTTAACTTCTTCATCAGGGAGACTGGCATAATATATATATATATATATAATATATATATATATATATATATATATATATATATATATTATATAATATATATAATATATATATATACGTGTGTGTGTGTGTGTGTGGTGCGTGTGTGTTTGTATGAGTATATATATATATATATATATATATATATATATTATATATATATATATATATGTATATATAATATACACCGTCTCCGTGGCCTAAAGGCTTGCCAGCGGTGACCTATTTAACAGCAGACCACATTGTGTTGGGGTTTAGCGTGTGGTATTGGAGCCGGTCGTTCAGAAATCAATGACAAACTACTGAACGTAAAACTTGCCAGACATCAACAACAACAGTAAAATGCTGGTGTTGACAGCGATGTACTGTAAATAGGATATGCAATATAATTGGTGTGTTTGTCTGTGTGTGTGTACGTATATATGTGCTGTGTGGGTGTGTATACACGTCTGTGGGGTGTTTATGTGTGTTGATCTTGACTTTATCGTTTTATATTTATAGAATCTGAAGCCCATGATGAGTGTCAAGAAAGAAAGTATGACCTGTCTACGAAAGTATGACCTGTCTTATTTGAATTATGGATTTACAAATATCGTCATCAATGGAGAAGAACGACCTCAGTGTTATTTGTAGTAAAAGTTTGTCAAATGATTCTATGAAACCGACACAGTTGAGAAATCATTTGTTGAATGTTCATCCTCAATACAAGGACAAGGACAAACCTAATTTGAACGTCTTGGGAATGCTGTCAAAAGGATGAGACTGGATTTAACAGGGGTATTCCAAGAAACAAACCAAAAGGTTACTGAAGCTTCCTATGTCGTAGCAATGGAGATAACGAAGGAGAAAAAACCACATACAATCGGGGAATCTTTGATCAAACCTTGTTGTCTCAAGATGGTGGAAATTGTGTTGGAATGAACAGAGAAAAACTTGCAGCGGTTTCACTATCAAACGACACTATTCAAAGGAGAATCAGCGATATGGCAATGACATCAAGGATCAAGTTGTGCAAGAGATCAAGTCTGGCAGCATTGGCTCTATTCAATTCAAATTGAGGAATCAACTGATGTGGCATCGTGTTCTCAGTTGATAGTGATTTGCAAGGTATGTGCATTCAGGATCATTTAAAGAAGAACTTCTTTTGTTTCTCCTCTTGAAACAACTATACATGCCTCTGATATTTTGGAAAAGGTTTCATCTTTCCTTGAATCAGAAAATCTTTTAATGGGATAATATGTGTGGGTGCTGTACAGATGGAGCACCAGCTATGTTGGGGATCCAATCAGGATTTCAAGTTAGTGTGAGAAACGTTCCCAAAAGTGAAAGGCATTCATTGCATGATCCATCGTCAAGCACTGGCCTCCAAAACACTTCCAGCTCCTTGGGGAAGGTTTTGGATAAAACCGTTAGATAGTGATTTATCAAAGGAGGAGCTCTCAACTCACGGCTTTTAAGCAGTTATGCGTTGACATGGATGCAGGCCACCATTTGCTTACTTTTCCACCACAAATGTTCGATGGCTGTCAAGAGGAATGAAACTGCCGCGAGTATATGAGCTGAGAGACGAGCTCAAATTATTTTTGAAGTTCAGGGTAGATGAACTTTTTTCGCCTGGCTGGATATGAGGAATGGATCATGCGCCTTGCCTATTTAGTTGATATTTTTGAGCAGTTGAAGAAACTCAATCTTCAGATGCAAGGAAGGAATACAAATATCCATACAATTTTGTGGATGCCTTGAGAGCTTTATGAGCAGCTGGAAAACTGGAAAAGAAAAGGTCAGTATGACAATGTTGCAATGTTTGAGAAGCTGTCATCCGTTCCTCGTTGTTGATGGTAAAGACCAAGTACTTCCACAATTTGCAAAAAATGAAATTGTGCAGCATTTGACAGCGCTAGAAAATGAATTTGAGCGATATTTTCCTTAACTTAGTGATGATGAGCTGGATTTGGTGCGAAACCCATTCAAATTACTAGTTGAAAAAAGTTTCTGATGATTGTCAAGATGAATTCTGGAGCTGAAAAATGATTCGGGGGCAAGGGATGTGCTCAGTGAGAAACCAATCACGGAATTTTGGCCTTTAATGTGCGGTTCTTATACCCAAAAGTGGCAGAGAAAAAGCAATCCTTGCATTGCTTCCATTTGCGTCAACATATCTTTGTGAGTCAGGCTTTTCAGCTCTGCTAGAAATTAAAACGAAACGACACACACAGATTAGATGTTGAAAACGATCTCTGTTGTGCCCTTTCAAGCACTCCTCCGCTCGTATTTCAGAATTGCTTCGGGAAAAACAATGACAGTGTTCTCATTGATTACAATTTATTTAAATTACGAATCTACAATATCCAGGTTTTGTAATGAGTGTTTTGTTTGATGAAGCACAATTTTTTGCATCCTGGTGTCGTATATTAAGCTACAATTCTTTGACGTTTTAACTGTTTGTTTATTGTAGTATGATTAATGTGGTGTTTTAATAAAATATTGCGAATGTAAAAGTGCTTCTATTTAAGTTTTAATATCCCAGAATTTCATTTGCTATTAACTGTAGAAAACTACACTATAAAATGTATCTTTACATGTGAAGGTTATGTACAGCTTGGAAGAAAATAAGTATTTTCACTATTATAGGCATGTTATTTTTAATGCGCCTTTGAGGCTGACAATTTTGGAAAGTTGAGAGGGGGGGGGGGATGAAGTTCTGAAAAATGTGAGGGGGGGGGGGAACGGGCCAAAAAAGGTTGAAAACCACTGCTCTAGTGGTCTTCAGATTCAGACCGAACAGCTTAGGAGCCAGATCCTATCATCCCTGTAAGGATTACACCACATCGACAGAGTCAGCACAAAATGACCTCACCAAACGAGTGTTCCTAATGCTAGATGTTGACTTCCTCCGGTGGTTTTTGGAAAAACCCAGATACTTAGTCACCAATCACAGATATTGTCAGATTACTGATCCTGAATCGATCACACAGCATGTTATTAAATGTTCCTAATGTTCTGAGACTTAAACATCCCTGTCTTGTGAAAACCCGGAACACTGTCCCTTGGACATAACATGATTCCTATTCTAAAAGTCCTAAAGTTTTCACCCTTACCACAGTTATTGTATATGGTCTCTATAGGAATATGCTGATTTCCTAAAATACTCCCTATTGTTCTCTTCCCATTTATGTGGAAAAACAAATACTATTGTTCTGTTCACAGGTTTTAAAACATTATCTCTAGATGTGTCCTTCTCCAAATGTGAGGTGGAAAAACCAATCTCTAGTGTTCTGCGCAGAACACTAGAGATTGTTTTTCCACATCATTTGGAGAAGGAACAATCGTGAGATTAATGTTTCAAAACCTGTGAACAGAACAATAGTATTTGTTTTTCCACATAAATGGGAAGAGAACAATAGGGAGTATTTTAGGAAATCAGCATATTCCTATAAGACCATATACAATAACTGTGTAAGGGTGAAAACTTTAGGACTTTTAGAATAGGAATCATGTTATGTCAAGGGACAGTGTTCCGGGTTTTCACAAGACAGGGATGTTTTAAGTCTCAGAACATTAGGAACATTTAATAACATGCTGTGTGATCGATTCAGGATCAGTATCTGACAATATCTGTGATTGGTGACTAAGTATCTGGGTTATCCAAAAACCACCGGAGGAAGTCAACATCTAGCAGGAGGAACACATCGTTTGGTGAGGTCATTTTGTGCTGACTCTGTCGATGTGGTGTAATCCTTACAGGGATGATAGGATCTGGCTCCTAAGCTGTTCGGTCTGATTCTGAAGACACACTAGAGCAGTGGTTTTCAACCTTTTTTGGCCCGTTCCCCCCCCCCCTCAGCATATTTTCAGAACTTCATCCCCCCCCCCCCTCTCAAACTTTCCAAAATTGTCAGCCTCAAAAGGCGCATTAAAAAATAACATGCCTATAATAGTGAAAATACTTATTTTCTTCCAAGCTGTACATAACCTTCACATGTAAAGATACATTTTATAGTGTAGTTTTCTACAGTTAATAGCAAATGAATATGCTGATGGATATTAAAACTTAAATAGAAGCACTTTTACATTCGCAATATTTTATTAAAACACCACATTAATCATACTACAATAAACAAACAGTTAAAACGTCAAAGAATTGTAGCTTAATATACGACACCAGGATGCCAAAAAATTGTGCTTCATCAAACAAAACACTCATTACAAAACCTGGATATTGTAGATTCGTAATTTAAATAAAAATTGTAATCAATGAGAACACTGTCATTGTTTTTCCCGAAGCAATTCTGAAATACGCGGAGGAGTGCTTGAAAGGGCACAACAGAGATCGTTTTCAACATCTAATCTGTTGTGTCGTTTCGTTTTAATTTCTAGCAGAGCTGAAAAGCCTGACTCACAAAGATATGTTGACGCAAATGGAAGCAATGCAAGGATTGCTTTTTCTGCCACTTTTGGGTATGAACCGCACATTAAAGGCCAAAATTCCGTGATTGGTTTCTCACTGAAGCACATCCCTTGCCCCCGAATCATTTTTCAGCTCCAGAATTCATCTTGACAATCATCAGAAACTTTTTCAACTAGTAATTTGAATGGGTTTCGCACCAAATCCAGCTCATCATCACTAAGTTAAGGAAAATATCGCTCAAATTCATTTTCTAGCGCTGTCAAATGCTGCACAATTTCATTTTTTGCAAATTGTGGAAGTACTTGGTCTTTACCATCAACAACGAGAACGGATGACAGCTTCTCAAACATTGCAACACATGTCATACTGACCTTTCTTTTCCAGTTTTCCAGCTTGCTCATAAAAGCTCTCAAGGTATCCACAAATTGTATGATATTTGTATTCCTTCCTTGCATCTGAAGATTGAGTTTATTCAACTGCTCAAAAATATCAACTAAATAGGCAAGGCGCATGATCCATTCCTCATCATCTAGCCAGGCAAAAAAGTCCATCTTACCCTGAACTTCAAAAAATAATTTGAGCTCGTCTCTCTGCTCATGTACTCGTGCAGTTACATTTCCTCTTGACAGCCATCGAACATTTGTGTGGAAAAGAAGCAAATGGTGGCCTGCATCCATGTCAACGCATAACTGCTTAAAACGCCGTGAGTTGAGAGCTCCTCCTTTGATAAAATTCACTATCTGAACGGTTTGATCCAAAACCTTCCCCAAAGGAGCTGGAAGTGTTTTGGAGGCCAGTGCTTGACGATGGATCATGCAATGAATGCCTTTAACATTTGGGGCACGTTTCTTCACACTAACTTGAAATCCTGATTTGGTCCCCAACATAGATGGTGCTCCATCTGTACAGCACCCAACATATTATCCCATAAAAGATTTTCTGATTCAAGGGAAGATGAAACCTTTTCCAAAATATCAGAGGCATGGTAGTTGTTTCAAGAGGAGAACAAAAAAGAAGTTCTTCTTTAAATGATCCTGAATGCACATGCCTTGCAAGCACTATCAACTGAGAACACGATGCCACATCAGTTGATTCATCAATTTGAATTGAATAGAGCCCAAATGCTGCAGACTTTATCTCTTGCACAACTTGATCCTTGATGTCATTGGCCATATCGCTGATCCTCCTTTGAATAGTGTTGTTTGATAGTGAAACCGTTGCAAGTTTTTTCTCTGATTCATTTCCCAACACAATTTCCACCACCTTGAGACAACAAGGTTTGATCAAAGATTCCCCGATTGTATGTGGTTTTTTCTCCTTCGTTATCTCCAGTGCTACGACATAGGAAGCTTCAGTAACCTTTTGGTTTGTTTCTTGGAATACCCCTGTTAAATCCAGTCTCATCCTTTTGACAGCATTCCCAAGACGTTCAAATTAGGTTTGTCCTTGTCCTTGTATTGAGGATGAACATTCAACAAATGATTTCTCAACTGTGTCGGTTTCATAGAATCATTTGACAAACTTTTACTACAAATAACACACTGAGGTCGTTCTTCTCCATTGATGACGATATTTGTAAATCCATAATTCAAATAAGACAGGTCATACTTTCGTAGACAGGTCATACTTTCGTTTCTTGACACTCATCATGGGCTTCAGATTCTATAAATATAAAACGATAAAGTCAAGATCAACACACATAAACACCCACAGACGTGTATACACACCCACACGCACATATATACGTACACACACACAGACAAACACACACAATTATATTGCATATCCTATTTACAGTACATCGCTGTCAACACCAGCATTTTACTGCTGTTGTTGATGTCTGGGCAAGTTTTACGTTCAGTAGTTTGTCATTGATTTCTGAACGACCGGCTCCAATACCAACACGCTAAAACCCCAGCACGATGTAGTCTGCTGTTAAATTGGTCACCGCTGGCAAGCCTTTAGGCCACGGAGACGGTGGTATATATATATATATATATATAGTATCTATATAGATATATATATATATATATATATATATATATACTCATACAAACACACGCACACACACACTACACACTACGTATATATATATTATATATATATATATATATATATATATATATATATATATATATATATATATTATATTATATATATATATATATATGCCAGTCTCCCTGATGAAGGAAGTTAAGGACGCTGTTCGTAATCCGTATACCCGGTACGAAACACAGCTGCGCGAGATTCGCCAGCGGATCGCGTTGCATCAGTTTCTTATGGAAAAGTATGTGAGCCGGACGTTTAGAAAGCAATAGCAACCACTGAAACATAAAACTTGCCAAGACATCAACAGCGCTGTAAAATGCTGGTGTTGACTGCAATGCCCTGTAAATAGGATATGCAATAGGATCATATACTAGGTATAATATAGATAGTATATATATACTAGCAAATATATATATATATGATAAGATGAGAGTGATAGATATGCTAACAATGGATATATAATATATATATATATATATATATGATCTTGAACAATTGGGAAATTTAACATGATGAGTACTCTAAACCTCATTAAAACGGAGAAGCAATAACAAAAAAACGTAAGTTACCGCAATAAAATCTCTGGTAAAATACGGCACCTAAATCATAGAGGCTAGGTAGAAGGAAAAGAACCGTATATTATGGAGGGAAAACAATATCAAGTAATCAGTTCTTGTATTAACGCGATCTTGAAATAATCGGGGGATTTAACGTCACGAGTACGCTTAATATCCCGATCATGTTTTGTGTGGTCCTGAAGCCAATTTGACAATGTCTTCATCCCCCCCTCCCCCTGGAAACCCTCAAATTCCCCCTGGGGGGGGGGGGGGGGGGAATTCCCCACCGGTTGAGAACCACTGCACTAGAGTATACGACATACATTCTACACAAACACTTCTCACATACATACACTTTTCTTTATTAAATTAATCTGTTATTAATTTTTTGAAACTAGAGTTGTTAAGTATGTTGTTTTGGGGAAGTGTGAGAGGGGGCATGAGCAAGGGGTGAAAGAGAGAGAGAAAGAGGTATCCATTGACTGAGGGAGTGTGGTGGACGGAATCTGGTGGATTCTCCAGAATAATGATATGGGGTTTAAAATAATGTGGGTGTTGATTCCCCTCACTCCAGGGACGACACAATTAAAGAAAATCCACGACAAATGGGTCCCATCTACCCGGAGGCAAAAGATCGAAATTTTGATCAGCTTAATAAATCTGAGCTAATTCTTTCTTCGGGAATGGTAGCAATCTCATACGTATTCCTATGCACTCAAAACAATATCTAATTATAATATTCTAACCTAAGACATCTTTGAACTAATTAAATTAATTTACCAAGTTCTAAGCTTAAACAACAGTTAATTGTAACTCTAATTTCTAGATTCAATGACCCTATTAATAACTTTAGCTCTAACAACAGTTAATTTTAACACTGATTTCTCATAATTACACTAAGCTATCATTCACACAATTCTAACAATCTGCACATTGCTTCAGTTACATTTCAAGTTTACTTTCATTCCTAAGAAGCAGTGGCGTGCAGAGGGGGATACGGGGGTGCGACGGCCCCGGGCATCCAGCCGGGAGGGGGCATCCAGATAGGGAGAGGGAGCAGCACAGTACAGTCGGAGGGGAGGAGAAATGAATGAGGTAAAGAACAATTTAGGGGCATCCAATCAAGGGGTTGGCCCCGGGCATCAAAGAATCTCTGCACGCCACTGCTAAGAAGTACACATTTAAAATAAAAATTCATTCTTGTCCCAGTTCTATATTTCTAGAGGCTATCACAGTTCTTGAAAGTTTCCTTAGCAATTACAGTAATTCCATACACCAACAGCTAATTAACTGAATTGTTTATATTGATAGCTAATCTCCTTACATAATGCTAGATTCTCTTTTGGCACGCTTGTCTAGTCTCGTTTAAACATCTCTCTTTTAAAAGTAACACGTGTTGCGAGGTCATTCTCGGGTTACCCCACGTGATATTATGTCGTTGGTCGGGATTTCCTTGGTGATACCTGACCAGGGGATTTTTCATATGGTGTCATACTTTTCCTTTCAGCAATCGCTATGTCTCTAACTAAGGTTTATAACCACTTCGGGCTGACATAGCTCGATTTCTTGATGATGTGGTTTACTCGATATTGTGGAACTAGTTGATAGATAGCAATGAGCCGCAATTTGGCAAGGATTTCCAAGAGTTCAGGTTCAGCTAGCCCTAACAATGACATTGGGTTCCCAAGGGTTCAGGTTCAGCTAGCCTAACATTGACATTGGGTTCCCAAATGTTCATGATCGGCGATCCCACAAGGTGACATTGGGCTCAAAATATGTGGTCCCATGGATTCAGTTTCGGTCATCCACCAAGTTGACATGGACACAGACTAAGTGGGGCCTGTTGTAAAAAAAAAAAAAATAATAGTTGCATATCCTTCGCAGTGTGTAGCAGTCAGCCCCAATTTTGGCTGTTCGTGATTCTTGTGGAAGTCTTACTTTAAATAGTTTGCCACTGCTTTCTGAACGACCAGCACCTATACCTTTTTTCGAAAAAAAAAAACAACCATCATCGCTGTGTTTCGAACTCGGTTACAGGGGATTGCGAATCGTTTCCGTAACACCTTCGCCATGGAAGTTTGATATTATTGTTGACATGACCAGCTAGTTGAGTTGGGCCATTGCTGTCCGACAGTGTACACAGATTGACACGATAATTTAATCCCAGTGTCCTCCTTATGTTGGCTGGGCACGGATATTGTCGTGAATGGCTCAGCAGAGTTACAGAATCGTGTACTGAGTGTCAGTGGCCTGGGTCGATTAATCAAGTGGCAGGTTAGACTGTTGGAATGCTATCAGTCAGGATCCAGATACTTGTTTTTGAGCGATGACTCCTCAAGCTGTCCAGAATTAATGCATAGCTGGTCGTTGAACAGACTGAGCGTTGGTTTGCGTGGAATAACCCACAATGTTATATTAGCTAAATTAATATTCAGTGTGAAGACAAATCTACAAGCTCCATGTATAACATAACTCCATGTAGTTTTCAACATTTATCACGCCTATACATAGCATCATTACATAGTCATATTCGCACTCTTACAGTTCTAAAATACCATCAATATAAAACACTTCTATATAATAAATATAAAATATCCATAACTTGCGGCAGGGTGAATACTGCCATTGCCACAATCAGTCTGGATGTGTCCGACCTGGACTGCGGTCGACCCCTGAATCCCGCCCAGAGGAGACATCTCTCATGTGGCTAGCGCCAAAGTCGTGCTTCACGTTTTAAGGCGTGAAATGTGATTTAAACTCAAAACTGGGTCATGAGTGTGTTTGTGTGTGTGCGTGCGTGCGTGCGTGTGTGTGTGTATGTGTGTGTGGACCATAGTTTGTTATATTCTGCTTCAAAAAGGCATAATAACCACAACCCATGGCGAAAGCGAATGTGACTGATCAGACCGATTCGCGCTGTAAATGTTCGTTCATGTGGTATATTTTTATCACAATCCATAACAGCGCTGTGAATATTTCTCCGGGCAACAGTGGCGTATTAACCGCAACCAGGATATTTTGTTCGGCTACGGAAAATCCGAAAAATTTACGACATTAGGAAGCAGCAGCGACATCCAACGGAAACTGGGAACGGAAAAGCTGAGATAAAAACAGAAACAACCGGCCCCAGAGTCTCACTTGCCACAAACACGTTGTAACTACAAGAAAGACGAATTTGTCTGCTGAATTTGGTAGCTCTACTCGCTACAAGCACTTTAGAAAGTTAATTATAGTGAGAATAGTAGGACCAGAAACCAAGCAGCCAGTATAGTTGAGAATAAGCCAAATCGAGTCCTTACATCTTGTTGTTTACATGTGGTAATTTGAGCCATTCCAAAGAAAGAAGTAAACAATGCTATATGTTATATTAGTTAAGTTTAGTCTGTGAAGCCTTTTTCCCAGGAGAAGATTTGGTAGTCAAAACATGTTGTAAACCCACACGTGGTTAGTTCTAAGAAATTAATTTAGTGAAATAAATAATATATTCAGTTATCATAGTCATCACCTAGTGAGTTTCCTTTTCTCTACTAAACAACTAAATTAATGTTAAGCATTAGACTAAAGTTTACATTTTATTCTTAAGTAGTTCAACTCAATCAGTAGTGATTTAGGAGGTGTGAGTATCTTTAAGATTAAAGAAACTAGTTTACATGTGCCAATACTGATAGAGAAAGTAGTGTAAGTGTCTAATAGGTCAAGTATTTGTAATTACATGAGCACATTAGTCAAGTAGATTTTATTTTTTACATGAGCACATGGACACAATAATAGTTTTCTGGTATTTCATGAACACATGAGAACCAAATAGATTCCTATAGGGATCAGAATTGTGTGTGTATGGGTTAAAGCACCCATGTGGTGAGTCAAATGTATTTTCAATGTTGTAAACATGTGGAATTAATATTTGTGCCACATAATAATAACTTAGTCAACCGGCATGCTAGAATGGTTAAGAATTCATAATGCCTGAATGTAGATTGAGTATATCACATAAATCTATGAGAGCATGTTGGGATCCATGTGTATTTTCATTATTGCTACACATGAGGAAGTATCCTTTGCGAATCTCATAATTATGTCTAATGATCATATAAATCTATGTCATTGCTGAGAAGCATATCTGTGAGGATTCATGTGTGATTTCATTATTGTTAAACAGATGTGAATGTATCATTTGAAAGGAAAACACATCAGTAGGAAATGACTAAATATCATCCAGGAAAATATTATAATTTCTGATGAAGGATGGTAGAATGATGAGATTTCATTGTAATGTCATTGTGGTTGAATCTGTGAGTGTATTCTGTATAAAGCACATACAAATGTTTGATTGTCATCCATACAGATATGAATGTGTCTGAAGACTGAGTGAAATGATCATCCATACATATGAATATTATGTCTGAGAATGAGTGAATGCTGAAACGGGTATAAGCTAACAACCAATCTCATGATAGAAGGCAACATTTATGTGTAATGTCCTGTTTATCAGCAGAGAATATGTTCGGCAGAGCCCAGAACACTAATTAATCATTTAGTGCACTCCGACGCATGACGAAACTCTGTATCATATATCACTTATGGGACCTTCATCTGGTTTGGTGCCCTAAGCACGACACAATTCATATTATTACATTACGAACACTACAAGTATCTGGTTTTGTATCTTAAGCAAAACCTCAATTTATTATTTATCACTCATGTTACAACATATTGGCTAGTGTCCTGATGAATGTAATGATGATGATGATGATGATGATGATGATGATGATGATGATGATGATGATGATGATGATGATGATGATATTGATATAATGATGATGATGTTGTAATGACAATTATGATGATGATGATGATGATGATGATGATGATGATGATGATGATGATGATGATGATGATGGATGATGATGATGATGATGATGATGATGATGATGATGATGATGATGATGATGATGATGATGATGGTGGTGGTGTGGGCGGCGGCGGCGGCGGTGGTGGTGGTGGTGGTGTGGGGTGGTGGTGGTGGTGGTGGTGGTGGTGGTGGTGGTGGTGGTGGTGGTGGTGGTGGTGTGGTGGTGGTGGTGGTGGTGGTGTGGTGGTGGTGGTGGTGGTGGTGGTGGTGGTGGTGGTGGTGGTGGTGGTGGTGGTGGTGGTGTGTGTGGTGTGTGGTGGTGGTGGTGGTGGTGGTGTGTGTGATGATGATGATGATGATATACTGAGCATGATGATGATGATAAGTGAAGTATAACCTTAGTATAGACACGGTGAACAGGAGGTAATATACTCGCTTTGAAACTTTTAAGTTGAAAATAATTCACCTGAATACTATACCAAAATGGATACTATGATGTACTTATACTGTCTATAAACAAACACTCATTACAATGGTAATGATTTTGAAAAGCCCTTAATGTATGAGACCCTTTTTTCTTGAGTAGAAGAAGATGAAGAGAATTAACTAGGTACAGAATAGGATGGGAAAACATAGTTGTCAATTCCACAATCAATCAAGGTATTACTTAACCTGTAGACCCTGAGGACAGGCATAGGTAAAGATGAAACTGCACATCTGCTAGTCTAAACCTGGAACACCTGATAGGGGAAGATTGGATGTAGAACAACCAATTATGTTGTGGATAACTATTTAGAGCACCAAGACTCTTTACCCTCCACTGTTTATTTTCCTAGGATCACAATTCTTTTATGTAATTTCTTTGTGATTTTCTTGAAGAATATAGAGCATTTCAGTTCAGATGTTCATATTGATGGTATCTTTAGATTTATGATTGATGCTGAAATTTCAGGTAGTGGTCATACTCAGATAGATCCAGACCTGACTTTGTGAAAGTAGTAGTAGCAGCTTGACTGAATGCAGTAGCCACTTAACTGAGTGAGGCAGCTGAGATAGTGAGGCCAAATATTATTCACACAGCAACTTCCTGCAAATTTTCTCCACCTTCCAAGACAGGTATCACATATCCTTTAGTCTAGGTAAATCGGTGAGAAAAGCAGTGAGCCATAATAAATCTAACCTGGAAACAAAAAAGAACACTCATGAACACAGTCTACACTGACTGAATGCTCCCGAGATCCAATAACTGGATGGGAGACAACCAGGGTGTACCCAGTTTGCTTCACAGATTATAAATAGGCCAGAAGAAGAGCCACATAATTATAATTAAGAACGGACAACACTGAGGACATTGTATGATACAGTGGCACAGCCAGGAGATAGATAATTAGAGTAGAGATGAATATGTAAATAATCTGTAATTGTACTGCATTGATTGTTGTATTTTATGACATGTTATAATCAATAGCTCCATTTATATATAATAAATGGTGAAAATTACGGGTTATTTTCTCTTTTGAGAGTTCTCTTGTCATAGTAAAATTGTTGTAAGTAATCACCCTAGATTAATTATTTAGTTGGTAGAGTAGAGGCAAGGAACCACCCTAAAGACATTTGGGATACTCAGTAAAAAATTTATTGTTTCGCTGGAGGTATTCCTTGGTTCTCCAAAACTCTGTTTAATGGTCTCAAATCATTGAGCCAGGAACAGCTAAATTAATTATAACGGACAGGATCACATTGGTAAAGAGGAATAGAGGATCCTTTATCTCTTTGGGGTTGAGCCATCAACTAAACATCCGACAGTTCACAACAAATACATGTGCGGGCATAAATATTAACCAATACAAATTGAACTCTAAAGGCCTGTATTTGTTGTATCTGGTCGCTGTCCTATCTAGACATGTCTACCTCTGAATCCACTGTATTGTCTCCAATATGAATTGCCATTCCCAGGTGTCGCCTGTTGTAAAAGCAATTGAAACCGGCTATATGAAGTGCGTTACCTCCCAGTCGCGTCTAGTGTAGAGTGACAATATCTTTTTATACACTAAGCATTTCCAGAATGGGGCCTCGTTGTTTTTCATTCGCGCAGTTCCAATATAGAAAGCAAGTATTATTGAGGCCGAGAAGGACGCATTTGAGCCTTGTTCATCTGGCTCCAGTGCGTTTGCCTTGCCTTTTACGTCGACCCCGTCGAACTTCGAGGTTTGTTTGCCTTTTGTAAGAGGCTCAGCCGTTGGCCGCCGTGTGGGAAACCCAAACACACAAAATATAAATGACGGCCAAACTGGTAAGAAAATATTAACAACCAGAACTTGATTATGAAGATGTGCCCTCTGTTTCCATGGAAACTTCATCTCGACTCTTGACGCTGAAGCTGTCTTTAACAACCGTTCCATATATATATATATATATATATATATATATATATATATATATATATATATATATATATATATATATATATATATATATATTAGCAAAAAGAAGACAAAGATTATGTTACAAGGTGCACATGGGGAACTATCATTCTTTATCGACAACGCCGAACTGAAATTGTAGACTATTTTACATATCTAGGATAAGAAGTAAATAGCACATTATCACTAGATCAGGAAATCAACATCAGGAGCGTGGATCCCCAGAGATGGCAGTGCTGGGGTGAAATATTATGTCACGAGAGGAATGTCATTTTCTGTGGAGATTTCAACACTAAAGGCAGATCACGGGGAAACATGTCTTCCAATACGTGGGGTAAGGGGGGAGGGCTTGAGGCTGCACTTGAAACCATCTACCTTGTTTTTATCAACAGTGGCTGTGTCACCAGGACAGTAAGTCACCCAGGTGATGATGACAGTGTTATTGACCTGGCGCTGGTTTTTTCTTCCACTCACTACAGTGTGTAGATGGGGTGTCCTAGGGTAACATGGCAGCAACCACCACCCTTACAGCATATTGGCGGAGAAAGGCATAACCAGGCAGCATAAGTCAGCCCGTTTTAGTCTTATCTTACTTGGAAAGAGACATGGACGCAAAAGTTAGCTATTTAAAAAAAAAAAAACTGGTTAAAGTGGTAAAAGGTGAGAAATTGGCAGAGTTGTGTCAAAGAATAATTCAAGACATATCAGTAAGATTGTTCTAGCGATTACATAAAAGTATGAATGGTGTAATCAAGAATGAGAGTATTCCTGACTTCCAAAGTGCTGACCTTATCTGGCAGAGGTCTGACGAGAATAAGGGCAAATCGCTCTTAGAACACCATCTAGAACAGAGCAATCACGTAGACATGAGGGACGCAGAGGTGTTTCCAAGGCACCAGGGCCGGAATCTACACAGGCCAAGACCTGCTGACACGTGCGTCCTGGACAACAGGTCCCTTCGGGGACCTGGCTAATATCAGTAGGATCGATGATTCCTCCGAAGCCGGAGAGAGTATCTGCCTGCATGGCGAGGAACCACCAGTCTGCACGCCATAAGCCAGACGTGGGACAACGGATACTCACGCAAACCTCAGGTCCGGTATGACATCACCTAGATGTTGGACAACAAGATGCCTTCATCCGACATACAGGACTTCACGCTGGAGTTCACAGCCAGCGAACACAAGCACGCAAGCAAGCAACGTAGACATGAGAGGACGAACTTTTGCCAAGACGGTTAATTCAGATAGGTTAAGTCCCTGAAAATTTCAGAAGAAGACATAGTGACAGTGAAAAATATCAAAGCTATGTTATGACGAACACACACACAAAATAAATAGAGAGCACAGAGCCAAATGGGATAAGGTATGATGACATTAGTATGTGTACCGAAAATAAGTTGGAGGAACTAGCAGATATGTAAGACAGCATATCGAATGCTAGCACCAAGGAGGAGTGGTTATACAGCTTTCTGATTCCCTTGTCGAAGCCTGGCAAAGACCACACACAAATGCAAAGATATCGGATAATAACAGTGCAAAATACAATAGGCAAGCTGCTGGAGAAGTTAATTACCAGGAAAATATCAAGCCAATTAGAGAGGCAAGGTTGTTTCCCACCTACCCTTGGAGGATACCGTCTAAACAGAGAAACCTGGACCAATGCAGCAGTTTTTGCCCATGATGTCTATTAATGTTTCCACTCATGCATTGAAACATGTGCTGCGGTGATTGATCTTGAGGACGGGTATAACAGAGTACTGTTGGATTTTTTAATGGTCTGGCTTCTTTAACTCAAGATAAGTCCATTCCTCCTTAGTTGGATCGCCGCAGCCCTCTTCCAACGGAAAGTAGTTTTCTTCTTCTTCTTCGTTCATCCAGAGTTTTTTTTCGGATGTGATTGCGTTGTGCCTGTTTACAGCAAAGCTGCGTTCTTGCGCCGTTAGGCCGACACATCCGACTTCTGCGGGCATTTGTTGACCGGGTTAACCATCCCGGGGGAAAGTAGTTTTAAGATATGGGAGTTGGACTTCTGGACCAACAACAATATATCCTGGTCTGCGACATGGATCACCATCGTTGGATACTATTCAGGTTGAGGCACTATGATTCACCTGCCGCAACTACTGTCCCTTCGAAAATAAAGTTTGTTCGTTCGTTCGTTCCCTAACATCTGATGTAGCTTCGTTGGACATGTTGCGGTCAAGACCTTGTTGTCAGTGTAGCCTAAGTGTGGTCAGTGTAACCTAAGTTGTGTCTATTGTGTTCATACACTCACCCATCCATCCATCCATCCACCCACCACCCACCCACCCATTGCAGAACCATGAACGTATACAAAATGTGAGCTTAGGTGTACGGGTTTATCTGTGAATCCCCTGTATTATTGAATGTCCACACTGGTGACATGTTGCGGTTAAGACTGAGTGGTCAGTGTAACCTAAGTTGCGTCTACTGTATTCATTGTAATCCCTGGTGAGATGTTGCGGTCAAGACGGTGCAGTCAGTGTATAACACAATACGTTTGACATGCTGCAGTTTAAATATCACAAGCTGAAAATTTCAGTATCTGACAGATAGATGTTTGTGTGTGTCTTGACTGTTGCCTTTAAGGGTTGTCGTGAGGAATGATTGAAATTCCAGTCCCGCTGCCTGTTACCCCATTCCTTCAGTTTTGTCCGTAGTTTCTTTAGCAATTTCTGTCAGGAACATAGCAATTCTCGGTTATCTATAGTCTAATGGCCAAGAGAAAACGACTGTGTACTTGTTTGCGACACGGAAATTCTGGCATTACTTCCCCTCACTGTGTGTCGCGAAGCCTTGGTTAGACTAGATACCTAGCGGCTGATGGCGCATTGTGAATAGTCTCAGGTTTCGTCCATTCACACAACTTGCTCCTGTCATTCTCTCCGGATTGTCTCAGTTCGTCCATTCACACAACTCGCTCCTGTCATTCTCTTCCGGATTGTCTCAGTTTCGTCCATTCACACAACTCGCTCCTGTCATTCTCTTCCGGATTGTCTCAGGTTTTTTTTCATTCCCCCCTCACTCTTGTCATTCTCTTCTGAATGTCTCTATCATTCATCCATCCATCCATCCATCCATTTATCAATCCATCATCCATCCATCCATCCATCCATCCATTCATCCATCCATCCATCCATCTATCCATGAATCAATCCATATAGCCATACACCCATCCATCCATTTATTCATCCACCCACCCATTGCAGAACCATGAACCTATACAACATGTGAGCTTAGGTGTATGGGTTTATCTGTGAATCTACTGTATTATTGAATGTCCACCCTTGTGTCCGAGGCATGTCCTTGAGTTGGTCAGTCTCATGTATGACTGTGAGTGTCCACCAATGTGTCCGAGGCATGTCCTTAAGGTGGTCTGTCTCCTGTATGACTGTAAGTGTCCACTCTTATGTCCGAGGCATGTCCTTCAGGTGGTCAGTCGCCTATATGACTGTGAGTGTCCACCAATGTGTCCGAGGCATGTCCTTCAGGTGGTCAGTCTCCTGTATGAATATGAGTGTCCACCCTTGCGTCCGAGGCATGTGTTTGAAGTGGTGGTCATTCTCCTGTACGACTGTGAGTGTCCACCCTTATATCCGAGGCATGTCCTTGAGATGGTCAGTCTCATCTATGACTGTCAGTGTCCACCAATGTGTCAGAGACATGTCCTTCAGAGTGGTCAGTCTCATTTATGACTGTGAGTGTCCACCCTTGCGTCCTGGCATGTCCTCGAAGTGGTCAGTCGCTATATGACTGTGAGTCTCCACCCTTGCGTCCGAGACATGTCCTTCAGGTGGTCACTCTCCTGTATGACTGTGAGTGTCCACCCTTGTGTCCGAGGCATGTCCTTGATGTGGACAGTCCCTTGTATGACACTCTCGTGCCCGAGACATTGGGTTGCAGGCGGTCAAGGTTCTCTGTCTAGTGAGGCGGATGTAATGACAGTTCTTACTGCCAAGTATCAGAGTGAGGCGGGTGTAATGACAGTTCTTACTGCCCAGTATCAGAGTGAGGCGGGTGTAAAGACAGTTCTCACTGCCCAGTATCAGAGTGAGGCGGGTGTAGAGACATATCTCACTGCCCAGTATTAGAGTCAGGCGCGTGTAGAGACAGGCCTCAATGCCCAGTACCATAGTGAGGCATGTGTAGAGACAGATCTCCCTGCCCAGTATCAGAGTGAGGCATGTGTAGAGACAGATCTCACTGCCCAGTATCAGAGAGAGGCGGGTGTAGAGACAGATCTCACTGCCCAGTATCAGAGTGAGGCATGTGTAAAGACAGATCTCCCTGCCCAGTATCAGAGTGAGGCGGGTGTAGAGACAGATCTCACTGCCCAGTATCAGAGTGAGGCATGTGTAGAGACAGATCTCACTGCCCAGTATCAGAGAGAGGCGGGTGTAGAGACAGGCCTCACTCCCCAGTATCAGAGTGAGGCGGGTGTAGAGACAGATCTCACAGCCCAGTATCAGAGTGAGGCATGTGTAAAGACAGATCTCACTGCCCAGTATCAGAGTGAGGCATGTGTAGAGACAGATCTCACTGCCCAGTATCAGAGAGAGGCGGGTGTAGAGACAGGCCTCACTCCCCAGTATCAGAGAGAGGCGGGTGTAGAGACAGATCTCACTGCCCAGTATCAGAGTGAGGCATGTGTAGAGACAGATCTCACTGCCCAGTATCAGAGTGAGGCGGGTGTAGAGACAGTTCTTACTGCCCAGTATAAGAGTATATATACAGACTTCAGTAACAGAGCGACTTGATAGACAGACATTAGTAACACAACAAAATGATAGACAGACATCAATAACACAACAACCTGATAGACAGACATCAATAACACAACAACCTGATAGACAGACATCAATAACACAACAACCTGATAGACATACATCAATAACACAACAACCTGATAGACAGACATCAATAACACAACAACCTGATAGACATACATCAATAACACAACAACCTGATAGACAGACATCAATAACACAACAACCTGATAGACATACATCAATAACACAACAACCTGATAGACAGACATCAATAACACAACAACCTGATAGACATACATCAATAACACAACAACCTGATAGACAGACATCAATAACACAACAACCTGATAGACATACATCAATAACACAACAACCTGATAGACAGACATCAATAACACAACAACCTGATAGACAGACATCAATAACACATCAACCTGATAGACAGACATCAATAACACAACAACCTGATAGACATACATCAATAACACAACGACTTGATAGACATATATCAATAACACAACGACTTGTAGAAAGACATCTGTAACACAACTATCTGGCATACAGACATCAATAACGCAACGACTTGATAGACATACATCAGTAACACAACTACTTGATAGGCATATATCATTAAAACAAACAGACATCAATAACAGAACGACTTGATAGACAGACATCACTAACACAACGACTTGATTGACAAACAAGCTTGTTGACAAACTTGATTGAAACACACCAACTTGACAAACATCATTAATACAACGACTTGTTAGAAAGAAATCCGTAACACAACAACTTGACAGACAGTCATCACTAACACACCGACTTGATGAACAGCAATCACTAAATCAAACACGCTATAGCAAACAGTCAACTTCATACCCCCAGAGCTCGTGAAATTTACCATTCTAAATAAATCAACTCTTCTTTAACATATCGTATTACATCAGAACACTGGTCTTCAAATGGCAGCAAATTGGAAACTCGAAGAAAGCACAATAAATCAACATGTCTTTAACACGTCTTGTTACATCAGAACTCTGGTCACCAAACGGCAGCAAATTGGAAACTCGGAGAACGCGCAATAAATCAAATCTTGAACAAACTATCCTCAGTGAATCATAACCGTCATAAACAACTCTCAAGAAGCCAAGTATGTGATGGAAGTCCCGCCTGCATGTCTGGATCGTGAGAGTCGAAGTCTAGAAAAGGATGCGTGAAACGTGTCCCGGTATTGGGAGCTCATATTATAGTACATGAAATGTTGACGCTGGAGTTGATGGCGTTGCACAAGAAGCCGAACGAGGACAGCGACACGAACAGGTTGTGATACTCTCCGAAGATGCCAAATTTGGGCTCGATAAATCTGGCAATGGACAGGAGAATGCCTGGAGTGTACATGCAAATTAGTAGGCCAGAAATCATCACCACCATTTTTGCTGCATTTTTATCTTTCTTTGCCATAGATGCTACTCTAGTTTCCCCGCGAGTGGCTTCCTGGCGCCACTTGGATGCCACCCGCAGCTGGATGACCAGGACCATCGTGAGGACACTGACACACACGAACGCGCCCATCACCAGAAGTGCGTGCAGAAAGAATACCAAGCCTTCAGCGCTCTCACTGTTGGTGGTGAAGAGAACTCCCAGAAGGGTTCGGTTCCTGTCTGGGTAGAACTTCCAGCCGATGTACGACGTGCTGTACTCGGGCAGGAGAACGGCCATGTTGATGACGTAGATAGAGACGAGTATACAGGTGGTTCGTCTGGGGGTGATGATTCGCTTCACGGCTAGGGGAGCAGTGATACACAGGCAGCGCTCTGCCGTGATGTAGGCCGTGATCCAGCCTGTTATCCGACCAAATGTCACGTGGGGCCACCCACCGAGCATGGACTGAACTTCAACAGACGCGAAAGGAATGTTCGAGTTGACAACCAGCGGGTTTATAAAGATAGTGAACCACTCCAGCGTCAGTAAAGAGCACTGGTCTGAGACGGCTAGGGCCATGAAGTTGATTGTCATTGAAGTGTGGAATCCTTGTGTGGCGAAGACGATCATGTTGGGTGTGTTGGCAACAATGCCACACAAGCCAACCAGGGTGCAGAGACAGATAAAATTGACCAGCTGAATCATCTGAGCTGCCTCGGAGCTCATCGTTTGCCTGTGGTCATCGGTCACGTTAGTAATAGAATCGCTGGCTGGGGGAACGCTGTCCTGAGTGGACATTTGAGAATCTGTCTAGTTCTGTTCAAAGTTAGTTAACTCGGTAACACATGTCGTGGTGCTCACACCGTGGCCCGACAGGATTAGACTGACTGTTGCAGTGACACCACATGTCAATTATGTATATCTTGGTGCTTACCCCATGACCCCAAATTTCAGTTATGTTTAACTTGGTGTTAACCCCGTGACCTCAAATGTCAGTTACGTATAACTTGGTGTTGACTGCCATGACCCAATTCGTGTCTCATGGCATATTAAAATATCGTCACGCCTAAGTACGTGACAGACGTGGATCTTGAGCCATGAGGAGCACGCCGAGCAGTCACCGAGCGGGAATAAGCAAGATTCGCGAAGGTGACTGAGAGATCATTCAAGTTGTGGTCGAGCGTGGACACACCACGGTATGAAGATGGCAATGACCAAGAATAGTGCCGACTTTAGAATGATTCCTATGCAGAAGTAGTTGTAGATATTTTAGAAGTGCATTTGATATTGTACGAGTTAACGTTAATATGTTCGTTTATTATTTGCACGACGTATATCTGACATTCGTGGAAAGGAAGAAATTAAATATCAAATAGGAATACGTCTTGTGTAATGAGTTAGTCGAAGTTGGTAGATGTTTCGTGGTATTAACTAACAGTATAATCATGTGGTCTAACCTTTGTAGCCTGTCAACGTCCTAGATACCTAAGGGAATGAAACTCGGGTTCATACAGGCAACAAACTCCGTTCTGATACTATCTGACATAATTTATTTACAGTAAGCTGGCGAAGAATGGTTTTCGCAGCCAGCTACCTTCGAGTTGCATATCACAGGAGTTCATAACAAAGCAATCATACATAATCATTACAACAAACTCTATCATTCTATCTATCTAACACCCCTAAATACACTTGGGTTCAATCTATCAAGTCCCCCTTAAGTTAAGCCCTGTTGCTTCTTCGATGTCCAGTCGGCGTCTGCCCTCTAACGTGTCTCGGACACGGGCTGTAACTCTCCTCGAGCTTCTCGTGGAACAGGTCCTGGCACGCGGTCAGCGGGTTCCCCTGTGTCCACGGAGCTGTAGGCGAACTGACCTATCCTTCTCGAAGGCTCTAGATTGTTCGAGCATTCGAGTGGGTCCTTAGTTCCCTTGTATTGGGGTTATGTCCCTTCTCTAATTCCTTCTATCTTTCTGTTCCTACCGACTCCATGTGAGACTTGACAGGGTTCCCCTCCCCGCTTCTATGGGTTAGTATATGGTAATTAGTCTGTACTAATTCTGTCATAGGATCACATGAAGTTGGTGTTGGTAGTTTCGTGGATGGGAACTGGCCATCTATATACTTGCACTATTAACTCATGTATTTCCCAGTACAACAATTCAGGGTGATTGCTGAAGAGCTCCTATCTCTTCCATATTCTTAAACATGCTTATCCGACCTGAAGTTCCCTGACGCTTCCTAGTTGTATCTTGCAACCGCGCCCTTCTCAAGTATCCATATGATACCAGGATATTAAACTCTGTGTTAGAGAGGTTTTAACAAGACAAATTGTCTTGGCTTATTTAAGAACACTGCAATTCTTGTCCTGAATGTGTATTTTGATACACTTTTACTTCCGTATGTTTTATAGTGCTCAATATATATATGCACTCTTGTTTTCTCCCAAGTAACTACTTATGTTCCTGTTTGCCTGTTAGTGTGTTTACTGCCTTGTTACTTGCTCTAATAAAATGTGTGTGATTTAATTGTTAGTGTTTAGTTTTATGAGTATGTCCTACCTAATGTCTAAAGTGTGTGCTACATGTGTGTATGTGGTGTGTAGTACATCTCTAAGTGTCACGAGCTGGAATATCCCTTGTCATGAATTACGTCATCTGTGTAACGCATGTACAGGGTATTCAAACAGTGATTCTTAGAAGTGAACCTATTTTATCTAACACTAAACATGTATACACAATTTTAGACAAGTGTTACATTTTACATCCAAAAACGCAGACAAATTAAAATGAATACTTTTTGCGTACAATTTGTCCGCTCAGTATATCGCTCTCTCATTTAATTCATTCACTCTCTGATTCGCACACCTTTCATTCAATATAATAATTTGTTAAAATATACAAATTAAGGTGAGGTAAATGTTGTCGCCCTTAGAAAAAAGAAACTGGCGATATGCTATATTCAAAGCGACAAGTACTATCTGTACTGGTGATAAGAAATGGTTTATAAGTTAAATTGCAACAATTGTATTGGAAGAAAATTTTAACTATGAATGAAAATGTTTGTGACATATTATGATAGAAAATGTACAATTTACATGTTCACATATTTTATGTATATAGCAAAGCACAAATGTAATACATATTTAACTAATAACATTAAATTAATTAACTCCAACGACGATCCGTGTGTTGTCGTTCTTTTGTCCGTGTGCTGTTCCAATAATGTTACAGTTCGTAGGTAACGTTTTGGTGCCACATTCCGTGTTGTCTCTCATATGTCGTAATAGTCATAGTATATCGCTGCGTGTATGTGCGATGTTCTGTTCCGTTAGTTTGCGAAGTCCATTGAAATCACGCGTATGCAAAGTTCTTAATATTCGCATGATAAATTTAAGTTCTGTGATTGATGAAATAACTTCACAAATGTTAATATCTACCGTTCGGATTGTTTTTGATGTACTGCCAATTGCCTAATGTGGCGTAATACAGTTAACGGTTCTCAAAGTTTCATGTCTGTGATAGCTATAAGTAGAGTATTAAATCAGTTGTCGACACTTCTAAATTAAAGTTCTACAGTAAGTGTAGAGGTACACTCTTTTATGCAACAGACTAAAATATCACAGCTTATCATATGGCCACTAATCAATGTAAATAGTGTTAATCTGCTGGTGCAGTGGGTAATCGTGATAATATGTCAGCAATTACATTATCCGTACCTTTAATGTGACGGATTTCAAAGTCGAAATCCTGAAGTAGAAGACACCATCTTGCTAATCTATGGTTCTTTGGGTTGCCTTCTTTAATTACCAGCAGTGGCGCATTATCCGTCAAGACAACGAAATGGGAACCTAAGAGGAACCTAGATAAACGACGAACACAAAAAACCAAACTTAATGCTTCCAACTCAGCTGTGGAATACTTGATTTCCGCCGCTTTCAGCTTACGGCTGACATACAGTATTGGGTGTTTCACGCCTTGATATTCTTGCATCAGACATCCTCCAATTGCGATAGCACTTGAATCTGTGGTTAATATAAATGGTAGATCTATGTTTGGTAATCTCAATATGGGTGGATTAGAAAAAATGGATTTCAATTTGCAAATTGCATCCTCTAAACGGATACTCTTACATAGTTTATCTGGTTGATTTTTGGTCAACAAATTTGAAAAAAAAACTGATGTGAGTTCTGCCCAGTTTGGTATAAATTTGGCATAATAGTTTATGAGACCTAAAAGACTTCTGACCTGTTTTTTTTTGTAGTTGGTACTTGCAGGTTCAGAATTTTGATACAATTCTATCATCCTGTAGTAGTTACCTTCGAAATCCTATGACCTAATAAGTCTATTTGTTTATAGCCTATTTCAACCTTGGAAGGTTTGACAGTGAGTCCAAAAAGAAGGATTTGATTAAAGACTTGTCGGAGTGTAACTAAGTGAGAAGTCATGTCTGAAGAATGGATACAAATATCATCTATATAGATTGTACGTCCTTGATGCCGTGTAATAACAGTCTAGTTAATCTAACAAATGTGGCAGGTGCGTTTTCAGGCCAAAAGGAAGATATCTCCATTCATATAAGCCTAGTGGTGTTGAAAATGCGGTTATATGCCTTGAAGAGGGGAGATAGTGGTATCTGCCAGTAACCTTTTGTTAAGTCAAGTTTAGAAAAATGGATGATTTAGACATATTTAAAATGAGGTCTTCACAGCTGTACATTGGCTCAGCATCTGTCGTTGTTAAAGTATTGACCCTTCTGTAATCTATGCATAAACGAATGGTTTGGTCCTTTTTCTTCACCAGAACAATTGGAGAAGAGTACTCGGACATAGACTTTTGTATTATTTTGTTTTGTTCTAAGTCTAATATTCCTTGTCAGATTTGCTCTATAATGTAATGGAATTGAGTATGGTCTACATTTGATAGGCGTTACATCTGTCAAAATGATGGAGTGCGTTATTTTGTCAGTCTGTCCAGGTCTGTTTGAGAAGATAGTTTTATAGTCGTTAAGAAGAGACAGAATGTCTTGTCGTTGAGGTTGTGTCACAGTGTCGGAGATTTTTATGTCCTGTACTGTACTGATGTCGTTCATGATAGGTACTGGAATTTCAGTATTGTCTATGTCAGTCTGATTTATTACTGATGCTACTGTTTGTAAATTGTCTTCAATGTCATTGTCGTCATCGTCCAGAATAATCGTTGCTAATGTGTCGTTGACTTCGTCGTATTTGTCGTTACGAAAGATTGTCGCTAATGTGAAATTGTCTTCGTTGTGAACAGAATGTGTCGTTAATGACGCTTCGTCTAGATTTTCCTTTGTAGTAGTGTCGTTCAGTAGTCTGGTTGTCGTTTCGTTCTGGTTGTCGTTCTTGTCAGTCTGGTTATTATTCAATGTCATTGTCGTCATCGTCCAGAATAATCGTTGCTAATGTGTCGTTGACTTCGTCGTATTTGTCGTTACGAAAAATTTTCGCTAATGTGAAATTGTCTTCGTCGTCTGCGTTGTGAACAGAATGTGTCGTTAATGACGCTTCGTCTAGATTTTCGTTTGTAGTAGTGTCGTTCAGTAGTCTGGTTGTCGTTTCGTTCTGGTTGTCGTTCTTGTCAGTCTGGTTACTGTCCCCTGTTTTCTCCGTCTGATTGTTTATGTCATTGTCATTTCTAGAATAGTAAGGTTTTAACATATTTACATGGACAATTTTCAATTTGCCATTTAACGAGATTTCGTAGTCAACTTCCGAAATTCTTCTAATAACTTTAAATGGTCCTTGCCAAGAGGTTGAAAGTAAATTTCTCTTGTCAGGTAATAATAACAACATCTCTTGATTAGGATGTAATACAATGGTTCTTGCACCCTTGTTGGCGTACTGCCTGTACATAAAACCTTTCTCCTGCAAAGATGATCTGCTAGTATACAGGATCTAAGTGATTTTGTCTCTGGTGTCAGTGACTAAATCATAGGTGGAAACTGGTAATTGGGTGTTTACGGGTTGCGATATCATAATCTCTGTACATAGAGAGAGGTCCTCTTGGATTGCTCCATATATTAATTCAAAAGGAGAGAACCCAGTGCTCGACTGCTGGCACTTCTCTATAAGCGAACAGCACCGTTGGGAGAAGTATATCCCAATCGGCTGGATTTTCAGCTGTCACTTTGGCTAACATATGTTTAGGTTCCCCGTTCAATTTTTCGCAAATTTCCGTTGTCGCGGGCGGTCGATAGGGGCTTGTAAAACATTGTTTTTATGCCGAGTAACTTAGTTACCGATTGAGTTGCATTAGATCTGAATTGCGTTCCTCTATCCGATATTATCTTCTCCGGAAAGCCAAACGGGAGAATATTTGTAAAATACGGCCGTCACAATCTTTAGAGGAGATTGATTTAACGGAATCATTTCTGCCCACCTTGAACACAGATCAACGACGTGTAAAAATGTATCTATTCCTTTGTTTGAAATGTGGTTTAAAATGACCCACCTAAATCAACCGCAACTATTTTGAAATGGTCTTGAGGCCGTTGTGGTTGATTGGATTTCTGCAGTAGGGTTTTTTTTCCCTTCTTAATTAACTTCTGACAGATATCACAAGATATGCAATAGTTTTTATGTGCTGACAAAATTTAGGCCAATAAAAGTTGGCTCAGGACTCTGGCCCTGGTTTTTTCATAACCCATATGACCTCCGAAAGGTGATTCATGGGCTATATGAAGCACTTTGTCACGATGTGACTGAGGTAGAACCACTTGTGTATCGTGGTTTGATCTCTGGTATATAACCTTGTTAAAATATTGTTATTTAGGTCTGAATGTCCAAGCTGCGTTTTTTTCGTCAATTTTGGCTTCAATCCTACTAGTCAAAGTAGTTGCGAAAGGGTTGGATCTGCTTTTTGTTCTTGTATAAACTCGGTGGTGGTAATATTGGTGAAATGATTTGTAGCGACTCCTGAAGTTGTTCGTCACTTGGTTTTGTGAGGTCATTTGTCTTGTCACTATATTGGCGTATTCTGTCTGTTGTTGCACATTTATCAGGTTCACAATTTCGTGTTTCGGTGCATCCTCAATTCGAGGTTTTTAGTGCTGATGGTGTCATTGATTCAACCGCCCCTGTGTTATGCACTCTGTGAATTACAGTTTCGAATCCGTCATCGGTGGTCTCCCTTGTGCTTTTGGCAGTTTGAGACATGCAAATGTGTTCTTTAGTTCTGGAATCACTGTTTGCTTTTGGATGCAGTTTTTCTGTTCCCATTCCCCTGATTTTCTTCTTCAGAACAGGATTTTATATTAGGAAGATTTCCAAGAATAATATCAGCGCAAGGATCTTCTAATAATGCGCATAGCACTTGTCCTGACCGAAAAGGTGTCTGAATTTCGGCCAGTGCTAGGGGTATCTTTCGATGGTGCCTGCGAATGGGCGACATGTCACGTAGTTATGTGTGTATTCTTTGTCATTGATAATGTTCTTTTAATCCACAAAGAGTCGCTCCGCTATCACGCATTATTGTACATAGTTTGTTATTAACAAACCCTTTCATAAAATTTAACTTGCCTTTTGACGCTAAGGCTGCGTTGGCCATTTCGTTGGATGTAGGGATTGTATGGCCACATTCTAAATTGGTATCCAACTGAAATTTTCTGCGCGTATTACAGGTGTTATTATTGATGGTATTAATGATTTCTACCGCATTCCCTGACTCATTCGCACTTTCATTCTGGATGTCACATTCATTCAGTTCTTCAATTTCTTCACCCGCAGATGTATCTATTAATGCTGCATTGGCCTGCTTCATCATCTTGCGGCCATCGCAGCGTCCTGAATAATGCCCGTAAGCTAAACAAAAGTAACATTTGACCGTTCTCTTATACGCGTTTCTTTTGTGTTTTTTTTTGTTTTTCCACCATCATTTGAAGGTGATGCGGATACGTTGGTGATTTATCACAATATTGCGTACTGTTCGTGGGTCAAATGACAGTATTGACACAGGACTGATTTTGTAAATTTAGAGCGTTGTTTGAACCTATTCTCATTTGGTTTTGAATATTTGGTGTTTGCTGACAGCTGCTGTTTCATTCTGACTCATATTTAGCTGGAAAATATCACGATTAGCTGTGAAATACGCACTACCTCTTACTTTTCGACCTTCTTGAATAGTCTTACAATCACTTTGTCTTAGAAATTTCGAGAAAAGGAGTTCGTATTGTGTTCATGATCTTATCAATTATTATTAACTCTTTTAGTTTATCATAGTTGTTATTTGTTTTCGCTGAGGTTATCCATTTTGTACAAATATCTTGGACTGTAGACACGTAGTCTATGAACGTTTGGTTAGGTGATGGTGTTAATTTTGAAAACTGCAATTGATAGCCTGCTGTGTCTAGTGAAAAATGTTGTAGTATTCTTTGTTTTAAATAGTCGTAATCCTTCCTCATGTCATGTGGAATTGTTTCTATCACTTTTAAGGGCTCTAATGCTAAATTTCTCATCAAAATAAACGCCCAATCGACTTTTGAAACGTTATGATATGACATCAAACACTCGAAGTTCTCTAAATACGCACTTATTGAATCTCCAGAGCAAAAAGGTTTGACTAAGCCTTTATATTTGTTGTATTTTTGTTCCTCTTCCTTACTCCTTAACTTGTTTACTGAAATTTCCAAGTTGGAATCAATTTCCATATGTTTCAATTTTAATTGTGTCTCTAATTCTAACTTTTTATTCTCAGCGTCTAATTGAGCTTGTTTGCTAGCAGCTTCGATTTCTAACTTTTTATTTTCAGCCTCTATTTGCATCTTTTTCTCTTCCCTTTCCGCTTGCATCTTTTTGTCTTCCCTTTCCGCCTGCATCTTTTTCTCTTCTGCCTCTATTTGCATCTGCATCTTTTTCTCTTCTCTTTCCGCTTGCATCTTTTTCTCTTCTCTTTCCGCTGCCCTATCTTCTCGTGCTATGTTTTCTAAATGTGTCTTTTGTGCCCATTCTGAAAGTTTATCGGCGGTATAACCTAATTTAATTCCTAATTCGATGCACTGTTCTAATGTTGACATCTTGTAACTTTAGCTAATATTAAATTTGTAGCAATTAAATCCCTTTGGAAATCGTTTGGGTGCCCAAAAATTGGTTTTGTCCCTTAATTATTTACATTCACCCTTTCTATAGAATAATTCAATAGTCATAAAATTTGCATGTATATGTCATAAATTGCAATACATAGAAAAAAATGTTACATCAATGGAAAAAAAATGGTGAGTATCGTTTAGGGATTCAATAAGCATGAAATGGGGCTTATCTTATTTACTGGTTTCTTGGCTGTAGTGTTGTTTGGTTCCCCTGTTTTATCGCCACTGCTGGAGAACAGTTTACATACACACAATCTTTCGCGGAACAATCTGATGTTGGAATCAAAAAAATAATTAGTAATTTGTCACCGTAATTGTCCAGTCATGTCAATGTCAAATTTCATGAACATAATTTTTAAGTACTTTTCTAGAGGGACTACGATAGTTTATGAACAGATGATACGATAGTAGCTGCAAAGTTCAGACTTTGTTATGTATGAATGTTGATATATTTTACTTGGCAAAACCAAGAGCTGTCGGGAAAGTGAAGCTTGCGCTTGCCAAAACCGGCTTGGCCCCCAAATAGCCTGTCAACGTCCTAGATACCTAGGGGAATGAAACTCGGGTTCATACAAGCAACAAACTCCGTTCTGATACTATCTGACATAATAATTTATTTACAGTAAGCTGGCGAAGAATGGTTTTCGCAGCCAGCTACCTTCGAGTTGCATATCACAGGAGTTCATAACAAAGCAATCATACATAATCATTACAACAAACTCTATCATCTATCTATCTAACACCCCCTAAATACACTTGGGTCAATCTATCAAGTCCCCCTTAAGTTAAGCCCTGTTGCTTCTTCGATGTCCAGTCGGCGTCTGCCCTCTAACGTGTATCGGACACGGGCTGTAACTCTCCTCGAGCTTCTCGTGGAACAGGTCCTGGCACGCGGTCAGCGGGTTCCCCCTGTGTCCACGGAGCTGTAGGCGAACTGACCTATCCTTCTCGAAGGCTCTAGATTCGAGCATTCGAGTGTGTGTCCCTTGTATTGGGGTTATGTCCCTTCTCTAATTCCCTTCTATCTTTCTGTTCCTACCGACTCCATGTGAGACTGTGACATAGACCAATACTTACCAGGTGTAACGAGCAAGTATAATGAAGCTAGACAAAGTATGTTACACAAAAGAATGAAAACTAAAATAGCCACCATGTACATGTCGCAAAGCGAGCGCAATTTGTCCATGACAACAGAGAGCCCATTGTTCATAACCACAGAGGCATATCTCCTGTGGCACTCAAAGAGAACATTTGTTCATGGCATTGACCCCATGTCTCTACAGAGTTAGAGACGTCAGTTACAATTATACTTACGTTGAGTGAGTACAAGGTCAAGGACAATATTGTTACGGGACTTGAGGTGCATTGAGCATATGGTGTTAACCAACAGCTGTAGAAACCAATCGGCACTTGACGGGTCATGGGGTCAATATTACGCAAGCCGCCATTACTTCTAGAGACCATTTTCTGGTACCTACTTTAGACAGCATCGATTTAGAAGCTCATGTCCATTGTTTAAAAAAAAAAACGAGAATTCAAAATTGGGTGAGAGGCTCTTACTGACATCATGAAACGAATACACGATCGACTGAAACAGCGATAAGCTAAACCTTCTTTGGTGCTGAACCAGTGATCAGATGTACAACAGCAGTAAGCGACAACATTTTTTTTTTTTTTGCATTTTGCAGCTGAACCAATGATCAGATGCAAAACCACCCGAATACCTACTACATCTGTAAAAGAACCTGTGTCCCTGTACACCAGATCAAGCTGCATGAATCAATTCCAGTGTGAATTCCAAGTAACTTACATAAAGGTAGAACAATACAACAGCAAATCGAGTGTCCGAACATATACTATGATGGGTGGAAAAGAGAGTTAATATGTCTTCAAGAATCCGTGTGCAGTCGACAGGCTACAAAACGCCCCCCCCCCCCTCGGAAATTGTTCAATATCTCATAAACAGAGCTTGTAAAAACGAAACAACACGTTACTGCAACTGAGCCACCTCACTGATGTGTGATAAGGTAAGTCACAGAATTCAGAATCAATGTCTTCACGAAAAGCCTGGAACTGATGGTGATTGAGTGCATGTCCCCAAATGAAGTTCACAGCAGAAACGGCTGGTTTCAATACACAGTACACACAATATCTAAGTATTTCCAACAGAGTGCTTGCTGATGTATGATGCAGTGTATGAACATAGCGCTCGGAAACTGCAAATCTTCCAACTGAGTCCTGATCTGCCCACCAGACCTTTCCTCACTCCAGCAATGTCTTTCCTCCATCAACTGCAAACACCTCGAAGCTGATTCCACTGAAGATTAAAGTCTTGCAAAAAAAATTTCCACTTTCCACGAAATATCTTTTCCACTTGTTGTTCCTTGCATGCTGCAAACGGATGCCAACTCTTCCGTTAACTGAAAGTCCAAATTGACACCACGAATGAACACGAGAAGTTGTGACGTACTCGAGAGATCAGTACACTCATCCAGCGCTAGAGTATACTGCAAAAAGTCCCTAGCTTTCTCGCGCATCTATAGCACGATGTTCTCGCCAAGTTCTTCTGTTCTCCGCCACACTGAACTTGCCGAAAGGCTGATAGTTCCAAACAAATCGGATTTTCCCAGCATACAGGTCATTTACTGCTTCTATCATACACTCTTTGATGAAGTTGCCATTAGTAAACGGTTTTCCTCGTTTTGCCACCTTATGCACTATTCTGTAACTTGTACGAGTGACAGATTCAATTTCAGCGAACTTTCTGGTGAAGAGATTTCTTTGTGTTGCTAACCCACGTTTCGTGGACTCATATTTCTCATAGCGTAACTTTCCATAAAACTCTGAATATGTTGATAGATGTTTTGTTTCATAGTAACACCGAAGATTGTACTCTTTCAAAACTACAATACTTTCGTGCATATTACGCAACTGATTTTCTGGTCCTTTGTTTCATAAAGAAATACTTTACTCCCCATTCTTCATTGAAAATGCGAACTCAGCGTCCACTTTTCTTTTCTTAGTAGCCATAATGAAGGGTGAAGTAAACGGAATCTGAAAATAAAATAACGACATTAAATTAGAAACATAATCAAAATCATATTGAAATACAAGAAAAGCAGAAGACTGGAGGTCACTCGTGAAGCTAGGCTCACCATAGGTACATATGAAGTTTATAGATGCCTTTGGTAATAGAATATATCACATAATACGGTTTGCAAAATATATAAATAAACAGCCTAGAGCAGTGTTATTCAGCCGGGGTTCGGCGTGTGGCAACCATGGGTACCGCCGAAACAGATCGAAATCGTCTAAATGCAACATTTCTGCTCATCTGATTTATTACATAAAGCTGGACAGATACTTGGATTATCGCACATTTACGTAAGGATCTGCTCCAGCAGAAAGGTTGAAAAACACTAGCCTAGAGACCAACTCTATTAACATCTTGACCGGGTAATTTTTCTGAGCTGGGGATAATATTTTCGTAAGAACACGAAGGCTTCATTTGCATTTATGCTATGTTTGTACTTTATTGCCTCTATTCACACTTGTAGTTCACTTGCCTATCACTGTCAAACAAAGAAGTCCTTGTTACATACCTATAAAATGGATGACAGGCAAAAAGAAGTAAATATTTCTGGAGCGTCGGACATGTGTTAACAGCCGGACGCATCTGGGGGAGGTAAAGTTGCGTGTTTGTGAGGGTTACCATGGAAGCCATGGTAACGTCAGAGCGTAGACGGATCTACCACGAGACGGGAAAGGACTTTGGAAGGTACGAAATAAGCAAACATTACAATAACCAAGAAAATCAAGGTACAATAATTTGAAATTGAAAATAGTAAATTTAAGACACAATACAGCCAGGAGGTCTCTGCACGTGTGAAGATCTCCTAGTATTCTAAATATAATTTTTTCAATTTAAATTGTATCACAACGTCTCGTGTTCCATACGTTTTATTAAGCAAATTCGAGTATCGGCGGCGGGCCTGAAGAATGACGTCGTGGGTTGATCCACCCCGCGGGCCGTGGTTTGGTGACACCTGGTCTGGATAGAGCATTTTGATGAGTTGTACTTCATGTGATGGCTGGGAAGCCAATTTCCCCCATGATTTTCCGAAAGTTTATGACGTTGTACACAGTCAAATGCCGGCTCCAGGGCGAGTGGTTTAAGGACGCAGTTATAATCCCGCATACCCGAGTTCGAAACACATCTGCAGACGATTTGGCAGCCAACCGTCTTGCACTGTTGTTGTTTTTTTTTACGAAATGGTATGGGTGCCGGTCGTTCAGAAAGCAACGGCAAACTACTGAAAGTAAACTTGCAAAGAGATCAATCCATCCATCATGTGCCATGCCGGTAAGCGTGGGCGGTCATGTTCTGCTATCTCACTCGATCACCAGACTCGTGGATCAGCTCCGTATTCCTGTCTCGACCATGCCATCCAGGTATTTACTTCTCGGTCTCCCCCTTGGTCTCTTCCCTTCGATCTTACCAGTTGTCACCAAGTTCTCCAATTCATTTCTTCTCATAACATGCCCAAAGAATTTTGACTGTCTACGTATAATTTCTCTAATCAGTTTACGATCTTCATTTGTTTCTTGAAGGACCTACACAGTCAAATGCATTTGAATAATCCACAAAACATGAGAATAGGTTAACATTAAATTCTCTACACTTCTATATTATTAAACGCATGTTCAGTACGTGATCTCTTGTTCCTCTTCCTTGTCTAAATCCAGCTTGAACCACGTCAATTTCTTCTTCCATTTTCTTACGAAGTCTTCCCATATTGATTTTTAGTAGAATTGTACTTGCGAGACTGATCACGGTAATAGTTCTATAGTTGGTGGCATAATTTCAGGTTGCCCTTGTTATCTATTGGGATGAAGATAGTTATCTTCCAATTTTTGGCCATATACAATATTTCCATATCTTTTTACATGATGCGTGATAGATTAGTGTGGCATTGGGACGTTTAAATCAATGACTGCACAATTATGAACAACCCTATCTTCAAACATAGATGGCAGTCTGCCTTTTGTGACATACGCTGGGGTAATTGTCTCCCTAGTCCTATAGATAACACATAAATGGCATGTTTTGTGTGACAGCCAGTCATCTCTGACATAAACTAGTGGTATTCCCCTGTTCTACCTGAATGAGGCAGTAATTACATGCTGGTTCCGCTGTCCCCCAGTCGTGTTACGGTGCAGTGCCCTGGGGAATTCAGCGATGAATTGCAGGTTACTGTCGGGTAAACATATCTCTGTCAGTTCCAGACTCAGGTCACAAAACGGTTGACCAAG
>JACEFZ010016706.1:245000-264009 GCA_014155875.1 Cepaea nemoralis
TATGAATTCATATTAACATTCAATAAACATAATAGCACTTAATTACTTCACCATGGGTGTGGTTGGTCCTACTTGTTTACCATGGGCTGATCTTTTCCGCTATCTTGTTTGTGCTGGTTTGGTGCGCTAGGATTGTGGACCTGGAATGCTATCTTTTCCAGATTCTTGTATGGATTTTATGGTGATGCTTGCCCGGTTTCACTACACTCTCATTCGTCTTCCTTACATTCTGGTAATTAATAAAAATGGAACAAATATTTACATATTTGATTCGTATGAAGTTAATTAGACTATCCTGTCCAATTGACTGCTGATATCTGTACTACTTCTCTACGGCAGCTCAGAGTTATACTAATCTTTTGATAATTGTATCTTTCAGTTACATTTTATGTACTCCGGATATATTATTTCTATATGCAATTCGTGTAATTCAGTTTACTTCTTGGTTTTCTCAACTATTAATCTTATGGGCCATATAATAATAGGTCTCTGTCTATATACTATCTATTTACATATCACAGAAATAGACTGTATGCTAGCTGCAGTTATATTGTACCTGGTGTGCTATTTGGTTCATAGTGTCTTGTGTTGTTACCAGTAGCTGTTTCCTTTTATAATCTGCTCAATAGGTCTGCCAGATTATTATCTTTGCCTGGAATGTGGCGGATTTCAACATCATAGTCTTGAAGGAGTAAGGCCCATCTATGGATTCTTGAGATTTTTTGGATGGCCTTCTCTAAATACCTCTAGGGGTTTGTTATCTGATAGTACCGTAAATTTTTGTCCTAATAAGTATTTTTAAAACTTTTTGATGCTTTCCACTAAAGCTAAGGCTTCTAGTTCTGT
The DNA here is from genome assembly GCA_014155875.1 of Cepaea nemoralis. Lineage (NCBI taxonomy): Eukaryota > Metazoa > Mollusca > Gastropoda > Stylommatophora > Helicidae > Cepaea > Cepaea nemoralis. The sequence goes on from JACEFZ010016706.1 coordinate 245,847, forward strand.
TATGGAATAGTTCCTTTGTGCGTCTGTCAGTTTCCTGATGTAGTATAGCACAGGGTGCAGTTGTCCCTTATGTTTTTGTAGCAGTATTGCCGAAACTGCGTATATGCTCGCATCTGTCTGTAGTATAAATTGTTTCGTAATGTCTGGTAATTTGAGAATTGGTTTTTACTAAAGAGTGTTTTGATCTGTTCCAACATCTTGTCGTGTTTGTCGTTCCAAGTAACCTTGTTAGGTTGGTCTTTTTTGAGCAGCTCTGAAAATGAGAACGTCATGTCTGCAAAATTTGGGATGAATTTTTGGTAATTATTAATAAGTCCTAGTATGCTCATTACCTCCTTTTTTGTACTAGGAGCCTTAATTTGCAAAATCTTTGTGATTAGGTTGGGGTCTGTTTTTTGGAATCCATTACCAATTCTATAGCCTAGAAATTGAATTTCTTTATATGCTATTTCGAGTTTGGAAGGTTTTGCTGTTAATCCATGGTCTTTTATTCTCTGGAATACCTGTTCTAGGACTTCAGTATGTTCTTGGATGCCTACTGTATGGATACAAATATCGTCCATGTAGGTTGCTACATTTTTAATGTCTGGTATCAACGCTCGCATCATTCGCATGAATGTGCTAGGTGCATTCTGTAATCCGAAAGGCATATAGGCCCATTCATAAAGGCCTAAGGGTGTGGCGAATGCAGTAATATGCATTGATTCCCTTTCCATTGGGATTTGCCAATACCCATTAGTTAAGTCTATTTTGGAAAATAATACTGATTTCGCCATGCCGTCAATGAGGTCGTCAATGTTCGGCATGGGTTCTGTGTCTAAAAGAGTGAGTGCATTGATCTTTCTATAGTCAACGCAGATTCTCAATGTATTGTCTTTTTTCTTGACTATCACTAATGGTGAGCAATAATTGGAGGTGGATTTGTGTATTATACCACACTGATCCAGATCAGATATTTCATTTATAACCTTCTGTTGGTAATGTACTGGTATTGGATAGGGTGTTACTTTTACTGGTTTATTTGAAAGTAAAGTTATTTTGTGCGTTACTAGATCAGTTCTGCCAGGTTTGTTTGAGAAGATGTTTTTGAATTTCTTCAGCGATTGTTTTAATAGTTGTTTGTGTTGGTCTGGTAGTTTTGGATTTATTTGTATTGATTACCAGTTATCTGTGTTGTTAACTGTTGGTGTTGGGATTTTTTCTGTTAGTGTGTCTTCTTGTTGCTCGTTTATGACCCAACATACGGCAGCTGCTCTAGTTGGTATTTGGTTTTCTGTCTCTGCCTCGACTGGCTGTCTTTCTATGAAAGGTTTTAACATGTTTATGTGGGGAGAAAAATTTCCTATTTCCTATCAATATTTGATAGTCGACATCAGTTATTCTTTTTAATCCTTGGAACGGGCCTTGCCATGACACAATGAGTGAATCTTGCGATCTGGGAGCAATAGTAAGACTTTGTCTTCTTCTTTTAAGACTATTGTCTTAGCGTTCCTGTTATCATACTGCCTGTATTTTAGTCCTGCATTGTGTAATGCTACTTTTGCACTTTGACAGGCAGTTATCAACTTCTCCCTTAGGTTTGTCACCATATCGTACGTCTCCCGTTTCGGGTGTTCGTGTACTTGGCCGGTGAGTAACTCGTTCCATAATAACACTGGGCCTCTTGGGTTTGCCCCGTACACGAGTTCGAACGGGGAGAAGCCAGTACTTGCTTTGCGGTACCTCTCGGTATGCAAACATGACTGCGGGCAACATTATATCCCAATCTTTTGGGCGATCCGCCGTTATTTTGGCTAATGTTCGTTTGAGTACTCCATGAAGTTTTCGTTAACCCAGTTGGTCATGGGGTGGTATGTTGTACTAAATGCTTGCTTTATCCCTAGCATTCGCATTGCACTTTGTGTTGCTTCTGAAATGAACTGGGTACCCCTGTCTGATAAGATGCATGATGGGAGTCCTATCCTACTGAAAATAAGAATCAATGAGTCTACTATGGATTTGGATGATATTTTTTTTAGTGGGATTGCTTCTGGCCATCTCGTGCACAAGTCCATCATTGTTAGGATGTACTTGTTCCCTCGGTCCGTTGTCGTGTTGAGGGGTCCCACAATGTCAACGACTATTTTTTCGAACGGTCTTGAAGCCAGATCCGTTTCTTGAACCATTTTGGGTTGTCCGTTGGCATAGTTCACAGGAACGAACATGGTTCTTCACGTCCTTGGAATAGCCTGGCCAGTAGAACTGAGTTAATAATCTTTGTTTTGTTCTGGCCATCCCCATATGTCCTGCAAATGGGGAGTCGTGCGCCAATTTCAGTGCATTGCTGCGATGTTGTAGAGGCAGCACTGTTTGTGAAAGGAACATTGGGCCTTTTCTGTATTCTCTGGTGAGGATGTTATTTTCTAGTTTAAATTTCCATCTGCCTTGTTTTGATTGTTTGGATGGTTTGTTGACTCGTTGGAAGCATGTTTGTAATGACTTGTCATTTTTCTGTAATGTACTCAAGTTGGTGGTTTGTACGTTTGTAATAGTTTGTCGGTTGGTGTCGCTTGTCGAGTGAGCTCGTTCTCTTCCTTTTCTTCTTTGGATCTTTGTGCTCTGGTCACGGCATTTGCTACTGTATCTTTACGTATGGTATGTTGCCTATGATTAGTCCAGCGCACGGGTCCGGTAGTACCGCTGCTTTTAATCTGCCTGTATAATATTGGCTATTGATTGTGATCCATGCTATGACATATGTTTCGATGTTTCCACCAAAAGTTCGACACTTAATTTTTTTCTCCTGTATAGTCTTTGGTTTTAACTAATTGGCGTTTCATCCCGACTAGCGATGCTCCGGAATCTCGTAGGCATGTGGTTATTATCCCGTTGACAACTGCCTTTTGGAATTTTAGACCCCCGTTTAGGATCTTTGCTGTATTTACGTTTTGTATTGTTCTCTTTTGGCTGTCTTTCTGTTTCTTATTCTTAGGTCTTTTTATGTTCTTTTTATTTAGTGTGTTTGTTGCAGTTATTTGTTTTAGTCTACAATTTTCTGTGTCACGACCAAAGCTACGACAAAGATGACATTTTGTTGCTTTGATGTTATTGTCTTGTGTGATCGGTACTTTTCTCTTTCTGTCAGTATTGGTTTTGTCTCTTTCGCCAGGTAGTTTTCCAATACTTTGTTTATTTTCTGATTCCCTAGGTTTTTTACTTCTAGCTTTGTTTTCTTTTATCTGGTTTCGAGCTTTACGAGTTTGTTTTGTGCCAATGTTAGTAGTGTAATTCTATTGGAACAGAATTTTACTATGTAGTCTTGTATTGAAGACATGTTTCGTTTGGGTGTATTTGCTTGCTGTATTTGGTTATAGGCGTTAGCACTATTTATGTCCCTTGTCTACCGTTCTTATTTACGTGGAGATGTTTTGCTGTTCTAATCATTTCCATTCTATCCCTGAAAAGACATTATACATCCTATATCCCGTATAGTACAAATCTGAAGCATATCACATGATTTATACACCGATGAAATAATAATAATCTATGATTCGAGCAAGTGGAACTTCTGCTCGATTATCGAGAATTATTATTGAGCTGCAGATTGTCTCTATTCATCCGGCTGTTCGGTACTTTGGAATAGTACTTGTCTTGGATACACTTGTAAACAATCTCTGGAGATAGTATCCACACAACCACTATAAACAGCCGCACAAACTAATATAAGTAGAGTCAGACAATTTAACTCGCCTGATGTCTTGTTGCTGCTGCTGTGTTGCGGTCCTTGACTGGTCCGGCATCTTCCTTCCAGTAGTCAAGGGTCTTGAGTGTTGATAGTAGACCAAGGCTTGACCGTCAGATAGCTCTGCAGGAAAACTCTGGATTCTCTGTAACTTGAGTGGGAAAAGTTTAGTATACTATCGATTCACAGTGGTGATGTTGTGTTAAAGTTCTGGACTGAATCGGTATCCTTATTTCGGTTGTCTAAGTCGTTGGATGTTTCATTGAAGACCAAACTCGAAATTCAGACAATTGTCTTGAAAAAAAAATTCGGATCCTTGAGTCAAGTGGAAAACAGCTTGATATACTACTGATTGTTCGTTAAAGCTGTGATTCCCAATGGATTTGTGGACATCTTTGCCGTATTGAGGTGTTTGGTACAAATTTTTCGTGAGCCACAAAATAGAATGAATTACCACATTCCCTACTACTTATATGGCTACAGTGAAGAAATTTCTGTCAAATGTCAGACATCATCGTCGTTTTGATATATTGTCTTTGTATGATGAGCTTTGACTATTGACAGGATTATTTCTCAGTAGTTGATGTGCCGTCGTCGTATTCGTGGGCTCACTTTCTTGACTCTTTTTTCTCTCAATTGTTGAATGTTTTTAGGCAATTACTAAATGTTTCTTTCTAGACTCGTTGACAATGAGATACTTTCATCAGTGAATGCCTTTAAAAGTTTATTTGGAGTTTACCACTTCCTGCCATGTAGCTGATTGCAGGCTCGTCTATTACGCCGCAGTGTCACACCATTCCTTGGGGTGAGGGGAAACTGGTGTCACACCTTACTAACGGGAAGTGATCTGCCTGGGACTAGGGAACCTCAGTCTACGTTACCCCACCGGTCTCTGTATACCTATCTCACTGCAGTCCACCAAGGGATATTACCCTACCCACACATCGTCCTGACTGCATGACTCAACACTCAACTCTGGCATCTATATGGAAACAAAAATGGGTATTGTACAAATGAGGGTGATGATGGTGGGGATGATGATGATGAGATAGACCTATTAACCGATAGAACAGTCCAGACAGCAAGCCTGGGCGTAGCTTAAGGGTGGAGCAGTCATCACTGGAAAGGCTTCGAGTAGACGCCACAGGTCATCCTGTTACTAGATCTCACCAGGGTTGGATAGTCTTCCATCCAGCTCTCGTCTTCGCCCAGATGAAAGGATAATAGTTGGTCGACCTGGACTAGTTCTGGAAAACCTACTCCGTGATGCTCCAAATGAGTGTTCCACACAGATGACAAAATGTTCAAGATCTGGCAGGAGGCCACAATATGAACACGGAGTTGCCCTCTCTGATAAAGTTCAAAAGCGTGTCATAAATATGAGAGCAACTTCTCAGATGATGAGGGGAAATGTTGATGCTGGAGATACAGTCTCTAGACTCCAGCGGATTCATAGGCCAAACTGGCCTGGCACTCAAAGTCAATACAATCCGGTTCTAGCTGGTAGTGGATCTGTCGATAGTTCTGATACAAGGCACAATCACTCCATAAAGGTACTTGCCGTGAGTGTAGTCGGTCTGCAGATATCATAGACATAGTAAACATACTTGGTATTGACGACGGCCAAGGGTTAGTCGGACTCAACCTCTTGTGTAGTAAACTCGGGTGACACATACATGGTAGGATTCATAGTATGGTTCTTGGTCCGCTAATCACACTTGCCTGGTCTCACTCACTGGACCCGTCACCATCTGATAAGACTTCACTCACGAAGGTAGACCTGCGGAAGACAACACTCAGTGAAAGTATCTAGAACCAAGCTTACCCTGAGCGAGTTCACTCTCACCACCTTCCTCAGCTACATGGACTCTTCACAGGAGAGTCACAGTCCCTTCATATGCTGCTCACAGGTGCCAGTGAAGAACGGGGTCCAGGACCTGACAGGCTGCTAAGTCCCGCTTTATCTTCCCCGGACTGGAGTATAGCTTGTGCCAAGGTGGCTGGTCACTCGTCACTGAGGTGTCGGCCTACTCTGCAAAACTTCTACATGACATATAGGGTTAGTGAATCATTAGTAATGGTAGGCAGAATGGCCCTGAAGTAGGGCCGGTGATGAGCATCTGGACCCCTTCCTGGGTCACGCCAATCTCCCTGGTTCATGTCCCTATTACCAGCCAGCGCAGATATAGTACCGTGCCTCAGGTACAAAATCTAAATCCAATAGTATATACATGGTCTTAATAATTCTCCATGTAGCAGAGATCCACACCCCGTTCTCTCCCTCCCTCCTTAAGGGCCGGAGCATTTAGAACGGTGTCACTGCCCTTATAGGACAGCCCTGTCCTGTCGGTCAATTCTCACACATTGTCCACCTCTCCGGAATCAACTATATTAAGCTGGCAGTCCATTGAGGGACCCTATCTATAAAACAGATGAGGAAAGCCAAGCAAAGAAGCCAGTGGTCGCCCACCAAGTGACAAAGACTTTCGACTCAAGCCACGACCTTGAAACGACCTCCGAGAGTTCTATATATCTTCGCACTACAATCGCCTCGCCGAGCTGCGTCGATTGAGCCCGCACATGCCCTAGTATAGGCGACGTCCTACACAACCTCCGCTTTCCTCCTTGTGACGTCATTCCGCATCGACGACGTTCGATTTCAGGAAGCTGGTTCATGTGTGAACTCAAATTACAGCTCTCGTTGTCCTGAACCAACTTAACCCAACCTACAGTAGCTGTGAATAACCCCAGCGCCGCTAACACAATAAATATCCCTGTATTACACTGCTAGCAAATAAACGCTTCAACAGGTTTTGCCTTCAGGCAACGCCAGTAGTCTGTTCACACATGCCCCACTTTCCCGCGCCACGGTTAGTACACACCGCCTATCACTATCGGGTCACTGAGTACCAAAGTTAAATAAACTAAAGGGTACACATACCTTCAGATTGCTGAACACAGTTTCATACTGGAGTAGCTGTAACTCGGCAGGACTAAACGTCGGATTTCTTTAACCATCTTGAGACATCTGTCGCCCCAGCTCTCTCTAATGAAAACACACTGTGCACAAAAGCATCTGTCCACGCGCCCTGACAGCCAGAAACTGTTCTTTGTCCGCCCGGCCTAATCCTCGGCGCATGCGCCAAAACCATGCGCTGTCAGCCGGTGAATCAAATTCACCTGGTCTGGGTTTTTAGAATCATCTAGAACGCCAGCCAAAGGGCGGTAATTTTCCAGAGAACCGGGTCGGGCAATAGTAGGGTTGTCTGCCTTATACCACAAGGTCGAATCTATGGCTTCTATCTCGTGACATAGGCCCTCTCTTAAGAGAGTTGACCGAGTCGACTCTTATCAGCCGGAGGTTCGGTCCGAGTGGACTCAGCCTCTTCCTCCGGGACTGGATGTCTGGACAGGAAGTCAGCCCCCACATTCTCCTTTCCGGGAATGTATTCAACAGTAAAGTTGTAGGGCTGAAGCAACAAAGACCAACGCATCAAACGAGCATTGAGCTTTTGGGAGGTTGCCCGGAACATCAACAGTTGATGATCTGACTGTACCGGGAATGGTACACCATACAAGTATGGCTGGAACTCTTGGACAGCCTAGAACAGCGACAGACACTCGACCATCGGGTAGTTACGCTCGGTCGGTAGGAGTCTCCGACTCGCGTACGCGACGGGTCGCAATACTGGTGGACCTTTCCATTCCCCCTGTAACCATGTCGTCCCTACCGCTAGGTCTCCATACGCGATTCGCACATGGATCAACGGTTTCGTCCTCGACGGACTGTCTCTTTGTCCAGAACCCTCTGGACTGGGGCTTCCCCAGCCATCTCTTTCGAGAGCGAGGCTGGTCAGCTGATCGTCGGACGGAGTCCTGGGTCTCTTGCGCCCTACCCGACGCTCTCCCTCCCTTCCGACCTAAGTTACCAGTGACCCTGTCACTCTGGGCCTCTCTCCGACGGGTGGTTTTCCCCCTATCCTCGGGTAGAAAATCCGATCTACCCCGTACGTTCCCATAGACCTCCCTATGTAGTACTGGGCTCTCTCGGTCCCCGTCTGGACCCGTAACCGTTTTAACAGCTACAGCCATCGCCATCAGGTGCGGAGACTCCTCACCGGATCTCTTCTCCCCTTCCCGGAGGAGATTCACATGGAAAATTTTCCTTTTTCCTCGGATCCGGATCTCGTAGTTAGACTTGGACACTACCCTTTCAACGGGAAAAGGTCCTTGCCATCCTACCTCGAGTATATTGGTGTCCGTTGGACCCCACACTAATACTCCGTCTCCCACCTGAAGAGATAATCTATTCTTAGTCCAGTTCTTGGGTGTTGTCTTTTGGCACACTGGGCAAGACTTAACCCACCGGCGTACGTCGCCGGTCATTCCTGGCCAGTAATAATGGCAGGATATCCGTTGAAGCGTCGCACCGACACCCATATGTCCCCTTTCGGACATGGTGTGCCCCATATGAAGAATGTGGGGACGGGAGTCCTTCGGGACCACCAACTGCCCGTGCAGTTTCTCTCCCCCTCCTGCTCTCCGGTAGAGCAGCCGATTCTTCATGTAGTACTGACCTCGTTTCGGTGGGTCAGTACTTCTCGGTAGCTTCTTATAGCAACAACGCAAAGTCGTGTCCTCGCCCTGGGCAGTGCGCAATTCCCCCGGCAAGGGTTTAGAGATTATTGCGACCGCCTCTTCATTTTCCCGTTGGGACCGCGTCTGTAGGTCACCTATGCGGATGGGCTCCTTAGGCTTCCCTAGGAATACATATCGGCTCCCCAGGATTACGGGAAAGAGGGGATCGGATAACACGGCTGCTTGAATCGTGCCCGTGACGTACCTTGACCTGATCTCCACCTGGGCGATCGGCAAAGTCATAGCCACAGCACTCTTCATCGCCGGTTGTATCTCGATTTTATCCCCTGTGAGTTGTTCTGGCTTGACTAGATAGGCAGCTATGACTGCCTCACAATCCAGTCCTGTGTCATATAAGCATTCAGCTTGTTGACCGTTCACTTCGATCAACTCTACCACCGATGGTCTTTCCGGGTCCAGAGTCTCTTCGGCGACCTTGACCTTTTCGGTGGAAACCCCCTTTGGTTCCACTAGGCAGGCCGCGAAGTGGGAGCTCTTCACCTTTTCAGTGCAGTCCCTCGTATTGTGAGTGGGCGACTTGCACTTCTTGCACCATTTCTCATGCCATCTCCTTTTAGGGGGAGATGTAGGTGGGCTCTTGCTCCCAGACTGCGTCTTCTCTGGACTTTTCCCCGGAGAATCTACCTTCTTCTGATGAGTGAATTTCTTCTTCTTCTTATCAGAAGTTATCCGAACCTTTAGTACTATTGGGACCGGCTTCCCCGCTTCGCCATGTACTAATACGTACCGTTCGGCTAACTTAGTCACTACGTCCAACCGTTCTGCCCCTTGTTCTCCCAAGAACATTTTAAGCGGCTTAGACATCTGTTTTCGCATCTGATCAACTATACAGAGTTCCTCGAGACTCTCGTAGTCTTGGGCAAAACCAGCTAATTCCATCCATTTGAGTAAATAGGATTTCAGTCGCAAACTAAACGCGGCAAACAATTCGCCCTGTTCTCGCTTTGCGGTTCGAACTTCTTCCGGTACGTGTAAGCGGTCATTTCAAAACGTTTCAACAACGCTAACTTCAATGCGTCGTAATTGTTTTCCTGTCCCGCCGGTAACCTCGTATAGACCTCGAACGCGGTACCTCGTAAACCTTGGGATAGTTTCAGAGACCATTTGTCTTTGTCAAGACCCATGGCAACAGCCATCGCCTCGAATTTTTGCAAAAACTGATCTATTTTCTCTTTGTCCTCTTCAAAAGGAGCAAGAGGGAACTTCATGGCGTGATAGCCATGTCTATCTACCTTAGGTGAACCAGGGAGACCAGTTCCACCTACCGCTCCCTCAGATTGGGCTTTGAGTTCTAACTCCCGCATCCTATACTCGTGTTCTCTCTTCTGAGCCTCTTGTTCAGCCTCAAGCTTCTTGGCTTCCCTTTCAGCTTCGAGCTTTTTATCCTCGTGAGCCATCTTGCGTTCCTCTAAGGCTATCCTTCTATTCTCTTGTTCGGCTTCACGTTGTCTTCTCTCTCGTTCTTCCTGACGGAAGTCTCTCTCCACCTCCAGTATGTACTTCTGGAGTGCGTCACCTTCCAGGCCCATATCTACGCCTGTAGCTCGCACCTCTGCCATATTTAATTTGGTAGATGCCATGATTGAAGAGAGTGGGTTAGTAGTGTGAGTGGTATAACCAACAAGGCAATGTATATATCTCAATACACAAAGCTAATCTATGGACCACAACACTGCACACCACAAGTCACTATGTCAAAGTCAAGAGTGGAAATAGGACCAAAGACCTATGTAGACTAGACTTGCTATACAGAAAACAAGATAAGGTGTCAATGACCTAGTAATTGCCAGAGCTGAATCGTCACACCATCCCGGACGAGCCCCCAAATAATGTCACACCATTCCTTGGGGTGAGGGGAAACTGGTGTCACACCTTACTAACGGGAAGTGATCTGCCTGGGACTAGGGAACCTCAGTCTACGTTACCCCACCGGTCTCTGTATACCTATCTCACTGCAGTCCACCAAGGGATATTACCCTACCCACACATCGTCCTGACTGCATGACTCAACACTCAACTCTGGCATCTATATGGAAACAAAAATGTGTATTGTACAAATGAGGGTGATGATGGTGGGGATGATGATGATGAGATAGACCTATTAACCGATAGAACAGTCCAGACAGCAAGCCTGGGCGTAGCTTAAGGGTGGAGCAGTCATCACTGGAAAGGCTTCGAGTAGACGCCACAGGTCATCCTGTTACTAGATCTCACCAGGGTTGGATAGTCTTCCATCCAGCTCTCGTCTTCGCCCAGATGAAAGGATAATAGTTGGTCGACCTGGACTAGTTCTGGAAAACCTACTCCGTGATGCTCCAAATGAGTGTTCCACACAGATGACAAAATGTTCAAGATCTGGCAGGAGGCCACAATATGAACACGGAGTTGCCCTCTCTGATAAAGTTCAAAAGCGTGTCATAAAGATGAGAGCAACTTCTCAGATGATGAGGGGAAATGTTGATGCTGGAGATACAGTCTCTAGACTCCAGCGGATTCATAGGCCAAACTGGCCTGGCACTCAAAGTCAATACAATCCGGTTCTAGCTGGTAGTGGATCTGTCGATAGTTCTGATACAAGGCACAATCACTCCATAAAGGTACTTGCCGTGAGTGTAGTCGGTCTGCAGATATCATAGACATAGTAAACATACTTGGTATTGACGACGGCCAAGGGTTAGTCGGACTCAACCTCTTGTGTAGTAAACTCGGGTGACACATACATGGTAGGATTCATAGTAGGGTTCTTGGTCCGCTAATCACACTTGCCTGGTCTCACTCACTGGACCCGTCACCATCTGATAAGACTTCACTCACGAAGGTAGACCTGCGGAAGACAACACTCAGTGAAAGTATCTAGAACCAAGCTTACCCTGAGCGAGTTCACTCTCACCACCTTCCTCAGCTACATGGACTCTTCACAGGAGAGTCACAGTCCCTTCATATGCTGCTCACAGGTGCCAGTGAAGAACGGGGTCCAGGACCTGACAGGCTGCTAAGTCCCGCTTTATCTTCCCCGGACTGGAGTATAGCTTGGGCCAAGGTGGCTGGTCATTCGTCATTGAGGTGTCGGCCTACTCTGCAAAACTTCTACATGACATATAGGGTTAGTGAATCATTAGTAATGGTAGGCAGAATGGCCCTGAAGTAGGGCCGGTGATGAGCATCTGGACCCCTTCCTGGGTCACGCCAATCTCCCTGGTTCATGTCCCTATTACCAGCCAGCGCAGATATAGTACCGTGCCTCAGGTACAAAATCTAAATCCAATAGTATATACATGGTCTTAATAATTCTCCATGTAGCAGAGATCCACACCCCGTTCTCTCCCTCCCTCCTTAAGGGCCGGAGCATTTAGAACGGTGTCACTGCCCTTATAGGACAGCCCTGTCCTGTCGGTCAATTCTCACACATTGTCCACCTCTCCGGAATCAACTATATTAAGCTGGCAGTCCATTGAGGGACACTATCTATAAGACAGATGAGGAAAAGCCAAGCAAAGAAGCCAGTGGTCGCCCACCAAGTGACAAAGACTTTCGACTCAAGCCACGACCTTGAAACGACCTCCGATAGTTCTATATATCTTCGCACTACAATCGCCTCGCCGAGCTGCGTCGATTGAGCCCGCACATGCCCTAGTATAGGCGACGTCCTACACAACTTCCGCTTTCCTCCTCGTGACGTCATTCCGCATCGACGACGTTCGATTTCAGGAAGCTGGTTCATGTGTGAACTCAAATTACAGCTCTCGTTGTCCTGAACCAACTTAACCCAACCTACAGTAGCTGTGAATAACCCCAGCGCCGCTAACACAATAAATATCCCTGTATTACACTGCTAGCAAATAAACGCTTCAACAGGTTTTGCCTTCAGGCAACGCCAGTAGTCTGTTCACACATGCCCCACTTTCCCGCGCCACGGTTAGTACACACCGCCTATCACTATCGGGTCACTGAGTACCAAAGTTAAATAAACTAAAGGGTACACATACCTTCAGATTGCTGAACACAGTTTCATACTGGAGTAGCTGTAACTCGGCAGGACTAAACGTCGGATTTCTTTAACCATCTTGAGACATCTGTCGCCCCAGCTCTCTCTAATGAAAACACACTGTGCACAAACGCATCTGATCACGCGCCCTGACAGCCAGAAACTGTTCTTTGTCCGCCCGGCCTAATCCTCGGCGCATGCGCCAAAACCATGCGCTGTCAGCCGGTGAATCAAATTCACCTGGTCTGGGTGTTTAGAATCATCTAGAACGCCAGCCAAAGGGCGGTCATTTTCCAGAGAACCGGGTCGGACAATAGTAGGGTTGTCTGCCTTATACCACAAGGTCGAATCTATGGCTTCTATCTCGTGACACAGAATTAAGCAGGAACATGTATCACATGAAAATAGCAAACAAGCCAATGTCCTTGCCATTCTTCAGTGTTTATTATTCGCAATTATCGCAGCACTGAATATTACTCATTGCCGACCGATGCGGGCTGGATGTAACTAAGGATGTAACTATCTAAACAATGTTCAATACCGAAATACAGTTCTTATAATTATCGCTATCACCAACTTACGGTCACTTGCCCTTGACATCGGGCATGGGGCATTCTCAACTGCCGTCAACTCGGCATGCGGTAATAGAGCTTGAATCGCTGTGCAATTAGCCGCTCAGGTTGTGCGACATACTTTTGCCTCAGGCTGAAGTGTCGTTCCATCTTGGAGTAATGTCAACTTCATGTCGCTTGGCTTCTGTTCTTGTTTTTCCAACTGTCTCCAACGCGGACCCTGGCTAGACTGATTCTGTCCAGCCGTGCCCTCACCGTGGACTACACAACTCATGTCACGTGATACGCAACTTCTCTGACTGACTTCCCTTTGGTCTTTTCATCATCATCCGTTGCTCACCGACTTCCCTCAACTTAGTCGTGTATATTTGTTCACAGTGATCATGCGAACCGTTCTCACTATGCCAATTACTCTTCTATGGTAAACATGTTCTTTCTCAATCAGTTTACCGCTGTCTACCTCATATCGGTCCATGGCACATACATACATACATACATACATACATACATACATACATACATACATACATACATACATACATACATACATACATACATACATACATACATACATACATACATACATACATACATACATACATACATACATACATACATACATGCATGCATGCATACATGATACATACATACATACATACATACATACATACATACATACATACATACATACATACATACATACATACATACATACATACATACATACATACATACATACATACACACATACACACAAACACACACACACACACACACATACATACATGCAGGCAGGCAGGCAGGCAGGCAGGCAGTCAGGCATATACGTACGCACGCACGCACGCACGCACCACACACATACATGCATGCCTACAGACAGACAGACAGACAGACAGACACACACACACACACAGACAGACACACAGACAGACACACAGACACTCAGACACACAAACATATATAGTGGACAATATAATTTTATAAAGTACATGAATTGTAAAAACTACGTGGAGGGTCTTTTTGTAACACCAGGAGTTGACAATTGTTGGTTTGTAATGTGAAGTGGGTACCACGCAGTTATTTGCTAAGCTTGATAACAGTGTTGTATCACAGCTAGACATTCAAGTTCAAGGGTGGATATCAGATATCGCAGCTCTGCTGAAGATAATTTACCACTGATGTAAGTGACAGGAAACAACATTCCATGGTAGCACTGACAAACTTCTTAAGGAAACCGAGATCCCGTTTGCATCTGTCGTTAGGATGAGAGGGAGTTTATGACTATTTCAGCGTAAAATTGGAAGTTTTAACAAGCATAGCATAATCTTTAAGTCTTGTATCATAGTAATGTATCATATATTGTAGTAGCACCGATCCCTCCCTTCTATTGAGGAATGTGTCAGCTTGAAGGAAGGGTGATTGCCACATTCAATGTTTTGTAGTTAACGTGTAGCGTAGTATTCAATGGGTGCGAACCCACGTGTACCAGTGAAGATTGTTTGGCTCTCTTGGATCATCTACCCACAGTAGGAATAGCTGATGAAATTGGCTCGAAAAAGACTAGGAAGGTACGATTACCGGTCCCTATACAAGATCAACTAGTCCGTACAGTGGAGCAGAGACTGGAAAAACAGACAGTACACTGTACAAGTTCAATATTACAGCCGGGCTGGTTATCCAAGCCACCCTTTCTCTGCTAAAAGAAAATTCCCCAGTGCTCTGTCATACAATTATACAACAGAAACACAAATACGTATAAAGCTTTCATTCACTAACTAAAATCTGATGGTTAAAAAAAAACGCCTGTGCTATAATAACCATTTATTGTAAGCTTTTAAATGATGAAGGGCGATACTTGCAATGGATCGATCAAAACGGAGTTGTAAACTGTTCTGATCTAGCGCAAGTCCTACTTGTAAACACTAGGATTTTTTTGATTCAACTGCGCACGAGTGGTTCAGCATTCGGCCATGGGCCATACGTCAAGGCCGACGTGCGGTATCATTCCCAGTCTGGTGTTACATGTCATCTCTCTGAGATCCTATCTTCATCATTAATTTCATGATATATTTCCCATGTTTGTTTGCCTTTTAACAGGTATTACATACATTAACACATACGAGGGTAAGTTAATAAGTAAGTCACAAATGGCTGTAGAAAAATATCTACATTGTCCCTTTATGTGCTCAACATAATTTCCATCAACATTGATGCATTTATCCCATCGTTTTGTTAGTCCTCCCAAACCAGCTGTATAGATCTGCGTGCCCTTTCTTATTTACCTGCCATCGCACATAACGGTGTGACTTATTTATTGACTCGCACTAGTAACTTTTTTCTACCCAGCTATGCACCGCTTTACGGGAAATCGCTAGGGGCTAAGTCCACTGTAAACTCACCTTGGCGGGAGACATTTCGCGAGTGACGCCGAAGTTGAATTGAAGTGAAAACGTGGTTTAGAAAACAGAGCACGCAGTTCTATGCAGCCGGTTTTGGAGGACTGATAAAACGATGGGATAAGTGCATCAATAGTTGGTGGAAATTGTTGAGAAATTATGTTAAGAAATTATGGGATAATGTATGTATAAAAATAAACTGGTTTCAAGTTGTTATTATATTTAGTTATTTGGTTATTTTTCTACAGCCATTTGTGACTTACTTATTATCTTACCCTTGTATTTATATTTGTAAGCAATTTATTATATCTGTGTAAAGTGGTTAAAACTCAGATGAAAAGCAGACTTAAGTAAATGAATCAAAGAATGACTTGTGGTTAAATTGGTCATTGTCAAGAGATATTTCCTACAATTATGTCGTTGTTCATTGTCTAGAGATCTTACCACAATGTTGTCATTTGTGGCGTTAAAACAACTTGAGGATGTAAGCGAGAGCTCAGTAAAAAATGTCATAAATAGTGAGAAAGAATGGTATTCTCAAACTGGGACAGAAGATCTCAACCTGACGCAAAGATAAAAGATTCATTGAACAGATTGAGGGATGGTGTATAAAAGAGGGAAGTTCGGAGTGTGATATCACATCTTCCAAAATGAGAACGGAGATGCTGGATGGAATTGGCATGGTTCTGATAACCAGGGCGCTACACTGAACGACATGTTGTGTTTGTGACTGATTCGTAAGCCTGTTACGTCACACTGGCATGTTCCACGTGGATTGACTTGCATCGCCGGACAAGACGATGATCAAGAATTAATCATGGATTGTCTGACAAGGTCACGTTGTTGTATGGATTGTCTGTCCAGGTCTTAAGGGTATATGGATTGTCTGCCCAGGTCTGTCATGCGGGTATATGGCTTGTCTGCCAAGGTCTTGAAGGTATATAGCGTGTCTGTCAAAGTCTGTCATGCGGGTATATGGCTTGTCTGCCCAGGTCTTGAGGATATATGGCTTGTCTGTCAAGGTCTTGATGGTATATGACTTGTCTGCCAAGGTCTTGATGGTATATGGCTTGTCTGCCTAGGTCTTGATGGTATGTGGCTTGTCTGCCAAGGTCTTGATGGTATATGGCTTGTCTGCCCAGGTCTTGAGGATATATGGCTTGTCTGTCAAGGTCTTTATGGTATATGACTTGTCTGCCAAGGTCTTGATGGTATATGACTTGTCTGCCAAGGTCTTGATGGTATATGGCTTGTCTGCCTAGGTCTTGATGGTATATGGCTTGTCTGCCAAGGTCTTGATGGTATATAGCTTGTCTCTCCAGGTCTGTCATGCGGGTATATGGATTGTCTGACAAGGTCACGTTGGTATATGGATTGTCTGCTCATGTCACGTTGGTGTATGGATTGTCTTCCCAGGTCTGTCATGCACGTATTTATCTTGTCTACCCAGGTCTTGTGGGTGTTTAGATTGTCTGCCCAGGTCACGTGGGTGTATGAATTGTCTGCCGAGGTCACGTGAGGGTATGGATTGTCTACCCAGGTCACGTGGGTGTATGGATTGTTTGTTCAGGTCACGTTGATGTATGGATTGTCTGCCCAGGTCAGGCATGCGGGTGTATTGATTGTCCACCCGGGTCACGTTGGTGTATGGATTGTCTGCTCAGGTCACGAGGGTGTATGGATTATCTGCTCAGGTCAGTCATGTAGGTGTATGGATTGTCTGCCCAGATTAGTCATGTAAGTGTATGGATTGTCTACCCAGGTCACGTTGGTGTATGGATTGCCGTTCCTGTGATCTGTTCGGTGAACTGTCTGATGCCGTTCCTTTGGGCGGGGACCTATATTTTGACAAATCTGATGGACTGTCTGCTGCCGTTCCTATGGGCGGTGACCTATATTATGACCAGGCTGATGAACTGTCTGCTGCCGCTCCTGTGGGAGGGGACCTATATTATGACCAGGCTGATGAACTGTCTGCTGCCGTTCCTTTGGGCGGGGACCTATATTATGACCAGGCTGATGAACTGTCTGCTGCCGTTCCTTTGGGTGGGGACCAACATTTTGACACATCTGATGGACTGTCTGCTGCCGCTCCTGTGGGAGGGGACCTATATTATGACAAATATGATGGACTGTTGTAACAGTATAGCTTAGGAGTAAAGAGTTAGGGAATGCTGCGCATTCATTAACTAGTGGGAAACCATAGTTGATGAACGTGTGTGCACGAATGGATAGACGTATCCAGGGCTTGCACACACGTCACTTGGGGACTGGGAATTCAGGAGGTAAACAACAAGAATGTCGGAGTTTTCCATCATGTTTGAAGATGAATGATTTTCACCTAATAAACGCTTGAATTTATAAAAGACGAGACTTGTCCACTATATGATCACGTGCCTTCCACACTCAGCATTGTTATATCATCATGGCTACTGTGATATAGGCTGTTTTGGTGCCGTCGACCTTGCAAACATGGGATGTAGCGAAGGTTGTTGACAAGCAAAGAACAAACGAAGGAGTGTTTTGTCTACGTCTGGAAACAGATATTATGGAAGTTTTCAAGTAATTAATAAGAGACGCAACAACTGAAAGCCCGCCCAGGGGTAGTTGTTGTGATTTCTCAGTGTTTAGTAAGAGGATTTCTCAGTAAAGGTCAGAAGATTTGATAATCTTATGTTATAGAAAGGACTGATAGTTTTTGTATGCATAACTCAATAATATGCAGTGCCTTGATCACTGACCTACGCTGTTTTTTTTTTATGAGATCAAGAATTGCCGTTTTACAGCGAAAATTGCAAATGATATAATGATGTCGCTGCTGATTGGCCCG
>JACEFZ010016707.1:0-242425 GCA_014155875.1 Cepaea nemoralis
AAATGGCATTTTACACAATATCTGAAACCTTTTTGTTCTAGGTTTATTCCGTTGCACCACGGGTCTTCTATTCGATATTGACAATCTTCTCGTCAGACATCCTCCACCTGATAATCCTTACAACCAAAATCTCTGAACGCCCACGCTCCACGAAATATGTCGCGCCTCAGCCGAATCACACAAGGTCCTCCCTGTTGTCCTTCTCTGTTGTCGTCACGTAGTCCGTTTCTCAGTTTTCCTAGTTCGTTGTTTACCGACAGTTTCTTAGCTTCTTGTGGGGTTTTCCCTATGTGCTTTTCTACCGCCTTTTCCGATAACGTCATTCTGTCTAAACGCCATGTGGCATATTGTACTACCACTCCAGCACATATATTGTACTACCACTCCAGTACATATATTGTACTACCACTCCAGCACATATATTGTACTACCACTCCAGCACATATATTGTACTACCACTCCAGCACATATATTGTACTACCACTCCAGCACAGTTATTGTAATACCACTCCAGCACAGTTATTGTACTACCACTCCAGCACATATATTGTACTGCCACTCCAGCACAGTTATTGTACTACGACTCCAGCACAGTTATTGTACTACCACTCTAGCACATATATTGTACTACTACTCCAGCACATATATTGTACTACAACTCCAGCACATATATTGTACTACCGCTCCAGCACATATATTGTACTGCCGCCCCAGCACATATATTGTACTGCCACCCCAGCACATATATTGTACTACCACTCCAGCACATATATTGTACTACCACTCCAGCACATATATTGTACTACCACTCCAGCACATATATTGTACTACCACTCCAGCACATATATTGTACTACCACCCCAGCACATATATTGTACTGCCACCCCAGCACACCAGTTATCAGTTATCAGTAGGGGTATCTTCATTGCACTCCGGACATGTCCATAGGTGCTCAGATCCTCCCCCCAGCATATGCATCAGCGTCCGGTGGCTAATAGTGCCAGTTCTGTGTTGGTTGACGAGGCGCTTTGTTTTCCCGATGTACCTCTCGCGTCTGGCTGTGCCGATTCTTACTCCCAGGTCTTTCATCCTGGACAGCGATGTGGAATCACTGACGTCAAAGTCCTCTGTTCTCGCCATATCTTTAAGGCCGTTAATAACATCGGCACGATCCATTGGCTGGCCATCTAAAGGGAGTGCAGAGCCAGCCAGTTCATTTCCCTCGACTCCCGCATGTCCCGGGACGAAGATGAAGGTGACTTTACGGACAACAGACTTCCGCAGCGATTCAGTCCACTGTCTACGTACAGATCCAGCTTCGACCTTCTGAATCATGCTCATTGAATCACTTAGTACACACACGTTGGTATAATGCTGTGATTCCAGCCATATGAAAGCCTGTGTAACGGCCATCACCTCCATCGTCATGCTGCTCGTGGTCATAGAGTGGGCACCACTGGATTCTTGAACGGTTCAGCCCGCTGAACGGGCTGTAAATGCCCACGCACTTCTCTGCTGCTTTACAACAGATCCATCTGTATAGATGAGCACTTCGGGGCTATCTGAGTGTTCATAGATGAGCGCGTTAACCTCTGCATTGACAGCGGCAGGGTTCTGCTCTCTGCACCGTCTGTCGAGTGTGATAATGCAGGAGAAAGTGCACTTAAAAGCTGGAGGCACCGGCACCCATTCCTTGCCGGGGTTGATACTGGTAAGACTGCAGACCTGTCTAACGACATCTTGCGCCCGACCCATCCATGATTTGCCCCTCTTTAGCCTGTCACCCTTTTCTCTGAATATAGCGTCATGCAGAGGGTGCTGCTCATCTGCACTTATTTTTAAGTATGCACGAGCTCTCCAGATCTTGATCCTGTGTTCCATTGTCGGGAAGTCAAGGAGGTATCTCATTGCTACACAGCTGGTGTCTCTCGTGCAGCCCAAAATGATGCGCATGGCTTCGTTTTGTACCTTTTCAAGTCTTCCAATCTGTGTAGGGCTGACAGTGAGGATGGCCAGGGCATACTCGATGCGTGAAAGCACAAGTCCTTGGAACAGAAGTATTAGCAGTCTTTGCTCGATATTGGCAGTCGCCATGACTCTCATTGCTGACCTTTTCGAGCCTTCGTTATGACATAATCGACATGATCTCTGAAGGACAGGCTACAACCAAGCCTCACGCCAAGATATGTAAGTGACTGGATTCTACTCAAAATGCTCCCATCCATTCTTACTGCCGGCAGGTCTGTTTTCACAATATGGTTGTTTAGTGAGAACCATGTAACCGTTGCCTTTGCAGGGTTGACAAGGGCACCGGCATCAGCACACCATGAGGAAATTCGATCTAGTTCGCCCTGCATATCATTGGCAACCGTCTATCTATCTCGACCCTGTCGATACACGAGAATGTTGTCAGCAAATGACAGAGTCCTACCCCTCCCGCCCAACTGTTGTTCAGTGATCGGCACCGTATACGCGTTGAATAGTACTGGTGACAGACCCCAGCACATATATTGTACTACCACTCAAGCACATATATTGTGCTACCACTCCAGCACATATATTGTACAACCACTCCAGCACAGTTATTGTACTACCACCCCAGCACAGTTATTGTACTACCACTCCAGCACAGTTATTGTACTACCACTCAAGCACAGTTATTGTACTACCACTCCAGCACATATATTGTACTACAACACCAGCACAGTTATTGTACTACCACCCCAGCACAGTTATTGTACTACCACTCAAGCACAGTTATTGTACTACCACTCCAGCACATATATTGTACTACAACCCCAGCACAGTTATTGTACTACCACCCTAGCACAGTTATTGTACTACCACTCCAGCACAGTTATTGTACTACCACTCCAGCACAGTTATTGTACTACCACTACAGCACAGTTATTGTACTACCACTCCAGCACAGTTATTGTACTACCACTCCAGCACAGTTATTGTACTACCACTCCAGCACAGTTATTGTACTACCACTCCAGCACAGTTATTGTACTAGCCACTCCAGCACAGTTATTGTACTACCACTCCAGCACATGTATTGTACTACCACTTCCAGCACAGTTATTGTACTACCACTCCAGCACAGTTATTGTACTACCACTCCAGCACATATATTGTACTACCACTCCAGCACAGTTATTGTACTACCACTCCAGCACATATATTGTACTACCACTCCAGCACAGTTATTGTACTACCACCCCAGCACATATATTGTACTACCACTCCAGCAAGTATTTGTACTACCACTCCCAGCACAGTATATTGTACTACACTCCAGCACAGTTATTGTACTACCACCCCAGCACATATATTGTACTACCACACCAGCACATATATTGTACTACCACTCCAGCACAGTTATTGTACTACCACTCCAGCACAGATTATTGTACTACCACTCCAGCACAGTTATTGTACTACCACTCCAGCACAGTTATTGTACTACCACTCCAGCACATATATTGTACTACCACTCCAGCACAGTTATTGTACTACCACTCCAGCACAGTTATTGTACTACCACTCCAGCACAGTATATTGTACTACCACTCCAGCACATATATTGTACTACCACTCCAGCACAGTTATTGTACTACCACTCCAGCACAGTTATTGTACTACCACTCCAGACACAGTTATTGTACTACCACTACAGCACATTATTGTACTACCACTACAGCACATATATTGTACTACCACTCCAGCACAGTTATTGTACTACCACTCCAGCACATATATTGTACTACCACTCCAGCACAGTTATTGTACTACCACTCCAGCACAGTTATTGTACTACCACTCCAGCACAGTTATTGTACTACCACTCCAGCACAGTTATTGTACTACCACTCCAGCACAGTTATTGTACTACCACTCCAGCACAGTTATTGTACTACCACTCCAGCACATATATTGTACTACCACTCCAGCACATATATTGTACTACCACTCCAGCACATATATTGTACTACCACTCCAGCACACATTATTGTACTACCACTCCAGCACATATATTTGTACTACCACTCCAGCACAGTTATTGTACTACCCACTCCAGCACAGTTATTGTACTACCACTCCTAGCACAGTTATTGTACTACCACTCCAGCACAGTTATTGTACTACCACTCCAGCACAGTTATTGTACTACCACCCAGCACATATTATTGTACTACCACTCCAGTACAGTTATTGTACTACCACCCCCAGCACAGTTATTGTACTACCACTCTAGCAGTTATTGTACTACCATCCAGCACAGTTATTGTACTGCCACTCCAGCACATATATTGTACTACCAATCCAGCCACAGTTATTGTACTACCAATCCAGCACAGTTATTGTACTACCACTCTAGCACAGTTATTGTACTACCACTCAGCAGTTATTGTACTACCACTCCAGCAAGGTTATTGTACTACCACCCCAGCACATATATTGTACAACCACTCCAGCACATATATTGTACTACCATTCCAGCACAGTTATTGTACTACCACTCCAGCACATACATTGTACTAAAACTCCAGCACATATATTGTACTACCACTCCAACACAGTTATTGTACTACCACTCCAACACAATTATTGTACTACCACTCCAGCACATATATTGTACTACCACTCCAGCACAGTTATTGTACTACCACTCCAGAACAGTTATTGTACTACCACTCCAGTAGTTATTGTACTACCACTCCAGCACATATATTGTACTACCACTCCAGCACAGTTATTGTACTACCACTCAAGCACAGTTATTGTACTACCACTCCAGCACAGTTATTGTACTACCACTCCAGCACAGTTATTGTACTACCACCCCAGCACATATATTGTACTACCACCCCAGCACAGTTATTGTACTACCACTCTAGCAGTTATTGTACTACCACTCCAGCACATATATTGTACTACCACTCCAGCACAGTTATTGTACTACCACTCCAGCAGTTATTGTACTACCACTCTAGCACATATACTGTACTACCACTCTAGCACAGTTATTGTACTACCACTCCAGCACAGTTATTGTACTACAACTCCAGCACAGTTATTGTACTACAACTCCAGCACAGTTATTGTACTACCACTCCAGCACAGTTATTGTACTACCATTACAGCAGTTATTGTACTATCACTCCAGCACAGTTATTGTACTACCACTCCAGCACAGTTATTGTACTACCACTCCAGCACATATATTGTACTACCACTCCAGCACATATATTGTACTACCACTCCAGGACACATATTGTACTACCACTACAGCACACATATTGTACTACCACTACAGCACACATATTGTACTACCACTACAGCACACATATTGTACTACCACTACAGCACATATATTGTAATACCACCCCAGCACATATATTGTACTACCACCCCAGCACATATATTGTACTACCACTCCAGCACAGTTATTGTACTGCCACTCCAGCACAGTTATTGTACTACAACTCCAGCACATATATTGTACTACCATTCCAGCACAGTTATTGTACTACCACTCCAGCACAGTTATTGTACTACCACTCCAGCACATATATTGTACTACCACTCCAGCACATATATTGAACTACCACTCCAGCACATATATTTTACTACCACTCCAGTACATATATTGTACTACCACTCCAGCACATATATTGTACTACCACCCCAGCAGAGTTATTGTACTACCACTCCAGCAGAGTTATTGTACTACCACCCCAGCACATATATTGTACTACCACTCCAGCACAGTTATTGTACTACCACTCCAGCACAGTTATTGTACTACCACTCCAGCACAGTTATTGTACGACCACTCAGTAGTTATTGTACTACCACTCCAGCACAGTTATTGTACTACCACCCCAGCACATATATTGTACTACCACTCCAGCACATATATTGTACTACCATTCCAGCACAGTTATTGTACTACCACTCCAGCACATACATTGTACTACCACTCCAGCACATATATTGTACTACCACTCCAGCACAGTTATTGTACTACCACTCCAGCACAGTTATTGTACTACCACTCCAGCACAGTTATTGTACTACCACCCCAGCACATATATTGTACTACCACTCCAGTACAGATATTGTACTACCACCCCAGCACAGTTATTGTACTACCACTATAGCAGTTATTGTACTACCACTCTAGAACATATATTGTACTACCACTACAGCACATATATTGTACTAGCACTCCAACACAGTTATTGTACTACCACTCCAGCACAGTTATTGTACTACCACTCCAGCACAGTTATTGTACTACCACTCCAGCACAGTTATTGTACTACCACTCCAGCACAGTTATTGTACTACCACTCCAGCACATATATTTTACTACCACTCCAGTACATATATTGTACTACCACTCCAGCACATATATTGTACTACCACACAAGCAGAGTTATTGTACTACCACTCCAGCAGAGGTATTGTACTACCACTCCATCAGTTATTGTACTACCACTCCAGCACAGTTATTGTACTACCACTCCAGCACAGTTACTGTACTACCACTCCAGCACAGTTATTGTACTACCACTCCAGCACAGTTATTGTACGACCACTCAGTAGTTATTGTACTACCACTCCAGCACAGTTATTGTACTACCACTCTAGCACAGTTATTGTACTACCACTCAGCAGTTATTGTACTACCACTCCAGCACATATATTGTATTGCCACCACAGAAATATATTGTACTACCACTCCAGCACACCTATTGTACTACCACCCCAGCACATATATTGTACTACAATCCAGCACATATATTGTACTACAATTCCAGCACAGTTATTGTACTACCACTCCAGAAAAGTTATTGTACTACCACTCCAGCACAGTTATTGTACTACCACCCAGCACATATATTGTACTACCACCCCTGCACAGTTATTGTACTACCACTCCAGCACAGTTATTGTACTACCACCCCAGCACAGTTATTGTACTACCACCCCAGCACAGTTATTGTTTTACCACTCTAGCAGTTATTGTACTACCACTCCAGGACATATATTGTACTACGACTCCAGCACAGTTATTGTACTATCACTCCATCAGTTATTGTACTACCACTCTAGCACATATACTGTACTACCACTCTAGCACAGTTATTGTACTACCACTCCAGCACAGTTAATGTACTACCACTGCAGCACAGTTATTGTACTACCACTCCAGCACAGTTATTGTACTACCACTCCAGCACAGTTATTGTACTACCACTCCAGCACATATATTGTACTACCATTCCAGCACAGATATTGTACTACCACTCCAGCACAGTTATTGTACTACCACTCCAGCACATATATTGTACTACCACTCCAGCACATATATTGTACTACCACTCCAGCACATATATTATACTACCACTCCAGCACATATATTGTACTACCACTCCAGCACATATATTGTACTACCACTCCAGCAAATATTGTACTACCACCCCAGCACAGTTATTGTACTACCACTCCAGCACATATATTGTACTACCACTCCAGCACAGTTATTGTACTAACACCCCAGCACAGTTATTGTACTACCACTCCAGCACAGTTATTGTACTACCACTCCAGCACAATTATTGTACTACCACTAAAGCACAGTTATTGTACTACCACTCCAGCAGTTATTGTACTACCACTCCAGGACAGTTATTGTACTACCATCCAGCACTTATATTGTACTACCACTCCAGCAGTTATTGTACTAACACCCCAGCTCAGTTATTGTACTACCACTCCAGCACAGTTATTGTACTACCACTCCAGCAGAGTTATTGTACTACCACTCCAGCACAGTTACTGTACTACCACTCCAGCAAAGTTATTGTACTACCACCCCAGCACATATATTGTACTACCACCCCAGCACATATAATATACTACCACTCCAGCACATATATTGTACCACTCCAGCACATATATTGTACTACCACTCCAGCACAGTTATTGTACTACGACTCCAGCGCAGTTATTGTACTACCACTCCAGCACAGTTATTGTACTACCACTCTAGCACATATATTGTACCACTCCAGCACATATATTGTACTACCACTCCAACACAGTTATTGTACTACCACTCCAACACAGTTATTGTACTACCACTCCAGCACAGTTATTGTACTACCACCCCATCAGTTATTGTACTACCACTCCAGCACAGTTATTGTACTACCACTCCAGCTGTAACAGTATTGGGTATTATTAGGATCTAGTGGGAAACACAAGTACAGCACGATTGAGCATTGAGACTGAAAGGGCTGGGAGATGCTCAATCGTGACGTATTGGGTTGGTATGGGCAGTTAGAACCCAGCTTGAATAGCGAATGGAGGTGTACATCGAAGCTTTGTTAAGTTAAGCCAATAAACGTTTTATCAACAACCAACGACCGGCCTTCGTCTTATTACACACTGTTATAAGAGGCGAAATGGAGCCACTTGACCAGGATGCGAACCTGAGGATGAGAAAAACACAACAATGAAAAGCCAGGATTGAATAACGTCGCGGAAAGGTTCCGAACTTCTTAATTAGAGTGGAGTACAGGACATTATTGTGCTTTAAGAAACAGATATCTACAAGGAACCTTCTGATTGCCACAAATTTGAGTTTTTTTTTAATTGAGGACAGGGTTCATTCTTCCTATGCTCAGACAGGACATCGTTGGTGCTTCTTCTAATTAATGTAATATCTTACATTATTATAGCCAACTGAATTGTGCTGGTTGGGATTTAGGAAATTATAATTGTGTGATTGGTTGCTTGCTTGTTTTAGTATTTTTTTCAGCATAGCGGAACAGGATACCTTAGGAATATTTCAGCAGAGCAGATTCATCACGACACAGTTGAGAATTATTTCGGCTGAGATAGCATAAAGAGTAAAAATGTACCTGAACAGAGACTTAGGACGCGTGACCACATGGTTAGGAGAGTTAAAGGAGGCAGTCAGCGAGGTAGAATGTTTTGTACACTGGTTACAGAGTAATGTAAGAGGAGGTAATGAGATAAAAAGGAACAACAAGAATAACCAAGGACAGCCACTGGTTAATGAAAATAGAGGGCAGTATAGAAGTATTTATGAAAATCCAAAGATGACTAAGGTCAAGAGCTGGTATAATGATCAGAGATACAGAATTGGACATGAGAAAGACTGTTATAGGAGTTGGCCATCCTATACTGTAAGCGCTAGGAAAAAACGTGACGAATGGTTTGAAAAAAGACAAAGACAATATCTAAACTCAGGTGTAAGAGACAGAGTTGAACCTGTAAATAAAATACAGACTAATCCTAAAATGGTTGCGAATGTGACTAGTGGACAGGAAAAGAAGACGACGGGGTTAGTAAAGAAAAGAAACCGAGAGACACAGACGCAGACAAGTAATACGGTAGAAAGTAGTACGCAGACTCAGGTACAATCAGTCAGCAAGATGACAAAGGGAATTCAAACGGATGTAATAGAGACTCAGTCAAAACCTACTCATTTGACTAAGAGAGACAAGGTTGAAGTTAGGAAAGATGGACAGACAAGGGCCAAGGACGAAAGGAAGTCAATAAAGAAAAGTGTTAGTATGGTTGTAAATAGAGGTAGTACCATGTCAACTTCTTCAGCTATAGACAAGAAACTAATTCCCAAATGGTGTAGGAATATTAGCTGTCAGAGTTCAAGCTACGGAAAAGATATTCCCACAGCTGAATATTATAGTGATGCTGAATCAGATATTATTACAGATGATTCGGAGAAGGAGAGTGTTACACTACGGGCAGGTCCTGAATCGAGGCGTGATGTTCCATCATATGGAGTAGTTGCTAGTAGACAAACGGACAGAGTTTTGGGTAGTGACTCTTTGAAACAAAATACTGGTTTGTATGACAAGACAGTAGGGAAGGCTAAGGGACGAAGACTGAGAAAGAGAAAGAAAGTCAGACGTTTTAGGGACGACTATAGGAATAGAGCAGACGTGTTTGCAGTAAACTATAGTGAGTCTGATGAGGGAACTATTATTAGTGTGTCATCTGAGGACGAGATGGGAAGGTATAAACGTTACATAAGATACACAGAAAACAGTGAACAGACTGACGCAAATAAAGGATATAGAAAGAAATCATTTAAGAAAAAGTATAGTGGTAGACAGTTAGCGGGAATTTATTCAACAACAGAAAGTGACTTAAGTAAAATAGAAGACCTTAGGACCTTAAGACCTGAGTACTTTAGTAACTTGACAACAGATAGTGAAGATGACATTATAAGTGAAAGACGGGTTAATGTATTGAGAGACAGTGAAGTGTTCAACTTGGACACACTATATGACTAAAATAGAGTAGATACAGCATAGAGTTAGTAGAGGGTGAGAGATAAACTAAGTATTAGAAATAGTTTGACTCAGAGCTATGACGTGGTGTCTGAGATAGTTTTACTTGTGGGTTTCAGAAAAAAGTATACTGTTGTTGACAAATAAACCGAGAGTATCTGCTGAGGAGATATGGATTGAAGAAGAACTGAGTATCCTGTGTGTAAAATAGCCAGTTGAACGTGTGAATAAAAGTAGTAGACTGTAGAAGTGGATGCTTGAAATATACGAGTTACGTCGTGCTTGCGGAGGAAGAAGAAAGTTGTTGTGTGTGGAGAAGTATAGAATGATAGTTACGAAATTAGGGATCTGTTGGAATGAGGGTTGTTTTGAAGAGATAGTAGATAGTGCAGTGAAAACAATAGAAGTTGCGAGATTGTCATGTATAGGCTCTGACCTTCGTATAGAAGTAGAGATATAAGAAAGCAGTGAATTGAGAAAGTCCTCTGGAATAATTCGTCTAGTTGTGCGGTGTTCGTACGGGAGTATAACTATAGTCGAACAGTTGTTCGTCGTAAGGAAGGTGTGATGACGTCCCCTAGGTGAAAGTACGTAGATAAAATATAAGAGTGGCGTTAACATGTCTTGTGTCAATGTGTTTTGAGGAGATAAATACGTGTAGATTCTAGTGAATGATTGCTGGAATGTTGAATTGGCGTCTAAATGGTTCGGTTTTGAAATAATAGTGTAGACACGTTAGGTTGTCGTGATGCGAGTGTAGTCGTGAGATGAGAGCGAGGTGGTGTATCATTGTCTGTGTGAATATGAGAAGAGTGATTGATAAGTCCAGAGAATTGAACAGCCTGGTTACACCTGTTGTCAATATCATTTGTTTCGTTTCGTTTAGCGGAATTGTTGTTGTTTGTTCTTCTTTAGCTATAGTCCTCGCCTCTGTTTTGTTTGTGCTAAAGTGTGATGTCTTTTGTTTGGAATGTGTGATCTTGGAAGGAAATTATAGAAGTCGTATGACAGGTTGACAGAAAGAGAGTTAATATTATGACTGACGTTTCACAAAACATCTTTAGTATTTTTGACAGGAACATGTCGAAGCAGGAGTGCCTAATACGGAGATGTGAGAAAAATGAGGTCCGTTGTCAGTTATCAGGACATGAGTTGCTGTTCTGAAAGAATCCTGATAAATAGGAGTGAAAGATACGAAGGTAAACAAGGTGAGGTAAATGAAAATTAGAAAGGGTGTTCCGACTGGTTTGACTGTCGTCACGATGTGAAAAGGATAGGAGAGACTTGAGGTAATGGTGCTGAGATACAGAAAGTACTGATGCAAAAGATATTAATTGCTTCGGATAGACGAGAAATTTAAAAAGTTGAATTAGTTATCAAGACAGGAAGTAGATGTATTGGTGATAAGTCTATAGTAAATAGACAAAGTTTTGTTGGACGTAGGAGAATGGAAATACCGTAGATAACGGTAATAGTGATTTAGAATTGTACTGATGCTTGGTAAAAATCCGAGCCACAGAATAGATGACTGCTGGTACATTGAGATGACATTGGAATAATCCCCACATAATGGAATAAATGTGTCGACCTGTAGTTTACAGTGCTGGATTAAGAGGATATTTTGGATGTGATGACGTATTAGGAGTGAGGCTGGAACAAGATAGAAAATTGTGAGGGGAGATAATCAATGTTTGACTTCCAGAAAAAGGAATGGTCAGTTGTTGAGTAGTGATTTTGCTTGGAGGGGAACAAGTATGGTTACGCATTAAGATAATCTGTAGATAACAGAGGGATATTTGTATATATGTATATACGTATTTTGGCATTAATGCTTGGTA
This sequence comes from Cepaea nemoralis, assembly GCA_014155875.1. Lineage (NCBI taxonomy): Eukaryota > Metazoa > Mollusca > Gastropoda > Stylommatophora > Helicidae > Cepaea > Cepaea nemoralis. Next base: position 12,200 of record JACEFZ010016707.1, read on the forward strand.
TGGAGTTGTTTTGTTATACATGACTTGCCTAAATAGATAGGTGTTACATTGGTTAGAAAAGGAGGCCAATGTTGCTGGGTCACTTTACGTAGTAATTTGAAGGGAGTTGTATTTTTTTTGAAAACCTTATCTTTGTTTTATTGCTTGATTTGGTCCTGTAAAATTGATTGTAATTATTTTAGAGTAGGGTTATTGTGTCCTTAGACCTTCATGTGTAAACTACTGGTCCGTAAAAGAGACCAGTAGTATTAAGTAACAATAGAATAGGATGTATGTTGTATCATCATCACCATCGTCCACCATTATCATCATCATACCTTTAGTTGAGTTGAGGGGAAACAAACATAAATGATTGTTACAAAATTTGGGGGGGATTTGATGTCCTGTTGTGATTTTGATTTCGCTGTTTTGTGTGTTAAATAGTAATTAATTAAGTTATGTTTAAATTATAGGGTTTTTGTCGAGAATAAAGACAATACAGGGGGCTGTAATTAGGACCCTTCGTTCAGAAAGTTATAATAAACTACTGTGAGCTAATAGAGAGACACATTCTCTTTGTGAAGAATAACTTCATGGGTGTATATTACTGGGATAATCAGCATAGTGAGGTTGATGGGCTTATGAAGAAGAAGAAACATATACCGGGGATGGTTATGGGAAAGTGTAGAGATACACTAAAATAAGCATTAATTAGAAAAACATGGGATTGGATACCACATGGGAGAAGAAATGATTAATGAATATATTCAGTGGGGTAAAGCTGAGAAAAGTTTTGAACATAGTTTCCGGGGGTTCAGAAGAACCATGATATACACGAGGTTGCGGGGTTATAGAAGAATAAGAAAATTACCCCAGACAAAGAGTAAACATGAATTGGATCCATGTTTGACTAGACACTGTAGATAACAGTACAATAATAAAGAGGTGTTAGGATGTAAATGAGAAATGAACATAGGGGAGACATAAGGACATGGAGATTAAAGTTGATTACAAGCAGTCACAGACATGAGTGGTTATTTTCGCTGCTGTAGATTACGGCATGAATTATGAATTGAGATTTTAGAGAGACATTGGGTTGCATGGCCTGGGCAGGGTGTAAATGTTTATAAGTGGGTCAGATTACAATGTTGTGTTTGATAGTTAACATTTAAGGGGAGATTTTAAGGTTACTAGGTTGCTGTTGATAACGGCATAAGTGGAGCATTTTAGTAGATATGCCCATAAGAAATGGACATTAAGAGAGAACCTGAGGTATTGGAGAAGATTAGTTATACGAGGTGATGAGGTTATGTAAGGTGTTGTGTTGGAGGAGGTCTTAAGGGATAATAGACCTTTTTAATTGTGTCTTCGAGTTCTGTTTTGTGGTTTACATTACAATGTGAGGTTGAGGGTAGGTAGTGTATGTTATAAAGACACTTAGAAGTGAAGAATATTTTTGGATGATGGTTGGTAATTGATGCTGTAGATAGCAGCGTAAACTGTTACCATAATGAGTGGTACTGGGGGAGATATAGCGGTTTAGAATTTATTGCATAAATTCTCAAAGGACAAAGGGGTATAAAGGGGTGTGTGATTTAGGTGAATGTTGTTTTTTTTGAAAGAGTTCTATTTCTTCTTTTAAATTCCGGTGGCCACCGATTCTTTATCTTCCTATCGTATGAAAGTGATTTCAGGTTAATTGAAAGTGGGGAATTAGTAGTATTGGTGATAAGAATAAGGAGTTGGTGTCAGCGTTTGAAGTGGAAAGCGGATTGCTTATTGAAGTGGAGAAGGAGTATGTAAGAAGACGTGTTATGATGATGTATTATATAGAAAGTTGAATTTGAAAGGTTATATGTAAATATGTTATGTTTGGTTGAAGGACCAAGAACGAAGAAGAAGTGGGTTGACTATATAGCTGGGGGAAAAGTAAAGAAATTGAATGTTTAGTTAAGTTAGAGTTGGTTTGGGAAAGATTAGATGGAACTGGGAGAAATAAGGAAAAAGAGGGAATAGAATAAGGGGATTTGGAGTAAAGATTTTTCCTTTATAAGGAAAATTCTTTATTAAACATGGGGAGGTGTAACAGTATTGGGTATTATTAGGATCTAGTGGGAAACACAAGTACAGCACGATTGAGCATTGAGACTGAAAGGGCTGGGAGATGCTCAATCGTGACGTATTGGGTTGGTATGGGCAGTTAGAACCCAGCTTGAATAGCGAATGGAGGTGTACATCGAAGCTTTGTTAAGTTAAGCCAATAAACGTTTTATCAACAACCAACGACCGGCCTTCGTCTTATTACACACTGTTATACAGCACATATATTGTAGTACCACTCCAGCACAGTTATTGTACTACCACCCCAGCACATATATTGTACTACCACTCCAGCATAGTTATTGTACTACCACTCCAACAGTTATTGTACTACCACTCCAGCACATATATTGTACTACCATTCCAGCACAGTTATTGTACTACCACTCCAGCACATACATTGTACTACCACTCCAGCACATATATTGTATTACCACTCCAGCACAGTTATTGTACTACCACTCCAGCACAGTTATTGTACTACCACTCCAGCACAGTTATTGTACTACCACCCAGCACATATATTGTACTACCACTCCAGTACAGTTATTGTACTACCACCCCAGCACAGTTATTGTACTACCACTCTAGCAGTTATTGTACTACCACTCCAGCACAGTTATTGTACTGCCACTCCAGCACATATATTGTACTACCAATCCAGCACAGTTATTGTACTACCAATCCAGCACAGTTATTGTACTACCACTCTAGCACAGTTATTGTACTACCACTCAGCAGTTATTGTACTACCACTCCAGCAAGGTTATTGTACTACCACCCCAGCACATATATTGTACAACCACTCCAGCACATATATTGTACTACCATTCCAGCACAGTTATTGTACTACCACTCCAGCACATACATTGTACTAAAACTCCAGCACATATATTGTACTACCACTCCAACACAGTTATTGTACTACCACTCCAACACAATTATTGTACTACCACTCCAGCACATATATTGTACTACCACTCCAGCACAGTTATTGTACTACCACTCCAGCACAGTTATTGTACTACCACTCCAGTAGTTATTGTACTACCACTCCAGCACATATATTGTACTACCACTCCAGCACAGTTATTGTACTACCACTCAAGCACAGTTATTGTACTACCACTCCAGCAAAGTTATTGTACTACCACTCCAGAACAGTTATTGTACTACCACCCCAGCACATATATTGTACTACCACCCCAGCACAGTTATTGTACTACCACTCTAGCAGTTATTGTACTACCACTCCAGCACATATATTGTACTACCACTCCAGCACATATATTGTACTACCACCCCAGCACAGTTATTGTACTACCACTCTAGCACATATACTGTACTACCACTCTAGCAAGTTATTGTACTACCACTCCAGCACAGTTATTGTACTACAACTCCAGCACAGTTATTGTACTACACTCCAGCACAGTTATTGTACTACCACTCCAGCACAGTATTGTACTACATACAGCCGCTACCAGCACAGTTATTGTACTACCACTCAGCAAGTTATTGTACTACCACTCCAGCACATATATTGTACTACCACTCCAGCACATATATTGTACTACACTCCAGGACACAGTTATTGTACTACCACTACAGCACACATTATTGTACTACCACTACAGCACACATATTGTACTACCACTACAGCACAGTTATTGTACTACCAATTACAGCACAGTATATTGTACATACCACTCCAGCACATATATTGTACTACCACTCCCAGTCACATATATTGTACTACCACTCCAGCCACAGTTATTGTACTACCACCCCAGCACAGTTATTGTACTACCACTCCAGCACAGTTATTGTACTACCACTCCAGCACAGTTATTGTACTACCACTCCAGCACAGTTATTGTACTACCACTCCAGCACAGTTATTGTACTACCACTCCAGCACAGTTATTGTACTACCACTCCAGCACAGTTATTGTACTACCACCCCAGCACATATATTGTACTAACCACTCCAGCACAGTTATTGTACTACCACTCCAGCACAGTTATTGTACTACCACTCAGCAGTTATTGTACTACCACTCCAGCACAGTATATTGTACTTGCCACTCCATACATATATTGTACTACCACTCCAGCACACTTATTGTACTACCACTCCAGCACAGTATATTGTACTACAATCCAGCACAGTTATTGTACTACACTTCCAGCACAGTTATTGTACTACCACTCCAGCAAAGGTTATTGTACTACCACTCCAAGCACATATATTTGTACTACCACTCCAGCACATATATTGTACTACCACTCCAGCACAGTTATTGTACTACCACTCCAGCACAGTTATTGTACTACCACTCCAGGCACAGTATATTGTACTACCACCTCCAGCACAGTTATTGTACTACCACTCCTAGCAAGTTATTGTACTACCACTCCAGCACATATATTGTACTACCGACTCCAGCACAGTTATTGTACTACCACTCCAGCAGTTATTGTACTACCACTCCTAGCACAGTATATTGTACTACCACTCCAGCACAGTATATTGTACTACCACTCCAGCACAGTTATTGTACTACCACTCCAGCACAGTTATTGTACTACCACTCCAGCACATATATTGTACTACCACTCCAGCACAGATATTGTACTACCACTCCAGCACAGTTATTGTACTACCACTCCAGCACATATATTGTACTACCACTCCAGCACATATATTGTACTACCACTCCAGCACAGTTATTGTACTACCACTCCAGCACAGTTATTGTACTACCACTCCAGCACATATATTGTACTACCACTCCAGCACAATATTGTACTACCACCCCAGCACAGTTATTGTACTACCACTCCAGCACATATATTGTACTACCACTCCAGCACAGTTATTGTACTACCACTCCAGCACAGTTATTGTACTACCACTCCAGACAGTTATTGTACTACACTCCAGCACAGTTATTGTACTACAACTCCAGCACAGTTATTGTACTACCACTCCAGCACAGTTATTGTACTACCACTCCAGACAGTTTATTGTACTACACTCCAGCACAGTTATTGTACTACCACTCCAGCACAGTTATTGTACTACCACTCCAGCAAGTTATTGTACTACCACTCCAGCACAGTTATTGTACTACCACTCAGCACAGTATTATGTACTACCACCCCAGCATATATATTGTACTACCACTCCAGCACATATATTGTACTACCACTCCAGCACATATTGTACTACCACTCCAGCACAGTAATTATTGTACTACCACTCCAGCCACAGTTATTGTACTACCACTCTAGCAGTTATTGTACTACCACATATATTGTACTACCACTCCAGCACATATATTGTACTACCACTCCAGCACAGTTATTGTACTACCACTCCAGCACAGTTATTGTACTACCACTCCAGCACAGTTATTGTACTACCACTCCAGCAGTTATTGTACTACCACTCCAGCACAGTTATTGTACTACCACTCCAGCACAGTTATTGTACTACCACTCCAGCACATATATTGTACTACACCACTCCAGCACAGTTATTGTACTACCACCCCAGCACATATATTGTACTACCACTCCAGCAGTTATTGTACTACCACTCCAGCACAGTTATTGTACTACCACTCCAGCACAGTATATTGTACTACCACTCCAGCACAGTTATTGTACTACCACTCCAGCACAGTTATTGTACTACCACTCAGCACAGTTATTGTACTACCACTCCAGCACAGTTATTGTACTACCACTCCAGCAGCATATATTGTACTACCACTCCAGCACATATATTGTACTACCACTTCCAGCACAGTATATTGTACTATCACTCCAGCACATATATTGTACTACCACTCCAGCATTTATTGTAGCTACCACTCCAGCACAGTTATTGTACTACCACTCCAGCAGTTATTTGTACTACCACTCCAGCACAGTTATTGTACTACAACTCCAGCACATATATTGTACTACCATCCAGCACAGTTATTGTACTACCACCTCAGCACAGTTATTGTACTACCACTAGCAGTATATTGTACTACCACTCCAGCACAGTTATTGTACTACCACTCGAGCACAGTTTTATTGTACTACCACTCAGCGTTTATTGTAGACCACTCTCAGCACATTATGTGTATGCCACCACAGAAATATATTGTACTATACCCTCCAGCACACCTATTGTACTACCACCCAAAAAAAAAAAAAAAAAAAAAAAAGCACATATATTGTACTACAATCCAGCACAATATTGTACTACAATTCAGCACGTTTATTGTATACTACCACTCCAGAAAAGTTATTGTACTACCAACGCCAGCACAGTTATTGTACTACCTCCCAGCACATCTAATTGTACTCCACACCTGCACAGTTATTTGTACTACCACTCCAGCACAGTTTATTGTACTACCACCCCAGCACAGTTAATGTACTACCACCCCAGCACAGTTATTGTACTACCACTCTAGCAGTTATTGTACTACCACTTCCAGGACAGTATATTGTACTACCACTGCCAGACACAGTTATTGTACTACCATCCAGACAGGTATCCCACTCCAGCACCAGTTATTGTACTACACTCCTAAGGCACATATACTGTACTACCACACTCCTAGCACAGATTATTGTACTACCACTCAGCACAGTTATTGTACTACCACTCCAGCACAGTTATTGTACTACCACTCCAGCACAGTTATTGTACTACCACTCCAGCACAGTTATATTAGTACTACCACTCTCCAGCACATATATTGTACTACCACTTCCAGCACGATATATTGTACTGACCACCTCAGCAACGTTATTGTACTACCCACTCCTCCAGCACAGTATATTTACTACCACTCCAGCACATATATTGTACTACCACTCCAGCACAGTATATTAGTACTACCACCCCAGCACAGTATATTGTACTACCACTCCAAGCACCGTTATGGTACTACCACTCCCAGCAAAATATTGTACTACCACCTACCCAGCACAGTATTGTACTACCACTCCAGCACAGTATATTGTACTACCCCTCCAGCACATTATTGTCTACCCCCCCCGCACGTTATTGTTAAATAGACATTTTTTACTAACCCAGCACATTATTGTACTACCCTCCAGCCATTATTGTACTACCACCCAGCACATAATTTTTACTACCACTCCAGCAAGTTATTGTACTACCCCTCCACATTATTGTTTCCACTCCAGCACATAATTGTACTAAAACAATTTTCTCCACTCTGACAAAGAGGAGACGTACTTTCCCCCCACCATTATTGTACTATCCCCCAACCAATTTCATCCCCCGCAAGCTTCCCCCCCACATTTTGTTCCCTGAGTTAGATACCCTCCAGCACTATATTGTATAACTTACCAATTTTTCCCTCCAGCACAGTTATTGTACTAACCCCAGAAACTTTTTCAATGCCTTTTTTACCCCCCACGATTATTTTATCCCCCCGCCATATTTGCACCCCTCCAGTTATTTACTACCACCCAGCCAGTTATTGTACTACCACCCCAGCACCAGTTATTGTACTACCACTCCAGCAGAGTTATTGTACTACCACTCCAGCACAGTTATTGTACTACCACTCCAGCACAGTTTTTGTACTACCACTCCAGCACATATATTGTACTACCATTCCAGCACAGTTATTGTACTACCACTCCAGCACAGTTATTGTACTACCACTCCAGCACATATATTGTACTACCACTCCAGCACATATATTGTACTACCACTCCAGCACATATATTGTACTACCACTCCAGCACATATATTTGTCTACCTTACCAGACATATATGTACTACACCAGAATATTGTACTACCACCCCAGCACAGTTATTGTACTACCACTCCAGCACATATATTGTACTACCACTCCAGCACAGGTTATTGTACTAACACTCCCAGCACAGGTATTGTACTACACTCCAAGCACAATTATTGTACTACCACTCCAGCACAGTTATTGTACTACCACTCCAGCACAATTATTGTACTACCACTCCAGCACAGTTATTGTCCTACCATCCAGCACTATATTGTACTACCACTCCAGGCAGTTATTGTACTAACACCCCAGCACAGTTATTGTACTACCACTCCAGCACAGGTATTGTACTACCACTTCCAGCAGGAGTTATTGTACTACCACTCCAGCACAGTTTACTGTACTACCACTCCAGCCAAATTTATTGTACTACCATCCAGCACATATATTGTACTACCACCCCAGCACATATATTATACTACCACTTCCCAGCACATTATTGTACTACCCACTCCAGCACATATATGTACTACCACTCCGCACATATATTGTACTACCACTCCAGCACAGTTATTGTACTACCACTCCAGCACAGTTATTGTACTACCCACATCATATTTGTACTACCACTCCAGCACAGTTATTGTACTACCACTCTAGCACATTTATTGTTACCACTCCAGCACATATATTGTACTACCACTCCAACACAGTTATTGTACTACCACTCCACACAGGTATTGTACTACCACTCCAGCACATATATTTTACTACCACTCCAGCACAGTTGATTGTACTACACCCCAGCACAGTTATTGTACTACCTCAGCCAGCAGAGATATTGTACTGCCCACTCCAGCACAGTTATTTTACACACCCAACAGTTTTTGTACTACCCCCAGCCAGTTTTGTACTACCACTCCCGCACAGTATTGTACTACCACCCAGCAAGTTATTGTACTACCACTCAGCAGTTATTTTACTACCACTCCAGCAAGTTATTGTACTACCACCCCGCACATATATTTTACTACCACCGCACAATATTTATTTAAACCTTATTTTAACCACTCCAGCACATATATTTTACTACCACTCCCGCACATTATTGTACTACCACTCCAGCACATATATTGTACTAAATCCCCCTTTTGACTACCACTCCGCACAGTTATTGTACTACCACCCCCGAAAAGTTATTGTACTACCCAATTTTTTGTACTACCACAAATTTTTCCCCGCTTTATTTACTAACTCCAACACATTTTTTTACCACTCCACACATTTTGTACTAATACACGTTTTTTTAAACCCCTCCACACAGTTATTGAAATACCACTCCAAAGTTTTGTACTACCCTCCAGCACAGTTATTGTACTACACTCCCGCACAGTTTTGTACTACACTCCAGCACATTTTGTACCCCCCCGCCCTCCACCCCGAGTTATTGTACCCACTCCAGCCAGTTATTGTACTACCCTCCAGCACAGTTTTGTACTACATCCAGCACATTATTTTAACCACCCGGAAAATAGATTCAGCACACTATGTACTACCCTCAGCACATTATTGTACTACCACTCCGCCCGTTATTGTACTCCACTCCAGCACATTTATTGTACTACCACCCCAGCACATATATTGTACTACCATTCCACACAATATTGTACTACCATCCACACATATATTTTACTACCACTCCAGCACAATATTGTACTACCACCCAGCACATTATTGTACTACCACTCCAGCACATATATTGTACTACCAATCAGCACATTTTGCTGATTGCCTTAAGTACTCCACTCCAGCCAGTTTTTGTACTACCACTCCAGCACATTTTGTACTACCACTCCAGCACTTATTGTACTACACTCCAGCACAGTTATTGTACTACCACCCAGGCACATATATTGTACTACCACTCCAGCACAATTATTGTACTACCACCCCAGCACAGTTATTGTACTTACCACTCCAGCAGAGTTATTGTACTACCACTCCAGCACAGTATATTGTACTCCCACTCCAAGCACAGTATATTGTACTACCACTCCAGCACAGTTATTGTACTACCACTCCAGCACAGTTATTGTACTACCACTCCAGCACAGTTATTGTACTACCACTCAGCAGTTATTGTACTACCACTCCAGCACAGGTTATTGTACTACCACCCCAGCACATATATTGTACTATACCACTCCAGCACATTATTGTACTACCACTTCCAGCACAGTTATTGTACTACCACTCCAGCCACATACATTGTACTACCACTCCAGCACATATATTGTACTACCACTCCCAGCACAGTATATTGTACTACCACTCCCAGCACAGTTATTGTACTACCACTCCAGCACAGTTATTGTACTACCACTCCAGCACAGTATTGTACTACCATCAAACACATATTTGTACTACCACTCCAGGACTATATTTTACTACCACTCCGACAATATTGTACTACCACTCCCGCACATATATTGTACTACCACTCCAGCATTTTGTACTACCACCCCACACATATATTGTACTCCATCCAGCACATTATTGTACTCACCCCAGCACAGTTATTGTACTAACACCCCAGCACATTATTGTACTACCACTCCCGCATTATTGTACTACCACTCCAGCACAGTTTTGTACTACCCCAAAACACTTATTTACTACCACTAAAACACATTATTGTAAACCACCCAGCACATTTTGTACTACCACCCAGCAATATATTGTAATACCACTCCAGCACATTATTGTACTAACCCCCAGCACATTATTGTACTACCACTCCAGCACATTATTGTACTACCACCCAGCAATTATTTACTACCACTCCACCAAGTTTAATAAAAAAATTGTACTACCACCCCAGCACATATATTGTACTCCACCCAGCAAGTATATTGTACTACCACCCAGCACAGTTATTGTACTACCACTCCAGCACATTATATTGTACTACCACTCCAGCACAGTTATTGTACTACCACTCCAGCACAGTATATTGTACTACTACTCCAGCACAGTTATTGTACTACCACACCAGCAGTTATTGTACTACCACTCCAGCAGTTATTGTACTATCACACCAGCAGTTATTGTACTACCACTCCAGCACATATATTGTACTACCACTCCAGCACAGTTATTGTTACTACCACCCAGACAGTTATGTACTACCACTCCAGCACATTATTGTACTACCACTCCAGCACATATATTGTTACTACCACTCCAGCACATATATTGTTACTACCACTCCAGCAACATAATTTGTACTACCACTCCAGCACAGTTATTGTACTACCACTCCAGCAAGTTATTGTACTACCACCCCAGCACAGTTATTTGTACTACCACTCCAGCACAGTATTGTACTACCACTCCAGCACAGTTATTGTACTACCACCCAGCACAGTTATTGTACTACCACCCAGCACAGTTATTGTACTACCACTTAGCAGTTATTGTATACCACCCAGCACAGTTTTGTACTACCCCTCCAGCAAAATAAAAATTGTATACCACTCCAGCAAGTTATTGTACTACCACCCCAGCACAGTTTTTTGTACTACCCCTCCAGCACAGTTATTGTCTACCACTCCAGCAAGTTATTTACTACCACTCCAGCACGTTTTTGTACTACCACTAGCAGTTTTTTGTACTACCACCCAGCATTATTGTACTCCACCCAGCACATTATTTACTACCACCCAGCACATATAGTATACCATCCAGCACATATTTTACTACCATCCAAAACCCTATTGTACTACCCCCCGCACAAATTGTACTAACTCAGCACATATATTGTACTACCACTCCACATTATTGTAATACCACCCCAGCAATTATTGTACTACCACCCCAGCACATTATTTTACTCCCCTCCAGCATTATTGTACTCCACTCCAGCACGTTATTGTACTACAACCCAGAATTATTGTACTACCATTTCCCGCACAGTTATTGTACTACCACTCCCCAATTTTACAATTATTGTTCCCCAAAAACCAAAAACCCTCCACACATATATTGTCTACCCCTCCAGTAATTTGTACTACCACTCCAGCACATTATTGTACTACACCCAGCCCGTTATTGTACTACCCCAAGCATTATTGTACTACCACCCCAGCACATATATTGACTACCACTCCAGCAGTTATTGTACTACCACCCCAGCCAGTTATTTTCTACCACCCAGCACAATTTTTGTACTACCACTTAGCCCGTTATTGTACTACCACTCCCGCACATTTTGTACTACCACTCCAGCAGTTTTGTACTAACCCCAATATATTTTACTACCCCCCAGCACAGTTATTTACTAACCCCCGAAAAGTTATTGTCTACCCCCCCAGCCATTATTGTACTACCACTCCAGCACAGTTATTGTACTCCACTCCAGCAAGTTATTGTACTAACCCGAAAAGTACTACCCCCCAGCAATTATTGTACTCCACCCCAGCCCGTTATGTACTACCACTCCGCACAGTTATTGTACTACCACTCCGGCATACTTTGTAAACCACTCCAGCACATACTTGTACTACCACTCCCGACAATATTGTCTACCATCCAGCACAATATTGTACTACCTTTTAGCACATATATTGTATACCCCCCTCCCCAGCACATTTATTATTTTTACTACCACTCCACAATTATTGTACTACCCTCCGCCAGTTATTGTACTCCACTCCAGCAAATTTTGTACTACCACTCCAGCACAGTTATTGTACTACCACTCCAGCACAGTTTTTGTACTACCACTCCCGCAAGTTATTTTTCCAGCACATTATTGTACTACCCCCCAGCATTATTTTCTACCATCCAGCACAAATTTTTGTACTACCACCCCCGACATTATTGTACTACCTCCAGCACATATATTTACTACCCCCCCAGCACATTATTGTACTACCATCCAGCAATTATTGTACTACCACCCAGCACTATATTGTACTCCCCCCAGCAATTATTGTACTCCACTCCAGCACATTATTTCTCCATCCAGCACATTATTGTACTCCACTCCCGCACAGTTATTGTACTCCACTCCAGCACATTATTGTACTACCACTCCAGCCATTTTGTACTACCACTCCAGCACAATTTTTGTACTACCACCCCAGCACATTATTGTACTACCACCCAGCAGTTTTTGTACTACCACTCCAGCCCTTATTGTACTACACCCAGCAGTTATTGTATACCACTCCAGCAATTATTGTACTACCCCCCAGCCCTTATTGTACTACCCCCAGCACATTATTGTACTACCACCCAGCACATTATTGTACTACCACTCAGCACAGTTATTGTACTACCCTCCAGCCATTTTGTACTACCACTCCAGCACATTATTGTACTACCCTCCAGCACATTATTGTACTACCCCCAGCACATTATTGTACTACCCCCAGCACATTTTGTACTACCACCCCAGCACATTATTTTTCTACCACTCCAGCACATTTTTGTACTACCACCCAGACATTTTGCTACCACTCAGAAGTTATTGATACCACCCCAGACATTTGCTACCACTCAAACATTTTTGATACCACCCCCCGACAGTTTGCTACCCCTAAATGACAGTGATTGTACTACCACCCATTACAGTTTGCTACCACTCAATGATAGTGATTGTACTACCACTCCATTACAGTTTGCTATCACTCAATGACAGTGATTGTACTACCACCCCAGCAGTTATTGTACTACCATCCTTACAGTTGCTATCACTCAATGACAGTGATTGTACTACATCCCATTACAGTTTGCTATCACTAAATGACAGTGATTGTACTACCAGCCCATGACAGTTTGCTATAACTCAATGACATGATTGTACTACCACTGCATTACAGTTTGCTATCAGTAAATGACAGTGATTGTACTACTAGCCCATGACAGTTTGCTATCACTCAATAACAGTGATTGTACTACCACCCCATTACAGTTTGCTATAACTCAATGACAGTGATTGTACTACCACCCCAGCCAGTTATTGTACTACCATCACTACGTTTGCTATCACTCATGACAGTGATTGTACTACCATCGCATGACAGTTTGCTATCACTCAATGACAGTGATAGTACTACCACCCCATTACAGTTTGCTATCACTCAATGACAGTGATTGTACTACCAGCCCATTACAGTTTGCTATCACTCAATGACAGTGATTGTACTACCACCCCATTACAGTTTATCACTACTCAATGACAGTGATTGTACAACCATCCCATTACAGTTTGCTATCACTCAATGACAGTGATTGTACTACCAGCCTATGACAGTTTGCTATCACTCAATGACAGTGATTGTACTACCATCCCATTACAGTTTGCTATCACTAAATGACAGTGATTGTACTACCAGCCCATGACAGTTTGCTATCACTCAATGACAGTGATTGTACTACCATCCCATTACAGTTTGCTATCACTAAATGACAGAGATTGTACTACCACTCCATTACAATTTGCTATCACTAAATGACAGTGATTGTACTACCAGCCCATTACAGTTTGCTATCACTCAATGACAGTGATTGTACTACCAGCCCATGACAGTTTGCTATCACTCAATGACAGTGATTGTACTACCAGCCCATTACAGTTTGCTATCACTCAATGACAGTGATTGTACTACCATCCCATTACAATTTGCTATCACTCAATGACAGTGATTGTACTACCATCCCATTACAGTTTGCTACCACTCAATGACAGTGATTGTACTACCACCCCATTACAGTTTGTTATCACTCAATGACAGTGATTGTACTACCAGCCCATGACAGTTTGCTATCACTCAATGACAGTGATTGTACTACCACTCCATTACAGTTTGCTATCACTAAATGACAGTGATTGTACTACCACCCCAGCACAGTTATTGTACTACCATCCCATTACAGTTTGCTATCACTCAATGACAGTGATTGTACTACCATCCCATTACAGTTTGCTATCACTAAATGACAGTGATTGTACTACCAGCCCATGACAGTTTGCTATCACTCAATGACAGTGATTGTACTACCACTCCATTACAGTTTGCTATCACTAAATGACAGTGATTGTACTACCAGCCCATGACAGTTTGCTATCACTAAATGACAGTGATTGTACTACTACCCCATTACAGTTTGCTATCACTCAATGACAGTGATTGTACTACCTGCCCATTACAGTTTGCTATCACTCAATGACAGTGATTGTACTACCACCCCAGCACAGTTATTGTACTACCATCCCATGACAGTTTGCTATCACTCAATGACAGTGATTGTACTACCATCCCATGACAGTTTGCTATCACTCAATGACAGTGATTGTACTACCATCCCATTACAGTTTGCTATCACTCAATGACAGTGATTGTACTACCATCCCATTACAGTTTGCTACCACTCAATGATAGTGATTGTACTACCACCCCAGCACAGTTATTGTACTACCATCCCATTACAGTTTGCTATCACTAAATGACAGTGATTGTACTACCATCCCCTTACAGTTTGCTATCACTAAATGACAGTGATTGTACTACCAGCCCATTACAGTTTGTTATTACTCCATGACAGTGATTGTACTACCATCCCATTTCAGACCAGCAACTGAACCACAACTCCAGCACAGTGATTTTACTGCCACTTCAACAGAGCAATTGTACTACCACTCCAGCCCACCAACTGTACTGTTTCCCCAACACAGTGATTGCACATTGGTACAGCAACTGTGCTACCACCCCTGCCCAGCACAAAAAATGCTGAAGACCAAAGAAAGCTCAAAAACATCATTTATTTTACCAGCAGAGCATAACAAAAATATTCCTACTTACTTTATTGGTTATCACAAAATTAGTGAAGAAAAGAATCAAGAACGACTGCCTTATCACACAATGATGACAAAAACCGTTAAAACAATATCTATCACGTAAATGATAAAAACAACTGTCTTGTCTTATCACTAAACGACTCACAAATGAACAAAATAACTTGTCCATTTATGCGTTAAAAAAAAGCCAGATATAATAAAAAAAAAAAAAAAACACCAGGAAAAACGAACACTGCGTTTGTTCTGGAAAGAAGGTAAACAAGGAATGGATACACGCAACAAGGGGAAACAAATCACCAACTACAGCCAACAGTGGAGACAACCATGGGAATGGCAAGTTGTGGTGTTTCATCTGGTAATATGGTCATGTGATGTCTAGAGAAGCAGAAAGCATTAAATATTTCAGTTTACATGTAAATAAAGAAGTTACAAAGACGGAATTGTCAATATGTGTGCAGGTGAGGGTTTATATTACATCAGATCAAGTCTGTACATTGTGTAGAAACACAGTCTTCCTCCCAGCAAACACACTGACTCATACAATGGGCTTCCTGAATAGACTGACAACCTCTTGTACAGATGTATCTACCATGCATTTAGCAACCTCATTGTGGTAACATACAGCCTGTTTGAATTGCTACACTATTTAGACAGCTGAGTTTGTCCATTTGAACTCTGGGACACACAATCATGGATGAATTGCTATACCATTTAGACGGCTGAGTTTGTCAATTTGAACTCTGGGACACGCAATCATGGATGACAAGCTTTCATGCTGGCTACCAAATCGTGGGAGAAGTGGTGGCAAGCACAATTCCTCCTGGCCTGGTGTTTGAATTTCCATTGAGACTGGGGTTTATTATTCCCTGACATGGGCTCCAGGTTGACTGAGCTAACATTGGGTACTAGAACATTTCTGGAGTGCAAGGGTGGGCTGGCATGATATTGACATCATGCACCGAGTGCCAGCTGGTCCACAAATGTGGGATGGCATGATACAGACATCATGCACCGAGTGCCAGCTGGTCCACAAATGTGGGGCTAGCACCAGGTACCAAGCATGCTTGAAGGCGTGTAAAAGGGGGCCTTTACTTGATCCAATCTTGATAATCCAGTTTGTCCTAATTATATTTTAGATAATCAAGGACATCAAGTTTTCATCTGAGATATTCATCAATATCAAGTTTTCCCATTTGCATTCTCAGGTAATCAAGGACATAAAATTTTCATCTGAGATATTCATCAACATCAAGTTTTCCTATTTGAATTCTCATATATTCAATCAAGGACATCAAGTTTTCATCTGAGATATTCATCAACATAAAGTTTTTCCATTTGCATTCTCAGATACTCAATCAAGGACATAAAAGTTTTCATCTTAGATATTCATCAATATAAAGTTTTCTCATTTGCATTCTCAGATACTCAATCAAGGACATCGAGTTTTCATCTGAGATATTAATCAGTATCAAGTTTTCCCATTTGTATTCTTAGATAATCGAAGACATCAAGTTTTCATCTTAGATATTCAACAATGTCAAATTTTCCCATTTGTATTCTCAGATACTCAACTATGGATATAGTATTTTCAATGTGAATTCTTGGATACTCAGTCATGGATATAGTTTTCAACCTGGATATGGTACTTAAATGATGAATATCAAGTATCAAGTTGCCATTTCAAACTCTCAGATACTCTATGAGGATGATGAATTGTTCAATCCAAGCTCTTGAATATTCACTAGCAGATATCACATTTATTGTCACGGATATTAAATGTTCAATCTACCTAATCCTCGGTTACTCAATCATAGATAAAGCATTTGTATCGTGATTACTGCATTTTCCATCTAAACTCTTGAAACTTAATCATGGATATCAATATTTCAATAAAAACTCTTGAAACACAATCATGCACATCAAGCTTTAAATCAAAATTCTTAAAAAATCGCAGATATTAAGTTTTCAATAAAATCTCCTGGTACTCAATCATAAATATCTCCAGTTTTCATGCCAGAATTCAGCAGCAGGTAAGACAAAACCTCATCTCCCCTGATTTCTATGAAAACATTTCCATTTCAGTGTTCGGAAAGTCTGCCTTTCAGCAAGTACCCATGATGCATGGCACAAATACACACAGATGTACATTCTAACATGGAAGCAAAGCATATAAGCCAACATGAAAGCACCAGCCAATTTCCACACTGATAACATCAAGCTGACACATGAACTCTTGGCAACCCGAGTCTTGACTTCAATAATGTTAGGACGCTGGGGTCATAATTAGTTGACATTTACAAGCACAACTGTCAGAAAATGTGTGCAAACTTCAATCAAAGTTCAGTATTTCCTGATATATCTCAGTGACATCAAATTGATATATTGCAAAATTTCCACTAGAACCTTCACCAACTAGAAGATATGGGAGCAAGTAAATTGGTCACCTAACCACAGGATGCTGTGACTTAGCCTATGTACGGAGACCCATCATTGAAACATTTACATCAGTGTCTATCACTGGATCACCCTCAGACATGCACAACCATGTCTATCACTGGATCACCTTCAGACATGTACAGCCGTGTCTATCACTGGATCACCTTCAGACATGTACAGCCGTGTCTATCACTGGATCACCTTCAGACATGTACATCCGTGTCTATCACTGGATCACCTTCAGACATGTACATCCGTGTCTATCACTGGATCACCTTCAGACATGTACAGCCGTGTCTATCACTGGATCACCTTCAGACATGTGCAGCTGTGTCTATCACTGGATCACCTTCAGACATGTGCAGCCGTGTCTATCACTGGATCACCTTCAGACATGTACAGCCGTGTCTATCACTGGATCACCTTCAGACATGTGCAGCCGTGTCTATCACTGGATCACCTTCAGACATGTACAGCCGTGTCTATCACTGGATCACCTTCAGACATGTACAGCCGTGTCTATCACTGGATCACCTTCAGACATGTACAGCCGTGTCTATCACTGGATCACCTTCAGACATGTGCAGCTGTGTCTATCACTGGATCACCTTCAGACATGTACAGCCATGTCTATCACTGGATCACCTTCAGACATGTACAACAGTGTCTATCACTGGATCACCTTCAAACATGTACAACAGTGTCTATCACTGGATCACCTTCAGACATGTACAACAGTGTCTATCACTGGATCACCTTCAGACATGTACAACAGTGTCTATCACTGGATCACCTTCAGACATGTACAACAGTGTCTATCACTGGATCACATTCAGACATGTACAACAGTGTCTATCACTGGATCACCTTCAAACATTTACAACAATGTCTATCACTGGATCACCTTCAAACATGTACAGCTGTGTCTATCACTGGATCACCTTCACACAAGTTGATCACACTAGAACACCAGCACAATACTGCACACCCACACAAACATGTATACCAGCTGTGGTAGTGTCGTGGCCGGATGCCTGCCTGCCAGCCTGGAGGTCATGGCACCTGACCTGAGCTTCCAGGTCGACCAGGCCTAAAACTGGCACCATGGATATTTCTTGGAAAGTAAACACGGCCAACATGACACTGACCACACGACCCTACCCAGCGCTGACTGGACTGTAAGCAAACATGGCTCCAGCACCATATGCCCAATGTGTGGCCAGGGGGCTCAATGCAATTAAACGGTCAGTGTGCCGACGGTGGGGGGTGGGGTAATTCCTTACACCGGTCAGTTGGACTTAGATATTGACCTCTCATTCAGAAAGCAATGGCAAATTTTTTTTTTGTTTGCATATTCTGTTTTTACAGGACATCATAGTCAACACCAGCATTTTTGCTGCTGTGATCTCTTGGCAAGTAGTTTGCCATTGCTTTCTAAACGACCGGCACCAATACCAATGCAAAACCAAGGCAAAGCGGTCTGCTTCCAAATAATGGAAAACTACTGAATGTAAAATTGCCTAGTAAATCAACCTAGAGTTGATCTTTACTGACAGGCTGGAGCTCCCTTTCCACAGATGATCTTCTCCACTGCTGGTTGTTATAGTGTTTCCCACCCAGTTCTAGATGATGATCTTCTGGTGCAACTACCATAGTACAGCCAGAAACATTTTCCTACCAGGTTGCTGTTTCATGTCTTGATCACATATGTGTTGTCTCTTAACTCTGATATTTCAATGAGATTTTCTAACACAAACTGGTAGATTCAAATACTAAACTCGGAGACTCTCAACCTGAATCTCTGACATGAGTTATATAAGTACATGAAAGCGCTACTTCAGTGACTCCATTCACATTTTCTAAGCGACTAAATTAAGAAAAGTGCAGTTCACTTCAGCTCTGAATCAGTTTAAATATCTCTCTCTCTCTCTCACACACAAATGCATACACTTTCACTCACACCTGTAGTCATATATATAAGACACATGCATCTATTTACTCTTCCATTACACCTTAAAAAACCTAAGACTGAGCAAATAATCCCCAGATTAAAATTTCACAATATTTCACATAATTGGTTTCTGGCTTTCAAATATTTCAGGGCACTGGGCAGCCAGCTACTGGGTCCGCCACCTGTACATGAAACTACTTCACTGACTCTTACATAAAGACAATTTACATCTCTCGCTCAGGTTGTATAAATACATGTAAACTGCACTCCATGATTCCATGACACCTATAAATACATGAAAATCAAACATCACTGACTCTTACACATGAACAACTTGACACATGTAAACTCATCTCCAAAGACTGACTCAATTTACTCCCCCCGAAAGAGTTATAAATACATGAAAACCAAGCAACACTGTCTTTTACACGCAAACAACTCGATACATGTAGCCTCTTTCTCCAAAAACAGGCTCAATTTACTTCTCCTATGTGAGTCATATAATTACATGACTCTTACAAAAGTAGTGGTCATCCTCTGCCAGTTATATAATTTATATCTCACTCCAGTGAGTTATATACATGCATGTACACTCTTGTTTAGAAAACAGGCATCTGAGAGAATGACAAGCCACACCTGATGCTTACAATATACATACTAAATAACCCTATCAAGTGCACAAAATAAATTCACACACACACAAACTGTACTGACAAGTTTACCAGAAAGTCATTTTCTCTCCTTTTTATTTTGCCTGTATTTCTCGTTGGGGCATAGACTCACCCAACCCATACTATCTTTTGCTATCTCCTGAAGCTTCCCCCATGTCCTCCCCATAGAGTTAGTTCATTTCTGTCTTTAGTTCCCTTGTCCGTGTGGAGTTAGGTCTCCCACTATTTTGTGTGCCCTGTAGGAACCAGACAAGGGCATGTCTAGTTACACTATCCTCAAGTTGTTTCTCCATGTGTGTCCTATAGTAAATAGTATATTTCTGTACATATATTGTTAACTATTTCTGTGTCAGGCAATGCATTATGTGTGATGTGATCAACCATTGTTTGTGTGAAGCAAATAGTGCATCATTTGTGGTGTAATCAATTACTGTTTTCATGTACCAAATGTTGCATTATCTGTGATATGATCACCATTTATTTGTGTGTACCACATAATGCATCATGTGTAGTGTGATCAACCACTGTTTATGTGTACCAAATAATGCATTATGTGTGATGTGATCAACCACAGTTTGCGTTTAGCAAATAATGCATCATGTGATCAACTACTGTTTGTGTGTAGCAAATAACGCATCATGTGATCAACTACTGTGTGTAGCAAATAATGCATCATGTGATCAACTACTGTTTGTGTGTAGAAAATAACGCATCATGTGATCAACTAGTTTGTGTGTAGAAAATAACGCATCATGTGATCAACTACTGTTTGTGTGTAGCAAATAATGCATCATGTGATCAACTATTGTTTGTATGTAGCAAATAATGCATCATGTGATCAACTACTGTTTGTGTGAAGCAAATAATGCATCATGTGATCAACCACTGTTTGTGTGTAGCAAATAATGCATCATGTGTGATGTGACCAACCACAGTTTGTGTGTAGCAAATAATGCATCATGTATGATGTGACCAACCACTGTCTCTGAGTTCCAAACAAGGCACCATATGTTATATCTTTTATATTTGACCTGTGCATACTACAAAATTCTGGCTACATATCTGAACTTGCAGACCAGTAAAATCTGGCATCGTTTACAGTAATAGACTCATCTGTTTTCATTATAGTTATTCTCCCCCTTTGGCTCTGCTGCTACATTAGGAACTAAAATAGTGCACACACACAAAAATATGTATGTGTAGAAAATAAACACCATACCAATTTATTTGCAATTTATATACTAAATAAAACATGCTTTGATGTGGACAATTTTCCATAAGAAAACACACTGTAATGTGATACGGCCATCTCCATATGTAGGCCTGAATGCATGGAGGATTATAGCAGGCGATGAACCCAGGTGTTGAACCCTCAACCAGTCATGCTTCTGACATTATCAGTGCAGTTCCTTATTAACCTCGATAACGCTGGATAAGAAAAGACCCTGGCGCAAACAAAATAACATGTATGTATGCACTGATCTATACAAACGGAAAAAAACATAGGAATGAGTATCAAACACCCTAAAGTGCACACAAATTAAAGCCATGATGGTACAACTTATGCACAAAAGAAAGCACACATCCTGAAGTGTAAATGAAGAAGAAAATAAAAAACACTGCCGTTTACAACTGACATACAAACGCAACATGTATGCCTTCATGTGGTTAAGTTATCTACAGCAGAAATATGTATAGAATGTACAGTAATTGGATATATAACCTAGGATGCTGGGATGATCACTTGCTGTCTTCCTGTCGTCGTTTCTTGATGTACAGGTTCAAGAGTTTCATCTGTGGAAGATACAAGCAGGAACATGTGTGTTAGTGTTACAGCTGGGTATGATGGATGCTGGAACATGTGTGTTAGTGTTACAGCTGGGTCTGATGGATGCTGGAACATGTGTGTTAGTGTTACAGCTGGGTCTGATGGATGCAGGAACATGTGTGTTAGTGTTACAGCTGGGTCTGATGGATGCAGGAACATGTGTGTTAGTGTTACAGCTGGGTATGATGGATGCAGGAACATGTGTGTTAGTGTTACAGCTGGGTATGATGGATGCAGGAACATGTGTGTTAGTGTTACAGCTGGGTATGATGGATGCGGACTGGAGTAGTACAATGGGGATCCAGAGACATGGATGCTGGAGTAAAGTTACTGGGGATAGAGGGAGAGGGAGAGAGAGAGAGAGAGAGAGAGAGAGAGAGAGAGAGAGAGAGAGAGAGAGAGAGAGATGGATGCTGGAGTCAAGTTATTGGGGAGAGAGAGACACAGAGAGAGAGAGAGAGAGAGAGAGAGAGAGAGAGAGAGAGAGAGAGATGCTGGAGTAAAGTTATTGGAGAGAGAGAGAGAGAGAGAGAGAGAGAGAGAGAGAGAGAGAGAGAGAGAGAGAGAGAGAAAGAGAGAGATGGATACTGGAGTAAAGTTGGGATAGAGAGAGAGAGAGAGAGAGAGAGAGAGAGAGAGAGAAGAGAGAAAGAGAGAAAGAGAGAGAGAGATGGATGCTGGAGTTAAGTTACTGGGGAGAGAGAGAGAGAGAGAGAGAGAGAGAGAGAGAGAGAGAGAGGGGGATGCTGGAGTCAAGTTATTGGAGAGAGAGAGAGAGAGAGAGAGAGAGAGAGAGAGAGAGAGAGAGAGAGAGAGAGAGGAGGATGCTGGAGTCAAGTTATTGGAGACAGAGAGAGAGAGAGAGAGGGGGGGGGATGCTGGAGTCAAGTTATTGGGGGGGGGGGAGAGAGAGAGATGCTGGAGTCAAGTTATTGGGTTTGGGGAGGGGGAGAGAGAGAGAGAGAGAGGTTGAGAGAGAGAGAGAGAGAGAGAGAGGATGGCTGGAGTCAAGTTATTGGGTTTGGGGAGGGAGAGAGAGAGAGAGGTTGAGAGAGAGAGAGAGAGAGAGAGAGAGAGAGAGAGAGAGAGAGAGAGAGAGAGAGAGAGAGAGAGAGAGAGAGAGAGAGAGAGAGAGAGAGAGAGAGAGAGAGAGAGAGAGAGAGAGAGAGAGAGAGAGAGCGAGAGAGAGAGAGAGAGAGAGAGAGAGAGAGAGAGAGAGAGAGAGAGAGAGAGAGAGAGAGAGAGAGAGAGAGAGAGAGAGAGAGAGAGAGAGAGAGAGAGAGAGAGAGAGAGAGAGAGAGAGAGAGAGAGAGGAGAGAGAGAGAGGAGAGAGAGAGAGAGGAGAGAGAGAGAGAGAGAGAGAGAGAGAGAGAGAGAGAGAGAGAGAGAGAGAGAGAGAGAGAGAGGAGAGAGAGAGAGAGAGAGGAGAGAGAGAGAGAGAGAGAGAGAGAGAGAGAGAGAGAGAGAGAGAGAGAGAGAGAGAGAGAGAGAGAGAGAGAGAGAGAGAGAGAGAGAGAGAGAGAGAGAGAGGAGAGAGAGAGAGAGAGAGAGAGAGAGAGAGAGAGAGAGAGAGAGAGAGAGAGAGAGAGAGAGAAGTTCACAGTATTTTGCTTTCTGAACGACCAGCACTCATTGCATGAAAACCAACACTGTCAAATTGTCCGCAGCCATGTTTCGAACCCGGTAT
Organism: Cepaea nemoralis; assembly: GCA_014155875.1. NCBI lineage: Eukaryota > Metazoa > Mollusca > Gastropoda > Stylommatophora > Helicidae > Cepaea > Cepaea nemoralis. The sequence continues at coordinate 36,506 of JACEFZ010016707.1, forward strand.
ACATGATTACAAAATGCATTGCGACCGTAACCCCTTTGCCACAGAGTTGGCTTACCGAACTAGCAAGAGACATTAGCACATTTTAAAAAAATGTAACAATAAGGTTAATAATTCAGATGTAAATGAAAAAATTGAGATGCCATCCACAGATGACAAAAATAATGCTGTGGCTATTCTCCCCTCTTAGAACGACCTAAATATCTGTATCTATTCAAACAATAAATAGTTTGTGAATGTCTTTTTTAGTTACTGGCAAGTGTGTGGCTAATTGTACATTGTGTCTTATTTAGTTATTGTTTAGTATGTGGCCAGTTGTACATTGTGTCTTATTTAGTTATTGTTTAGTATGTGGCCAGTTGTACATTATGTCTTATTTAGTTATTGTTTAGTATGTGGCGAGTTGTACATTATGTCTTATTTAGTTATTGTTTAGTATGTGGCCAGTTGTACATTTTGTCTTATTTAGTTATCGGCAAGCGTGTGGCCAGTTGTACATTATGTCTTATTTAGTTATTGTTTAGTATGTGGCCAGTTGTACATTATGTCTTATTTAGTTATTGGCAAGCGTGTGGCCAGTTGTACATTATGTCTTATTTAGTTATTGTTTAGTATGTGGCCAGTTGTACATTTTGTCTTATTTAGTTATTGGCAAGCGTGTGGCCAGTTGTACATTTTGTCTTATTTAGTTATTGTTTAGTATGTGGCTAGTTGTACATTTTGTCTTATGTAGTTATTGTTTAGCATGTGGCGAGTTGTACATTTTGTCTTATTTAGTTATTGTTTAGTATGTGGCTAGTTGTACATTATGTCTTATTTAGTTATTGTTTAGTATGTGGCTAGTTGTACATTGTGTCTTATTTAGTTATTGTTTAGTATGTGGCTAGTTGTACATTATGTCTTATTTAGTTATTGTTTAGTATGTGGCCAGTTGTACATTATGTCTTATTTAGTTATTGTTTAGTATGTGGCTAGTTGTACATTTTGTCTTATTTAGTTATTGTTTAGTATGTGGCCAGTTGTACATTATGTCTTATTTAGTTATTGTTTAGTATGTGGCTAGTTGTACATTATGTCTTATTTAGTTATTGTTTAGTATGTGGCCAGTTGTACATTTTGTCTTATTTAGTTATTGTTTAGTATGTGGCCAGTTGTACATTTTGTCTTATTTAGTTATTGTTTAGTATGTGGCGAGTTGTACATTATGTCTTATTTAGTTATTGTTTAGTATGTGGCCAGTTGTACATTTTGTCTTATTTAGTTATCGGCAAGAATGTGGCCAGCTGTACATTATGTCTTATTTAGTTATTGGCAAGAATGTGGCCAGCTGTACATTTTGTCTTCACTCAGAGGCATGGGAACTCACCATACAAACACATGGTCAACATACAACATGTTGGGAGAAACACAGGCCGGAGAATACAAACACATGGTCAACATACAACATGTTGGGAGAAACACAGGCCAGAGAATACAAACACATGGTCAACATACAACATGTTGGGAGAAACACAGGCCGGAGAATACAAACACATGGTCAACATACAACATGTTGGAAGAAACACAGACCGGAGAATACAAACACATGGTCAACATACAACATGTTGGAAGAAACACAGACCGGAGAATACAAACACATGGTCAACATACAACATATTGGGAGAAACACAGACCGGAGACTTTCAGTAGCTTCATTTATTTAACAGACATTGGCATCTAAGTTTTCTGTTGCCTATTTTCAACTCATCATTATCATGTGTCTGGCATAGGCATTCATGTCTTTTCACAAAACTCAGTCCTTGCTGTTCTGGGTCAACTCTGCTGATATTTCTTCATGCCACCATCTCAGTCCATCCAGAATTATTTCTCTCAGTGAGTCTCTGCCTTTTTTCCCACTGATCTTTTCCGGCTGACATGATGTACTTGTAACTCTCTCTTCTCATCACATGACTAAGGAATGCTGTATAGTTGTACATAATGTTCTCATCACATGACTAAGGAATGCTGTACAGTTGTACATAATGCTCTCATCACATGAATAGGGAATGCTGTATAGTTATACATAACATTCTCATCACATGACTAAGAAATGTTGTATAGTTGTACATAATGTTCTAGTTCATTATTAACTTCCAGGCAATGGTTGTTAGTTACTCTGGCAGTCCTGGGTAATCGTAACATTCATTTCAGCAACCACATCTCCTTTGCTTCCAAGCCCTTCCTGATTTGTTCACTGAAATTCCATGATTCAATGCCTCACAGCAAAACATAAGAAGGTCTCAAACCATCACCAAATACTAGCTCCAGAAATTTCTCGATCAGCTCTACTATCACTACTATTGATAAGACGAATTAGACCTACTGTGTAAAGTGTCTTCTCACCGGCTGCCTACCTGACCAATGTCATCATGTCTACTCCAACTATGCCTTAGAACTGGCAATTCCACCAGTAAATGCCTCATCTAGCTCAATTTAGCTGCTACTGTTGAGATAAAACACTGCTAGTGTTGAGATAAAACACTGCTACTGTTGAGATAAAACACTGCTACTGTTGAGATAAAACACTGCTACTGTTGAGTTAAAATACTGCTACTGTTGAGTTAAAATACTGATAATGCTGAATTAAAATGCTGCTACTGTTGAGTTGAAATGCTGCTGCTGTTGAGATAAAATGCTGCTACTGTTGTGTTAAAACACTGATACCGTTGAGCTAAAACACTGATAATGTTTAGATAAAACACTGATACTGTCGAGTTGAAACACTGATACTGTTGAGTTAAAATACTGCTACTGTTGAGTTAAAACATTGCACGGTTGAGTTAAAACATTTCTAGAACCCTAAGCTGTACTTAAGTCGTCAAACTAGATGTTGTCTAACTCTCCAGCCTTTAGAGTTTAAGGAAATGTGTATTATTGAGCAACTGTTGCCACGAGGAGTCGGACACAATAGTGTAGTTGACAGGGACTTATGAAATAATTACTTGAGCATGTCTGACGAGTGTGTGGTGCCTGCGTTCGTTGTCCACTAACATAGGAAAATACTGGCCACCAATTCTTCTTCAAAATGTTTTGGCCCTATCACATCACAGATCCATGACAGGTTCCTGTTTGGGGACTAGTGTGTATGTGTGACCATAAATAGTAGCAGAATCATGGTATAATAAGACAAATTAATTGAATCCTACACTTCAGCAAAACTGTATAAGCTGATTCATGGCTTTCCACTCTTATAGCGTTAAAATTTTAAAAAACTAAAGAAGAAAAGGGGAGACAACTATAACTTATAATGTAGTATTCCGAGAGACAGAGGGAGAAACTACCCACCCTATGACTGTTCAGTGTGTCCAAGTAAGGTCTCATGGCTTCCTCCGCCTGCAGACAGATGGCCACCAGACAGAAGCAGCTGGCTTTCCTTACCGGAGATTCTTTGTGCTCAAAGTTCTGGGAAAATACAACAGCAAGTCCAAATCACAACACAATCACGCTTGTTATATACAAATAAATACAACAGCAAGGTCACATCACAACACAATCACGCCTGTTATATACAAATAAATACAACAGCAAGTTGAAATTACAACACAATCACGCCTGTTATATACAAATAAATACAACAGCAAGTTGAAATTACAACACAATCACGCCTGTTATATACAAATAAATACAACAGCAAGCTGAAATTACAACACAATCATGCCTGTTATATACAAATAAATACAACAGCAAGTCCACATGACAACACAATCACGCCTGTTGTATACAAATAAATACAACAGCAAGTTGAAATTACAACACAATCACGCCTGTTGTATACAAATAAATACAACAGCAAGTCCACATGACAACACAATCACGCCTATTGTATACAAATAAATACAACAGCAAGTTGAAATTACAACACAATCACGCCTGTTGTATACAAATAAATACAACAGCAAGTCCACATGACAACACAATCACGCCTGTTGTATACAAATAAATACAACAGCAAGTCCACATGACAACACAATCACGCCTGGTATATACAAGCAAATACAATTAAAGGACCCTCTTGACACACACCTTGAGGCGTAATAAGCATATGGCGAAAAAAAAAGTTAGTTTCATATCCTTCAAAGGACTTTGCAGTCAACCCCAGCATGTTTTGCTGTTAGTGATTTCTTGGCAAGTTTACATTCAGTAGTTTCCCATTGCTTTCTGAATGACCGACACTCATACCTTTGTATGGGAAACCAACACACGGTGATCTGCTTCCAAATCGTAAGCAGCTGTGTTTCAAAAGTGGAATGTGGGATTAAGAATTGCATCCGTAACCCCTTCGCCACAGAGCCGACAAGTATATGGTAAGTAAGTCAGAAAAGCACTCTTTTACAAAACCAAAGGCCAAAAGATGTCTTCAATTCTCCCAGTGTCAAACTATTACACGTTCACATTTCTTCTTGTGTAAAACTATCACAATGTTCAAGTCAAATTATTACAATAGTCTTTCTGTGACAGTTTACAACATCAGCGGCACACTATCACATCACATCACATCAGCTTTCAGTGTCAAACTTTTAAGGTGCAAGTAATCCCATGGTATGAGGGAAAGATGGTGGTGCTGGCTGGGATACACAGTCAGAAAACCTCTAACAGTATAACTAGAAAGTTCCATGACCCATAAAAAGTTAGTTGCATGCTCTTTACAGGATATCACAATCAACTCCAGCATTTATTGGCTGTAAGTAATTTTTTAGGCAATTGTACATTCAGTCGCTTGCCACTGCTTTCTTAACAACCAGTAGTGATACCACTGTGAAAATCAACACAAAGCGATTTGCTTCCCAAATTGTCTGCAGCTGACTTGAACCTGGTTATGTCGGGATTGTGAAACTGCTCACTACCCCTAGGCTACACATGCCGACCTGTAACCAACAAGGTCAACGAAATAAAGGAAAACACACAGAGAAGAGCATTACAGACAGAGATGAATGATATGGGGAGGAAGCTAAAAGACAGCAAAGGATTGCATAGATAGGCATGTTTTAGTTGAAGGCCTAAGCTCCACTGGGGAATAAAGGGAGAAAAATGATAATTCCATGGAAAATATTATTGCATACATTCGCACCACAGCTCCCTTCATTCTTCTTCAGGATACCTCTTCCATTTCCCCAAAAGATCATCACAAAACTACCCTCTATTCCTGACAAACACCATCCCTGTGTGAGTTTTCTCGCCTCCTCCTCAAAGACACATCACACAATAAACACAGTTGTGTGGTTAATACTGCAAACTCTAGCGCACAATTCTAAAACATCAAATACCTTGAACAAGCCAGGTATAAGATTGGGAAGTGAGGCCTCCAACACTTCTTTAGGCATCTTGTCTACAACCTGGCAAACAGAAAGTGAATAAGCATTAATTTTCAAAAAAGCTGGCACAAGCAACATAAAACACAGACAAAAAGATGTATGTAGTTATTGTACTACCACTCCAGTACAGTTATTGTACTACCACTCCAGTACAGTTATTGTACTACCACTCCAGTACAGTTATTGTACTACCACTCCAGCAGTTATTGTACTACCACTCCAGTACAGTTATTGTACTACCACTCCAGTACAGTTATTGTACTACCACTCCAGCAGTTATTGTACTACCACTCCAGTACAGTTATTGTACTACCACTCCAGTACAGTTATTGTACTACCATTCCAGCAGTTATTGTACTACCACTCCAGTACAGTTATTGTACTACCACTCCAGCAGTTATTGTACTACCACTCCAGCACAGTTATTGTACTACCACTCCAGCACAGTTATTGTACTACCACTCCAGTACAGTTATTGTACTACCACTCCAGTACAGTTATTGTACTACCACTCCAGTACAGTTATTGTACTACCACTCCAGTACAGTTATTGTACTACCACTCCAGCAGTTATTGTACTACCACTCCAGCAGTTATTGTACTACCATTCCAGTACAGTTATTGTACTACCACTCCAGCAGTTATTGTACTACCACTCCAGCAGTTATTGTACTACCAATCCAGCAGTTATTGTATTACCATTCCAGCACAGTTATTGTATTACCATTCCAGCACAGTTATTGTACTACCACTCCAGCAGTTATTGTACTACCACTCCAGCAGTTATTGTACTACCACTCCAGCAGTTATTGTACTACCACTCCAGCACAGTTATTGTACTACCACTCCAGCACAGTTATTGTACTACCACTCCAGTACAGTTATTGTACTACCACTCCAGCAGTTATTGTACTACCACTCCAGTACAGTTATTGTACTACCACTCCAGTAGTTATTGTACTACCACTCCAGCACAGTTATTGTACTACCACTCCAGTACAGTTATTGTACTACCACTCCAGTACAGTTATTGTACTACCACTCCAGTACAGTTATTGTACTTCCACTCCAGTACAGTTATTTTACTACCACTCCAGCAGTTATTGTACTACCACTCCAGCAGTTATTGTACTACCACCCCATGACAGTTTGCTACCACTCCAGTACAGTTATTGTACTACCACCCCAGCAGTTATTGTACTACCACCCCAGCAGTTGGTGTACTACCACTCCAGCACAGTTATTGTACTACCACTCCAGCAGTTATTGTACTACCACTCCAGCAGTTATTGTACTACCACTCCAGAACAGTTATTGTACTACCACTCCAGCACAGTTATTGTACTACCACTCCAGCAGTTATTGTACTACCACTCCAGCAGTTATTGTACTACCACTCCAGCACAGTTATTGTACTACCACCCAGCACAGTTATTGTACTACCACTCCAGCAGTTATTGTACTACCACCCCAGCACAGTTATTGTAATACCACTCCAGCAGTTATTGTACTACCACCCCAGCACAGTTATTGTACTACCACTCCAGCAGTTATTGTACTACCACTCCAGCAGTTATTGTACTACCACTCCAGTACAGTTATTGTACTACCACTCCAGTACAGTTATTGTACTACCACTCCAGCACAGTTATTGTACTACCACACCAGTACAGTTATTGTACTACCACTCCAGCAGTTATTGTACTACCACTCCAGCACAGTTATTGTACTACCACTTCCAGCACAGTTATTGTACTACCACTCCAGACAGTTATTGTACTACCACTCCAGCACAGTTATTGTACTACCACTCCAGTACAGTTATTGTACTACCACTCCAGTACAGTTATTGTACTACCACTCCAGCACAGTTATTGTACTACCACTCCAGCACAGTTATTGTACTACCACTCCAGCAGTTATTGTACTACCACTCCAGCAGTTATTGTACTACCACTCCAGCAGTTATTGTACTACCACTCCAGCAGTTATTGTACTACCACTACAGCAGTTATTGTACTACCACTCCAGCACAGTTATTGTAATACCACTCCAGCAGTTATTGTACTACCACCCCAGCACAGTTATTGTACTACCACTCCAGCACAGTTATTGTACTACCACTCCAGCAGTTATTGTACTACCACTCCAGCACAGTTATTGTACTACCACTCCAGCACAGTTATTGTACTACCACTCCAGCACAGTTATTGTACTACCACTCCAGCACAGTTATTGTACTACCACTCCAGCACAGTTATTGTACTACCACTCCAGTACAGTTATTGTACTACCACTCCAGTACAGTTATTGTACTACCACTCCAGTACAGTTATTGTACTACCACTCCAGTACAGTTATTGTACTACCACTCCAGCACAGTTATTGTACTACCACTCCAGCACAGTTATTGTACTACCACTCCAGTACAGTTATTGTACTACCACTCATATACAGTTATTGTACTACCACTCCAGCACAGTTATTGTACTACCACTCCAGCACAGTTATTGTACTACCACTCCAGCACAGTTATTGTACTACCACTCCAGCAGTTATTGTACTACCACTCCAGCACAGTTATTGTACTACCACTCCAGCACAGTTATTGTACTACCACTCCAGCACAGTTATTGTACTACCACTCCAGCACAGTTATTGTACTACCACTCCAGTACAGTTATTGTACTACCACTCCATACAGTTATTGTACTACCACTCCAGCACAGTTATTGTACTACCACTCCAGCACAGTTATTGTACTACCACTCCAGCACAGTTATTGTACTACCACTCCAGCACAGTTATTGTACTACCACTCCCAGCAGTTATTGTACTACCACCCCAGCAGTTATTGTACTACCACCCAAGCACAGTTATTGTACTACCACTCCAGTACAGTTATTGTACTACCACTCCAGTACAGTTATTGTACTACCACTCCAGTACAGTTATTGTACTACCACTCCAGTACAGTTATTGTACTACCACTCCAGTACAGTTATTGTACTACCACTCCAGCAGTTATTGTACTACCACTCCAGCAGTTATTGTACTACCACTCCAGCACAGTTATTGTACTACCACTCCAGCACAGTTATTGTACTACCACTCCAGTACAGTTATTGTACTACCACTCCAGCACAGTTATTGTACTACCACTCCAGTACAGTTATTGTACTACCACTCCAGTACAGTTATTGTACTACCACTCCAGTACAGTTATTGTACTACCACCCCAGCAAGTTATTGTACTACCACATCCAGACAGTTATTGTACTACCACTCCAGCACAGTTATTGTACTACCACTCCAGTACAGTTATTGTACTACCACCCCAGACAGTTATTGTACTACCACTCCAGCACACGTTATTGTACTACCACTCCAGTCAGTTATTGTACTACCACTCCAGACAGTTATTGTACTACCACTCCAGTACAGTTATTGTACTACCACTCCAGTACAGTTATTGTACTACCACTCCAGTACAGTTATTGTACTAACCACTCCACTACAGTTATTGTACTACCACTCCAGCAGTTATTGTACTACCACTCCAGTCACAGTTATTGTACTACCACTCCAGTACAGTTATTGTACTACCACTCCAGCAGTTATCGTACTACCACTACAGCACAGTTATTGTACTGCCACTCCAGCAGTTATTGTACTACTACCCCAGCAGTTATTGTACTACCACTCCAGCAGTTATTGTACTACCACTCCAGTACAGTTATTGTACTACCACTCCAGTACAGTTATTGTACTACCACTCCAGTACAGTTATTGTACTACCACCCCATCACAGTTATTGTACTACCACTCCAGCAGTTATTGTACTACCACTCCAGTACAGTTATTGTACTACCACTCCAGTACAGTTATTGTACTACCACTCCATGACAGTTATTGTACTACCACTCCAGTACAGTTATTGTACTACCACTCCAGTACAGTTATTGTACTACCACTCCAGTACAGTTATTGTACTACCACTCCAGTACAGTTATTGTACTACCACTCCAGCAGTTATTGTACTACCACTCCAGTACAGTTATTGTACTACCACTCCAGCAGTTATTGTACTACCACTCCAGTACAGTTATTGTACTACCACTCCAGTACAGTTATTGTACTACCACTCCAGTACAGTTATTGTACTACCACTCCAGTTATTTAACTACCACTCCAGTACAGTTATTGTACTATCAATCCAGCAGTTATTGTACAAAGAATACAAATGCCCCTTAAGCCGACCCTTTTCTACGTTATTTTCGGTATCAGCTCAACTGATATCCTTACTTTTGGTAACATTTTGGATTATTTGATGGGCTGCATCCCTTAAGTAGCTTATCTACTGGTGTTTCATGTATAAATTATGGATTTCACTGTGCTTATTCCAAGACGTGTTCTTCGTTTGGTTGTTTGCATGTTTAGTTTAGGTATTCTGATTGTTACTTCCGTTCTGTTTGCATTGTGATGCCTCTGTTCACAGCTAAGTATTACAGATTTTTTTTGTTATTTCCTAAAAATAGACATGTTCATTAGTTAGTTAGTTGACAGATCATCCTCACTGCACATTGAACCATTCAGTCCATAAGTGCTTGGATCCCCTCCTCAGCAAATCCCGCAGCGTGTAGCGGCAAACGACACCAGTTCTGTGTTGGTTTATCAACCTTCTTTGGCTTCCTGCATAGTGTTCTTGTTTGGCCACCCCTCTTTTAATTTGATTTTCTCGCAGTCTGACCATGGTTGTAGATTCACAGTCATCACTTGGTTCTCGCAAAAGTCTTACTTCTTGTAGAGCATTCAGAATGTCAGCCTGGTCCAAACATGTTCACTGTTTACACTCATGGTCATGATGACATGTTCCCTGTTATTTGTATGTGCTGTTTGTTCGTTGAAACAGACATGTTCACGCTCATAGTTCTTGTTCTTCTTCTGCGTTCATCCGGAGTTTTATTTTCCGGACATGATTGCGTTGTGCCTGTTTACAGCAGAGCTGCGTTCTTGCGCCGTTAGGCCGACACATCCGACTTCTGCGGGCATTTGTTGACCGGGTTAACCTTCCCAGGACGCTCATAGTTCATGTTCAATGTTACTTGAATGTGCCGTTTGTTTGATTGTTCACTGAAAACAGACATATTCACAGCTATTTGTATGTGCTATTTGTATGTGCTATTTGTTTGACTGTTCGCTGAAAACAGAAATATTCAGTCATTTGTATGTGCTGTTTGTGGAGTTTCCTAGTATACTGTGACTTTTCTCTGTTTACACCGTAGCACAGATGTCCAAGTGAGACTTCTACACTGGCATAATTTCTCTGGCCCAGGCTCCTAGGTCGGCCCAGCCATAAACAGGTACCAGGAAATATCTTGGAGAGTAAAGGAGGCCGGCATGATACTGACCACATCATACACCGAGTGCCAACTGGTGAATACAAATATGTGACCAGCACCATACACCCAATAAAATGTAAATAGGCCCCTCACTTTGAGCTCATGGCTCTGGAGATAGACCCAACCTCAGAACAATGGATGCTGGATAACTTCAGAATAATGGATGCTGGATAACCTCAGAATAATGGATGCTGGATAACCTCAGAACAATGGATGCTGGATAACTTCAGAATAATGGATGCTGGATAACCTCAGAACAATGGATGCTGGATAATTTTATGGTAAGTGGCGAGAGTCATCCTAACCACACCTCCCACCGACTGTTGATTGTTCTAAACATTTGAGCAGAAGAACAGATAGATCATCACAGCCTGGAGAGAATGGTGTTGCAGGGAGTGGAAGAACAGATAGATCATCACAGCCTGGAGAGAATGGTGCTGCAGGGAGTGGAAGAACAGATAGATCATCACAGCCTGGAGAGAATGGTGTTGCAGGGAGTGGAAGAACAGATAGATCATCACAGCCTGGAGAGAATGGTGTTGCAGGGAGTGGAAGAACAGATAGATCATCACAGCCTGGAGAGAATGGTGTTGCAGGGAGTGGAAGAACAGATAGATCATCACAGCCTGGAGAGAATGGTGTTGCAGGGAGTGGAAGAACAGATAGATCATCACAGCCTGGAGAGAATGGTGTTGCAGGGAGTGGAAGAACAGATAGATCATCACAGCCTGGAGAGAATGGTGTTGCAGGGAGTGGAAGAACAGATAGATCATCACAGCCTGGAGAGAATGGTGTTGCAGGGAGTGGAAGAACAGATAGATCATCACAGCCTGGAGAAAGTGGTGCTGCAGGGAGTGGAAGAACAGATAGATCATCACAGCCTGGAGAGAATGGTGCTGCAGGGAGTGGAAGAACAGATAGATCATCACAGCCTGGAGAGAATGGTGCTGCAGGGAGTGGAAGAACAGATAGATCATCACAGCCTGGAGAGAATGGTGCTGCAGGGAGTGGAAGAACAGATAGATCATCACAGCCTGGAGAGAATGGTGTTGCAGGGAGTGGAAGAACAGATAGATCATCACAGCCTGGAGAGAATGGTGTTGCAGGGAGTGGAAGAACAGATAGATCATCACAGCCTGGAGAGAATGGTGTTGCAGGGAGTGGAAGAACAGATAGATCATCACAGCCTGGAGAGATGGTGTTGCAGGGAGTGGAAGAACAGATAGATCATCACAGCCTGGAGAGAGTGGTGCTGCAGGGAGTGGAAGAACAGATAGATCATCACAGCCTGGAGAGAATGGTGCTGCAGGGAGTGGAAGAACAGATAGATCATCACAGCCTGGAGAGAATGGTGTTGCAGGGAGTGGAAGAACATCCAGATCATCACAGCTTGGAGAGAATGGTTCTGTAAGGGAGTAACCAGAGGATCCAGATCATCACAGCTTGGAGAGAATGGTTCTGTAAGGGAGTAACCAGAGGATCCAGATCATCACAGCTTGGAGAGAATGGTTCTGTAAGGGAGTAACCAGAGGATCCAGATCATCACAGCTTGGAGAGAATGGTGCTGTCAGGGAGTGAACCAGAGGATCCAGATCATCACAGCTTGGAGAGAATGGTGCTGTAGGGAGGTGACCAGAGGATCCAGATCATCACAGCTTGGAGAGAATGGTTCTGTAAGGGAGTAACCAGAGGATCCAGATCATCACAGCTTGGAGAGAATGGTTCTGTAAGGGAGTAACCAGAGGATCCAGATCATCACAGCTTGGAGAGAATGGTGCTGCAGGGAGTAACCAGAGGATCCAGATCATCACAGCTTGGAGAGAATGGTGCTGCAGGGAGTGACCAGAGGATCCAGATCATCACAGCTTGGAGAGAATGGTGCTGCAGGGAGTGGAAGAAACAGATAGATCATCACAGCCTGGAGAGAATGGTGCTGCAGGGAGTGGAAGAACAGATAGATCATCACAGCCTGGAGAGAATGGTGCTGCAGGGAGTGGAAGAACAGATAGATCATCACAGCCTGGAGAGAATGGTGTTGCAGGGAGTGGAAGAACAGATAGATCATCACAGCCTGGAGAGAATGGTGTTGCAGGGAGTGGAAGAACAGATAGATCATCACAGCCTGGAGAGAATGGTGCTGCAGGGAGTGGAAGAACAGATAGATCATCACAGCCTGGAGAGAATGGTGCTGCAGGGAGTGGAAGGACAGATAGATCATCACAGCCTGGAGAGAATGGTGCTGCAGGGAGTGACTAGAGGTTCTTGTTGATGCTAGGAACTCTTGAGGAAAGGCCAGATGGACACAATCAGACTGCTACTAGAACCATTAATATTGGGACTCATCACTGGTTGTTGAAGATGAGGATGGAGCACGTATGGGAATGTCCCGTGTACTCTGATGTCGGTTCTAGACTCAACATATGAACCCAGCACCATCCTTATCCCCAACATGGAATGGAAGCGGAGTCTTTAACCTTTAAATGAGCTTTAATGCAAAACCACAAGACCTGACTTTCCTCCAGAGGCTGGGATAGACGAGAACATAGAAAAAACAACAGGAAAGCCACAAGACAGGTATTTCTTCATGCAGTCAGTATTTGGCTAACCACACACAAACGAGTTAGTGCGCTTGCCTACCAAGCAGTGATTCAAGTTCGATCCCCAGCAGAGACAGGAATACTTTTTCTGACCATTCAACCCAGCCTCTTTAAAAATGGACACCAGTCAGTTTTAAGAATTTACTGACAAGGAAAGGAAATGAGGAAGGGAAGTGACTACTCTACTTCATATGTCATGGTTTAAAATATGTGACACATCACATCCCAATCTGCCGTGGGACAACCTGTACCATTACATATAAACACATTAGCCAAACCTTGGTCATCATCTGTATAGCCCCACAAGCCATGTGGTATTCCATGGTCTGTATGATTGGAGTCAGGATTCTGAAGTTCTGCTCTGGTGGCAGCACTTGCACGATGGTGTCCTCCACTTCTGATGCTGCGTAAGGAACCTGTCAATGGTATACACAAATTGATAATGTACAATAATATGGGGGCTTCACCATTAGTGATCTACGTAATATATGCATCTATCTTTCTATCAATGTATGTATCAAACATCTTTATGTTTACATATTTACAGATGGTCCATCTTATTCTCTGTCTACCTACAGGTATAACATATGTATACATTTGTAAGCCTACCTATCTATAGATAATATGTATCAATCTTTCTGTCCACCCATCCAAATTATAACATACATATCCATGACTCTGACTATCTATCTGCAGATGTAACAATCATATCCATCCTTCTGTCTACCTATCTACATATACAACATATATATCTAAGATTCTGTCTACCTATCTACATATATAACATATATATATCTAAGATTCTGTCTACCTACCTACATATATAACATATATATCTAAGATTCTGTCTACCTATCTACAGAAGCCACAAATATATCCATCATATCTGTAGCAGCACCCGCCAGAAAATTATATCTATTTCAACCACAAAGAGAAAAGAATGAGCCAACAGTCCCAACAGACTGAAGTCAACATACTATAGTAACATATGAACCCATTTCTCACACACTACAGACATAAATGTGTACATTCAAAGTTCTGTTAGATGTACATGCAGTCAGTAACAGAGCATTCATTCAGCCATTGTTTGGAAAGTGGGTTTTTATGGGTAGGTGATCTAGAATATGGGTTGCAAGCCAGGTTATGGAATTAGTACACAAAACTTATAATGAAATATTCGTAATTCTAAACAAAACACACTGCAGTAACTACACAAATAGAATGTGGCTGCTAACTTACACAAACAAAGAAAGTGATTAAATAATAATATTATATCATATCTTTTGGTAAGAAATTATATACTTCAGCTGTTAATTTATATGAGTGAGAACACATTCAATTTTCAAAATCTAAGAATAAACACCACTGCAGCAGTAGTTATAGAATCTGGAGAAACCTACAATGCACATCTGATTCATACACAGATATATTTATGCCACATAAAACACATTTAAGACACATACAAACTATGTAAAGTAAACACATAAAACACATTTAAGACACATACAAACTATGTAAAGTACACACATAAAACACACTTTCGACACACTTAAAACGTTTTGTTTTGAAACACATAAACACATTTAAGTTACACACAAACACATTTTAGACACACATACCACACATTTTAATGATCTCAGATATAAAAAAAAATCAGAAAACAAAACAGCATTTGAGAAATGTAAATGTGTTAAAACGAAGTATGTGTTTAAAAAAACTATAAAAAAATAAAAATAAAATAAAAAAATAAATATGAGTAAAAACAATGTGCAAAAGAAACACAACAAAAGAATAAAAGCTGAATCTGATGTAATAAATGCAATGTGCACGATAATTTAGCTTCAAAATTGACAAAAAACAAACAATAGAATACACTGAGCATATGTGTACTATGTATCTAAAATATAACCAAGTATAGATTGAATATGACAAAAACATGAAGAAACCATGTTCAATACACACATAGCAACACGTGAACATGTACAACCCTATATAAAATACCAGATCTGGGTTTAACATAGCTAAACAATCAAGTTTCATATGCACATACAATTACAGCAACAAACAAATATATACACCATGTACATAAAACACAAATTCCAGCTTTAACACAGCTAAACCAACAACACATGTTACAATTTCATAATAAAGGTGAACCATGTGGTATAATCTTAACATAGGTAAACAATCAACAAATAATCAAGTTGCATATAAAAGTACAATATACAACAATTAAACACTGTGTATGTCTGTATGTGTGTGTGTGTGTGTGTGTGTGTGTGTACGTATGTAGTAATGTATGTATGTATGTATGTATGTATGTATGTATGTATGTATGTATGTATGTATGTATATGTGTGTGTGTGTATGTATGTATGTATGTATGTCCGTTCTTTATGCGTTCGCGAACGGTCCACCCGATTGAGATGAAATTTTCTACATGTTTTCTTTTCATTCCTGTGCAACCAACTGTCATAGTTTTTTTGTTTTTTATTTCAGCTATTTACTTAAATTTAATATTTAAATTACATGACTTTATGAATATGAAAAATATATAAAGGGACATAACTTTTAGTAGCATTGCTATATCTTAGGTTAAGTCCCCTGGCTATAGATAGATAGATAGATAGATAGATAGATAGATCTGACCCGATAGATAGAGAGGGTGGGATAGACAGAGGGACGGGCAGGCAGGCAGGCAGGCAGACAGACAGACAGATAGACAGCCGGGCCGGGTCGTCAGACAGACAGTCGGGAACGGGAACTTATACAACTACTTATATGAATTAAATGAGATGCTCCCCATCAGGGGCTGGGCGAAGCCGGGCCGGGTCAGACAGACAGATAGACAGACGGATAGATAGATAGATAGTCGGGAACGGGAACGGGAGCCTATATGACTACTTATATGAATTAAATGAGATGCTCCCCACCAGGGACTGGGTGAAGCCGGGCCGGGTCACTCCCCACCAGGGACTGGGCCGGGTCAGACAGACAGACAGATAGTCGGGAACGGGAGCTTACATGACTACTTATATGAATTAAATGAGATGCTCCCCACCAGGAGCTGGGCGAAGCCGGGCCGGGTCAGACAGACAGACAGACAAATCAGACAGACAGACAGACAAATCAGAAAGACAGACAGACAGACAGACACAGACAGACAGACAGATAGATCCCCGCCAGGGCCTGGGAGAAGCCGGGCCAGGTCAGCTAGTATATATATATAAGAGACAAGGTCTAGTTTTATCATATTTAAACAATTAACAAAAGATCAAGTTTATTATACAGAAAAAACATGCAGTCTTTTTAACACAGCTAAACAATCAAGTTTTATACATATGTACAATGTACAGCAACAAGTAAACACACAACATGTACATCACTAAATGATTGAGTTTCAATCACAAAATGATTGAGTTTCATAATAAAGGTGAAACACATGGTATGAATTTAACATAGCCAAACAATCAACAAACAATAACATTTTATATTACATGGACAATGTACAGCAACAAGTAAACACAAACATGTACATACAACTTAACTAAACTTAACTAAACAATCAACGAAAGATCAAAGTTCACAATAGAGGTAAACCATGGGGTGTAATTTTAACTTAGCTATTCAGTCAACAAATGATCAAGTTTAATAATAGAGGTAAAACATGGGGTCTAATTTTAACTTAGCTAAACAATCAACAAATGATCTAGTTTCATAATAGAGGTAAAACACGGGGTCTAATTTTAACTTGGCTAAACAATCAACAAAAACACAAAGTACAGTAAAAATAACCTCCATGAAAGATGTGTAAAGTAGTGCAAAGTAACAAACATCACACACTCGTATACAAAGTGATGGGGTATACACCTTCCTTTCCCACAACCTTTCCTTCCCAGATAAACCTCTGGCACAGGGAACTGCAGTGGTGCAGTGGCTAGCATATTGCCTTCTGGCCTGAAGGTCATGTGTTCCAACCCCCTTCCAGAGCTCCCAGGTCCACCCAGCCTAAACTCAGTGCAAGGAAATCTCCCGGCAAGTAAAGGCGGGGCCGGCACACAATTGATGGAATCACCCATTGAATGCCGATTGGTCTATAAAAACATGGCGCTACCAGCGTATGTCCAGTGTACCTCAAGGTGTGAAAGGAACTCTTTACTGACACCAGCTGACAAATCTGGGCTTTCCATCACAACTGTGAGAGCCAGGAAATCAGGACCATCAGGGTACTAGTTCTCTAGAGAATCAAAGTGACGTAGTGGTTAATGTGCTTGCCTGTGAAGATAGTCCAGCAGAAACAGGGTTATTTATTCTGACCAGTAAAGCTCTGGGGTCAACCCAGTCTCATCAAAATGGGTTCCAGACAATTTTTAAAAGATTCTGGGAACTGTCTGGGAAGGAAAGGTAATGAGGAAGGAAACTGGCTACTCCACCTCATGTGTCATGTCCTGGAATATCCCAAGAGCAGTATCTGCTTTGGGACTACCTTTTCATCATGGAAGTTAAAAGTGAGACACAATGAGCGGCTGCGTCACCATAAAAGTTGGGAACCTGAACCAATAAACCAAAATCTAGTTGAGTTCAAGACCACCACCACTACCATCACCACTTCAGCCGGGCACACAGTGAACAAGTAAGAAGCATGAAGAACAGTAATATGATAGTAACCGCAGACCTAAGCAAAATTGTAAAGCTGTGGCATTTTAACCACATATGTATTTAAACCAATCCATCATTTCTGTAACATAAGATGCAAACATAACAAAAATGTATTTGAATTGAGGGTAAGATAGAAACTGACCTTCCACCAGCAAAACTCAAGAGCTATAATTTGTTTACAATCTTACCCTGACTAGTTTCTGTAATTAGGAAATATAATAAAGACTTCAACAAAAATAAGAACCAATAAAACCATATTTAAGAAATAATGGATTAACATAAAAGAAAAGCAATTGATATTACAGTCTGTCTCCGCAAATGGAAGAGAAGATATGATTTGGTTACATATGATTTGGTTACAATCTTATTAGTCTATACAAATTAATCTGCTGATTAGTCTATACAAATTAATCTATGGGGCTCGCACCAATGTACAATCAAGACGCGAGACAGTGTTGGAGATCCATAGCAGCCAACCTTCATTGTGGAGATGGTAACCTATTTGACTGAGCACCATAAGCCCAATATGTGTGAAAGTGTGTAAAAAGGGTTTTTGACTTTTAAATTTGCTTACAGCTCATTGAGATTAAAGTGGACATAAATGTGAAAGCTGTAAGGTATGTTAAATTCAAATTCTCCATTCTAAGCAATGCAGGTAGGGATTTGGCTGTATCTTGGCAGCAAATTTTCTCACCTTTGACTGCATGGAGTGGGGAGATCAAATCCAGTTTGCCATTAACTTGAACAGTATATAAACATCCCCACATGTAACTAATACCACACAAATAAACCCACATTTAAATAATACTAGACAAATAATCGCAAGTATACCACACAAATAAACCCACGTTTAAATAATACTTAGACAAATAATCGCAAGTAAACCACACAAATAAACCCACATTTAAATAATACTAGACAAATAATCGCAAGTATACCACACAAATAAACCCACGTTTAAATAATACTAGACAAATAATCGCAAGTATAAATAAATAACTTTACACAAACAACCCCCACATAAATACTCATAATACTACGCAAATAACTCCACATACAAATAATATTACATAGATAACTTCACGTATAATTACCCTCTTTGGACAACAATCCCCTTCAAATTAATATCCTATTTATGGTTGACTTAGCCACAGGATTATTAATATAAGCCAGGGATGGACCCTAATATAACTTCTCTTTGAGGCTGAGCACAGTAGGGGTAATGGTATAACCAAACCTCACGGAAAAATAACACCACATCCACAAAACATCACATATAAATGACAAAAGGTATGATGTCAGCAAACTGCAAGAAGCACATGAACTAGAACAGCCAGACTGCTCCACCCCCCCCCCCCCCCCCCCCCTCCAAAAAAAAAACAAAAAACAACAAACAAAACGAATCAACAGCCATCTGTTAGAGTGCATCACAACAGCACATTCTCCATCTGTGCCAACTTTCAGTGGACACCAGTGTGTTTTAGAAGGACACTGATCATGATACAACTACAGTGACAGCTCTAACACAACACTCAAACACAGTTGCTATTTGTTTGACCAAACATATAAATGAATATGACAGTACATAAATATATGGGTACAATATAAATTAAGAATGGACAGCTAACAAATAACAAACAAGAACACAGATAAATTTTAAAAAAAAAACAGTGAGATATATAAAATACTTATATTAATAACGCACAGACATAAATAACTGAAAACATTAATACACAAATAAATAATAAATAAGTAAATATATAAATAAACACATACATAAATAAATTAGCAAAAATGTATAAACCAGCTAATTAAATGACTAGATACACTCATAAATCAATAAAATTGTAATATATCGTTTTTAATTATAAAAAAAAAAAATAAAGACATAGATCAATAAGTTTGTGGTATGTGTGAAACAATGAAATTTAAAAATATTTCATAGATGGCTATCCTCAATCGATTAAAGGATAAGGAAATACTGGATATTTATATCAAATGTCAGGTGGAGTCACTGGATGCTGCATGCCCACATGTTAATAAAACAATAAAGCAGGGATGGGCTCACTGGATAGTGTCTAGAGAACAAAGGTGTGCTTATGGTTGCTTATTCAACTGATTCAGGGGCACAGGAGTGCTGGATATTTATTTCCAATTTCAGGTAGCCGTGGTGAACTGGTCAAGTCACAAGCCTCGTAATCTGAAGGTTGTGGGTTCATTGTCGAACCCAAGAAAGGGTAGATATGACAATGTACTGTGAGATTAGACTGAAGAATAGATAAACATGACAAGGATTTTGGAACGAAGGGGAAGAACAGATAGCAGAAGGATTGGAATAGCAGAAGGATTGGACCAGCCAAGGAAACACTTATTCTTCACAGACAGTATGTTAGCAACCCCTGTAGTTTCCTTTGGACCAGTGAAAGTCTGGCATAATGTACATATTTCAGGACAGTAAAGCCGGTAGAAGGCAGTGTAATTAAGTGTTCGTAAATTGGAAGCATACATATGTGCATAGTTAATGATTGTTCCGACACTATCATCTGATTATTGATATTTGTCCAGACAACAAATTTCAGGCGCTTCGGTGGTGCAGAAGCTTGCATGCTTGCTGCCAGCCTGGTAGTCATGGATTCAACTCTCATCCAGACAGATAGATATTTTAAAAATAGACATGGGCTCTCTGCCTAAAATGGGCACCAGGAAATGTCATGGAAATAAATGCGGCTGAGGTTACATTGACCACATCACCCCTCTCGTGCCAACTGGTCTATATAAACATAGGGCTAGCACCATATGCCAAATAGGGGTCAAAGCATGTGAAAAGAGTCTTCACAAATATCAGTGTGTGCCAAATAGGGGTCAAAGCGTGTGAAAAGAGTCCTCACAAATATCAGTGTGTGCCAAATAGGGGTCAAAGTGTGTGAAAAGAGTCCTCACAAATATCAGTGTGTGCCAAATAGGGGTCAGTGTGAAAAGAGTCCTCACAAATATCAGTGTGTGCCAAATAGGGGTTAAAGCATGTGAAAAGAGTCCTTAAAAATATCAGTGCATGCCAAATCGTTGTTCTCTGGTGACTTTAGCTGTTTGTCATTAGCTGTGCACGTCTACTGCTACCACAGTTATACTCCCTCTATCAGGTCTCCCCCTTGAAGTGGTAGTGGGGCTTGAGGTTTCAATGACTCCAAGAGCAGCAGCTCAGCTACTGGTAGAGGCATTCACATGTTGGCCAGGTCAAGGGATGGGAACCAGATGAGGAGAGACACAAACCTGCTGCTGTGTAGGTAGACTGGGGACAGTCAAGGGTTAGGGAAAGCATAATCACACTCCATCCCCCTGCCCCCCAATGCTTGTGGAAATTATATGTACTGAGCCACAGGCTTGATGAAACAGTGCAGCACAACTCTTTTTATGATGAGAATAGTGATACAAGTTACACCTGCTTACACCAACTAAGACACAAGACTAGTGATACAAGTTACACCTACTTACACCAACTAAGACATACGACTAGTGATACAAGTTACACCTACTTACACTAAAACATAAGACTAGTGATACAAGTTACACCTACTTATACCAACTATGACATAAGACAGATACAAACATAGCCACTTCTATCTTGTGACAGTTAGGAAACAAAAACCATTATGAAACTGTCAATACAACACAGTGACTTTTATGGTAACTTACATTTCTGAAAACAACAAACTGCAATATTATTTATAGTTATGAACACAAACAAAATATGAGTTGCTTTGGGAAAGAGGCCTAATTAATTTGTGCTCGAGTAACACGGTCACTTTTCTTTGCTTACAAAAACAAAAAACAACAACACACACAGTAATAATGTACATTTTGTTCATTTAGTTCTAACAAAATTCAACACAGAAACAACACACACTGAGTAAATAAACTTCATTGTATGACATAGTATGACTCTTCACTGGCTCTTGAACGAGGGGACTGAGCAAGTATGGGAATGTCCTGAGTGCAGTGATGTCACTTCTTAACTCAACTCAACTCAACTACAAGTTTTCAGTGAGATTACTACATTTTATAGCTACTTGTTTTCCTTGCAATGTGACAAAATGCAACGAACACACTTTAACAAACAATTTTTAAAAGTCACTGAGGATAAAAGCCTGAACATAAGCTTTCTGAGTAGCAATATGACTTTTACAGTAAACTGTATTATTATCATATAACACAATATATCAGTGCTTATATTTTACATTAACGTGTAATAGCACTGTAACAAGGAAAGTAAAATATTATGGTAGAGTACTCATGAACATTCGTTTTTAAAGAAATATGGTTAACTTTGCTAGAAAGAACATCTGATGAATCACAATTTAAGCTTATTTAGTATCTGTATTTTATCAACAGAATATTTAAAATATTTAATAAATTACCATGAGAAATTATGAAATTATATGGTAACTTTTAAGATGAAAAAGGGGGAAAAAATAACAACACTTGATAGTTTACCAAACTGTTAATGGGACATAATATAACTGGTGCAAGTAACACCATATATTTTTTTTGTAACAAATCAAACAAAATGTAACATTTAATATTTTACCAAAGAAATCATGACACAGGACTAGAAAGTTACAACAGAAAAAAGTTCTCACTACAATCTATCACATTTATGACTAAACATCAAAAACAGTCATAAGCTGCATTAGGGCAACAGAATACGCAGAAATATCAAATATTGGGAAACCATTGAGGCCACCGAGACAGCATAAAAACAAATCCACAAGTACAGATCGGCGCTCACAGAAGTAGAAGGAAGAAGTAGATATTAGAAAACACACAACAGAAAACATTTAAAAACTGAAAGCTATAATCTCTAATCTGAGATTAGAGGACACACTAGACAACATACAAATTGAAAGCTATAATCTCTAATCTCTTTTTATCTCTACTATAACTTTCGATTACAGTAAAACTTTGATTAACTGTCAACTTCTGTTATCAGTCATTGTCTTTTTAAAAAATGTGTGAGTATCAACTATGCAACTATGTAGGACTAAACAGTGAAAACTTTACGCCAGAAGAAGTAACAGATTGGTTGGAATGTGACAAAATGGATGGAGGCTTTGAAATTTTGAACGATGATGAAATTTCTATTGTGACCACCAGTGAAGAAGAAGAAATTGATAAAGATGAAGGATCAGTTCTTAACAAAAAAACCTACAACTAGCCACTCAGAAGCAGAAACAATGTTATCAAAGTGCATCGACTGGTTTGAAATGGAAGAGGAGAAAAATGCAACACAGATCTTTCTTCTGCTTAAGGTACGGAACATCGCCGCGCAGAAAACTCGAGCCTCAAAGACACAGAAGGAGATGACAGATTATTTTAAAAGCAACGTAGGTTTACAGTATTACAATACATTTCCGCACATTACTACTCTTATACTGAAGTTTATATTGATTTTGTAAAATTAAATACAATATGTATGTATATTCACTTTTAAAAGATTTTATTTTCATTTTCGTCCCAAGCCCGCAATGAAATCATGTTATTGTACATATGTATTAAGAGATTTCTGTTATCTGCCTATTCGGTTATCGATCACAGCCCTGGTCCGGACGGTGACGGTTAATCAAAGTTTTACTGTACTTCATTTTTCTACTTCTATGAGTGCCAATCAATACTTGTAAATTTGACTAGGTAACAGATACTGGGATAAAAACAAACTGAACAGCGCTAAGCTTACAACAAGTAAACATAAGGAGATGGTGACCACAACATAGAATCTCAGAAGCACAGATAAGGACACAAATTATCTTTTTTGGTTTCCTTTTGTTTTCCTCTACTACACTTGGTGTGACACTAGCAGAGATAAGAGGTGCCGCAATGATTAATACTTTAAAAAAAAAATTCTGGTGAATTTAACTTAACATCAATCTGAGTTTTTGTTACAAGTATCACCAAAAATGTCTCAGTTGGTCGCTGAATTCTGGTGGGTTTATTGCGGAGGAAATCACAGCACTTACGTGTGCAATGACAATAACCTATACTGAAATGAAATGTTCGAGTGTGAAGACGTCAAATGACATTATTTCATGACCGATTCTATCACTCTGTGAAGGATAACACTTCATTATACTGTACAGCTGTTTGTCAGTACACTTTAGGCAGTTTAAAGACCCCTGTCTGTGTTGCAACAATGGTTAGTGTACTCGCCTGCTAAGTCAGTTAGTTGGATTCAGTCACCATCAAAGGAAGGATTATTCTCCCCCCCCCCCCCCCCACCCTCCCCCAGTACAGCTCTGGAAAACATACCTAGGCTATCACTGTCTGGGAATGTAATGGTGGCCAGCATGATGCCGACCACATCATTCATAGAGGTCAGTTGGTCAATAACACTACGTGACTAACACTGTCACGATTCGGGGTCTGTGTGGGCTAATGTTCGTCTATTTGGCTGATGACTGTAAACCCCAACAGGACAGCACAACTCATGTTAATCCATAAACAAGTCTCTGACGCTATATGAGGAGAACGGCAACGTCTTTATTGCCGGCAGACATCAGAATACGAATATGAATGATGAGGAAGATCTTGAGTCTTCAGGCTCTCACTTACGACTCTCACTCTCGCAATGAGTCCACTAATCATACCTGCATATGTGGCTGGACTGTTAGGTAACTGAGCAGTGATATCGCCTGCATTGGTGGTGTCATGATGTCTAGGTACAAGTAACATGGCCCAAACCTCCTCACGTGTTCTAATGTCGTTGCGTTTGGATAATACCTACTGACGTGTATCGTACCTGATGTGGTGAAGGAATCTAGACGTCTGTACTATCTGTAAGCTGTCGATGTAAACTAAGACGATCCTTTCTGTGTGTACAATGGTGATGGAAGCTGGTGATCGAAAGCCAAAACCTACCGTCTAGTTTAGAAGCTGGTGATAGAATGCCTCAAAACTACAGTTGGGTTGTTATCCTACGTACTGTATGACGTGGCATTGGTTTACCATAAGTGCGACATTGTGCACCTTTCTAAGACTTTCCTATTTCTAAATATTGATGCACTCGCTCATCAATTTAACTCATCTACGCTGTCATCAGCTCCATGACAAACACCATACACCTGTATCTACTTCAAGGTGTGGAAAAGGGTTCTATACTTTAAAAAAAATATTTCTGCTGGTCGAGCCGTCCCAAACTTGGGTTAGTTAGTTGCATATCCTTTACGGGATGTTGCAGTCAATCCTGGCATGTTTGGACTGTTTGTGATTTCTTGGCAAGTTCACATTCAGTAGTTTGCCACTGCTTTCTGAACGACCAGCACCATACAATCAGCACAGGTGGTCTGCTTCCAAATCACCCGCAGCTGTGTTTCGAACATGGTATGCGTGATTACAAATTGCGTCCGTAACCCCTTCGCCACAGACACATTTGGGTCCTAGACAATTTTAAAAATCTCCTGGCAGCTGTCTGGAAAGGAAAGGCAATGAGGACAGCTTGCAGAAAAGAAAATCTGGCTGCTGTGGTGACGGAAGTACAGGCTTTGATCTTTGAGAACTCTTTAGAGCAGTGGTTCTCAACCTTTTTTGGCCCATGCACCCTTTCACCATGTCAGGATGTCAATCCCGCCTTTCCTCAGGAAGCTTAACCCAGTCAACAAATGCCCACAGAAGTTGGATATGTTGGCCAAAAGGAGCAAATAAACAGGCACAGCGCAAAAACGTCAGAGTGGGAGTGGAATGTCCTTCGAAACACCCTGGAAGGTTAATCCAGTCAACAAACACCTGCAGAAGTCGGATGTGTCAGCTTAACGGCGCAAAACAGGCACAACGCAATCACGTCTGAAAAAACTCTCTGGATGAATGCAGAAGAAGAAGAATCCCCCCTTTCCAGTGAATGAAAGAAGAAGAATAACCCACTTTCCAAAATTGTCAGCCTCAAAAGGTGTGGTAAAATGTCAAAGAATTGTCACTTAATGCAAGGCACCAGAATTGCAGAAAATTGTGCTTCATCAAAAAAAAAAAAAAACATTAGAAAACCAGGATATTGTGCCTGAAGCCATTTTGAGTCTGCCAATCTGTGGTCTTAATTTCCCCCTAAAAACCCTAAAATTCCCCCCTTGGGAGTAATACCCCACTGGTTGAGAACCATTGCTTTAGAGGGTGATGCTGGCATTCACACAGATTTTGGTGCTTTTGCCTTGACCACAAGTAGCATGACTATGGAAGTCATAGCAGTAAGTAAAGCAATAACATGGCTCGAGACACAGACATTCACTAGGGTATGGTTCTTTAGTTGCTTGCTTGTGTTCGCTGGCTATGAACTCCAGCGTGAAGTCCTGTATGTCGGATGAAGGCATCCTGTACTCCTCAGATGTACGGTCTACCCAAACTTCACAAGCCCGGCATCCCGCTAAGACCTATCCTGCATGGTTAACTCTGCACAACACCGAATGGCAAGATGGCTAGCCGAAATCTTAAAGCCAGTACGACAGTCCTTCGATCCAAAAATACTCAGAGGTACATTCCAACTGGTGGAATTATTGGATACTATGGACATAAATAACAAACACATGGCATCCATGGATATAGCCTCCCTATTCACTAACGTTCCATTAGAGGAGACAGTGAAAATAATAAGGGAACGCATTGAAGACAAACAACTAAAATTAGGCATACCAACACCTATTCTGGAGAGGCTACTACTACTATGTACCGCCAACATACAATTCAATTTTCTAACTAAGTCATACCACCAAATTGACGGAGTGGCCATGGGGAGTCCTCTTGGTCCTATTCTAGCGGACATCTTCATGGCACATTTAGAAGAAAAGAGATCCTCAGACATCAACAACTTGGCCTTTTACCGTCGTTATGTGGACGATATACTAATTATCACCACAGACGAGCTAAAAGCAACATCGTTCCAGGCCACAATGAACAAGACGCATAAAAACATCTCTCTATCTATGGAACACGAACACAACGAAGCGTTGCCGTTCCTAGATATTCTAATGAGACGTTAAGCAGACGGCACAATTCAAAGATCGGTGTATCGCAAAGGAACATGGACTGGCCAATACCTAAATTTTCAGAGCTTCACACCTGTCCAGTACAAACAGGGCTTAGTATGGACCCTGTTTGACCGTGCTAGAAAGATATGCACCCAGGACACACTGACAGAGGAATTTGAAACTCTGAAGAATGTCTTAAACCTGAATGGGTACTCCACAGGATTTATAAAGCGCCACTGCCAACAGCCCAAACCAAAACCAGACGTAACTACAGTCCCTAAACTCAAGGTATTCATCCAGCTAACCTTTCGAGGGGATGACGTAATGCAACGTCTACAAGACCGGCTTACTACAGCAGTAGGCCGAACATTCTGTGCTGCAACTCCAGTCATTAGATATAAAACCGTACCGATTCCTACACCAGCAGTCAAAGAGCCTGTTCCTCTGTACGCCACAAACAATTGTATTTACCAATTCACATGTAGATGCCAGGCCTTCTACATTGGTAGAACAGAGAGACAGCTTAACAAACGAGTGTCAGAACACATACCTCAATAGGTCAACAAGATACAACACACAGGAGATGCTAGCCTCGTGGGGCCGACACACCGGAAGCTCCCGGCGTCTTCAATTGGTAGGCACATTATCGAAAGTGGCCATGTGGTTGACAGAGACACTGCCTTTCGCGTGTTGTTTAACACACAAAATACTCACTTGTTAAAATTTTCAGAAGCAATTATGATCAATCAACGCAAGCCAGAATTGTGCAAACAGAAAGACATGTTAGTCAGCTTAAAATTACCGTGGTAGATAATTGACATTACTGTGCGAATATCTGTATATTTCAACTTGAAGGATTTATCTAGTTAATTCACGTAAGTTGTGTGATTTCTGCAGTTTGTACCTGACGAGATGCAGCGAAATATGCCAGGCAATAAATCGTGCAATCTATTGTTTGTGTCTTTGTTATTCAAATTCATTACGGGAAAACATTGTTTTGAACAACATCAGTGTGATGTCATACAGGACCTGAGGTTTGCGTGAGTATCTGTTGTCCCATGTCTGGCTTATTGGTGTGCAGACTGGTGGTTCCTCGCCGTGCAGGCAGATACTCTCCGACTTCGGAGGAATCAACGATCCTACTGACTTTATCCAGGACCCCAAAGGGACCTGTTGCCCAGGACGGTTTCCTTAGTGACTCAATGAGTATACTCAGGAAGATAGAGATGGGTTGGATCCAAAGACAGTGGTTGGTGTCTCTAGGGCAGTCACGGCTGGCAAAGATTAGTTTCATTTTCGTGCCAGGGCATGCAGGTATACAAGGAAATGAGCAGGCGGACAGGCTTGCGAGTAAGGCTACTGTGGAGGGCGGACGAGCCATTGGCTAGGCTGATATACTGAATGCTCTACGAGAAGTAAGACTTTTGCGAGAACCAAGTGATGACTGTGAAATCTACAACTATGGTCAGACTGTGAGAACACCAAGTTAAAAGGGGTGTGGCCAAACAAGAACACTACACAGGAAATCAAAGAAGATTGATAAACCAACACAGAACTGGTGTTGTGAGCTACTACACATTGCATGATTTACTGAGGGGGATCCGAGCACTTATGGATTGAATGGTTCGATGTGCCATAAGGATGATCTGTCGACTAACTAACTTGAGGCATACTGAGTATAAATTAAGGGTAAGATAAGGGCCCTTTATACATGCCTTGAAGCATAAAGAGCATTTATTGCTAGCCCATATTTGTATAGACCAAGCAGCACTCAACGGGCCATGTGGGCAATGTCATAACAGCTGCCTTAACTTCTCAGGAAATATCTTGGTATGCATTTTGGGCTAACACAACCTAGGAGCCCTATATTTAAAAAATATACCTCAATGAGGATTCAAACAGACCCTTACCAGGGCAGTAGGCCAGCGTGCATGCCATAGCACTAACACAGCTCCCATCACCTACGACATCAGATAATTACATGACTTCTGTCTACCAGAAACATCCATCAAATCTAATAACTATAGCTTTTCTATAACAGGCTAGTGTCTGCCAGGAGGATTTTCCAAGTTGAGGAGGAAAGACCGCTTGCCCAAGCAGTTGCCCCAAGGTGTACAGGCAAGGATCTGTACAGTATTATTTTCTGAACTATTTCTTTTGAGATCCTTGCTGCAATGATTTGCTTGATATGATTGCTATTCATTTAAACATTATTTCTGTAACAGCAATTTGTTTGATATTCTTGTTTTAATGATTTATTCAAGCTTTTCACATTAGTGCTATGTCACCGATTCTCTATAAATCTTGCATATTGCCTAGAAAAAAAAATAACACTCATCAATGCACCTCTTAACTTTGCTAACAGCATGAATGTTTGACAACAAGTGTAAAAATCTTCACATTAATCAAAACAAAAAGATACTCCTGCTCTCTCCAAGAAAAATACCTCTGTCAAACCATCAATGAGTATAATTAGAAATCACCAGCAAACAAGACCGTCAAGATTTTGGACTGACAAAAACAAAGCAGAAAAACATATTCAGAAAAAAAAATATTTATATATATATATATAAATAAAACCTCGGGACTATAGTTAAAATAACTGTCGTTGCCGAATGGAAAAAATAGAAAACAAAACTGGTATGTTACCTTTTTCTTGCGCTTCTGAGGCAAACAGTGACAAGACAAAAAAGAAATATGGAACGGTTTAGATTTTGATTCAAACAAAATGGGACAAACTTGAATAAGGGTGGACAGGAGTGGACAAAATTTAAACAGACAGCTATGCATTGGTTTGGCATACCCTGTAGTCAAGTGTAAAATGATATACAAAACAAATGTATAAGATGGAGCAAGGTGCTGGCATAACGTTTGGGTTATTTCTGAGGCAGTCTGAGTGTCTAATTGTGCATTTATGTACATGATGTTTCGTGTTTCCAAATTTATTGTACATCGACCACTTTTCGTTTTTCCCCCCCTTATTTTCTTTGTTAAATTGCAAGGACAGACACTAAAATGATTATTTAAAATATGTTAACTTTAATGATTAAAATCAACATTGTTCAAATACTTAACTTTTGGCCTAAAAGTTAAAAACAGACCAAATAACATAAATACAAATATGTTAAAGCTTAGTCTACGAATATAAAAAAGTAACTGAGTTAAAAAACAGAAAATAATTCTGAATAAATTATGTAATCAAACCAACCCCCCCCCCCCCCAAAAAAAAAAAAGAAATAGAGATTGCTTCTAAATATGACAAATTACTTAAATCAACTAACTCGGGGAGTAAGGTGAAATCACATTAGTTTAAAGATGCCTTCTTCTGCGTTCATCCGGACTTTTTTTGTTTTCGGACGTGATTGCGTTGTGCCTGTTTACAGCAGAGCTGCGTTCTTGTGCCGTTAGGCCGACACGGCCGACTTCAGCGGGCATTTGTTGACCGGGTTAACCTTCCCGGGTGTAAAGATGTGAAAACTTACTCAAAGTAATCACGAAAAACGACATACATTTATAAATGTGGTTCTCTACTGAATTACATCACAGAAAACAAAAGCACAGAAGTTTTTAGCTTCTGGTGTAAACATATGCTAAGTTGAGGAACTGAGGAAAAGACAATGGTATTTGTCATTGAAAGATAAAAAAATTTAGTGACTTACGGAAAATAAGGAAAATGTTTTTTAGTTTATAGATATGCAGATTTACTTTGGGGTAGCGGGGTAGGGGTATCCCCTATCAAAGGAGAAGTAAGGCGCCTCCTTCCCTCCGCTAGCCTACGGGACACCCTTGGGCAAGGTGGAGTACCCGTTTAGCCCCCCGATCAGGGTTACGTGAAGCCATGGGTGCAGGTGGTGGATGAAGATGGAGAGCAGCCGACAGATAGTTGTAGGTTATGGTCTCCACCTTCACGACGGTAGGCAGAGGATCTCCTTTTTTGAGGAGACAATGGCTACGGTCACTGACCAGTATGGTCACTGCTGGGAAGGAAAGCAATGGCAAACTACCTTCTTTACACATGCCAAGAAAATCATGTTGTGTTCATAAGCAAACATCAAATTCTGTCAAAGGATATTGGGCTGTGTCAGACAGAGTTCTATTAGTAAAATTAAACGGAAGACCTTTTAAAATAAATGTAATTCAAGTATATGCCCCAACAAGTGAAAGCAGTGAAGAAAGTATAGAGGAATTTTATAATGACATGGAGTCTGCTTTGAAGAACTGTAAAAAATCAGAAATATATATCATAATGGGTGATTTCAACGCAAAAATAGGAAAGCAAAGCGATGGATGCAGTGTAGGCAACCATGGTTTGGGAGAGAGAAATGAAAGAGGTTACAGACTTGTAGAATGGGCAAAAGAACAAGAAATGGTTGTAGGAAACACCTGGTTTAAACAACATCCTAGAAGATTATGGACATGGAGGAGTCCAGACAGCAGGATTAAAAACCAGATAGATTACATCCTGATAAGCAAAAGGTTTCGAAATGCATTAACAGTTGTAAAAACAGTTCCAAATGCAGACTGTTACAGTGATCACAGATTAATTACTGGCACATTGAGGGTAAAGTTAAAGAAAGTCAAGTATACAGCAGGAAACCCTAAATATGACTTGTGCAAATTGAAAACTGACAAAGAAATACAAGATAATTTTAACATAGAAGTAAAGAACAAATTTGATTTATTGTCTGATCTAGAGATCCTATTTCAAGATGTAGATGATCAATGGGAAATGCTGAAGAATTCAATCAGTTGTGCAGCAGAAAAAAACTATTCCAAAAGTAAAGAAAGTGGGCCGTAAGACATGGATGACTGAAGAAATTTTACAACTAATGGAAACAAGAAGACAGAACAAAAATAATCCTGCCAAATATGAAGAAATTCACAGAAAAGTCAGAACCTTATGTAAGGAGGCTAAAGAAACATGGCTTGAGAAAAATTGCAGAGAAATTGAAAAACAACACAACAGTAAAAATGCGAAACTAATGCACAAAAGAATTCAGGAGATTACTAATCAAAGAACACGTACATCAGCAGGCTGCCTAAAGACAAAAGATGGAAGAGTCATAATAGAAAAAGATCAGATTTTACATGTATGGTCAGATTACGTGAAAAACTCTTTATGACGATAACAGAGACGAACAATATATTGTTCAAAATAACAATGAAGGGCCAGCAATTTTGAAGATGGAGGTTCAGAATGCTCTTAATCATATGAAATCTGGCAAGACCCCCGGTCCAGACAGCGTCACAACAGAAATGATTAATGCTTTAGAAGAATATGGAATAGATAAAGTTACCAGTCTGCTTAATACAATATATGATACTGGAAATATACCTCATGAGTTATGTAATTCTGTATTTATTGCAATCCCAAAGAAATCAGGAGCCTTGGAATGTGATCAACATCGAACAATTAGTATAATGAGTCACATCACGAAGATTTTGCTAAGAATTATCATGCAAAGAGTTAGGAGGAAAATACAACCTGAAATAGGAGAAGAACAATGTGGGTTTGTAGTAGGCAAGGGTACAGTAAATGCTGTGTATATACTGAGAACCGTAATCGAACGTTCTATAGAAGTAAACAAAGATCTACACCTTTGCTTTATTGACTACACAAAGGCTTTTGATAAAGTGAGACATGTCAACATGATAAGGATGCTTGAAGATCTACAAATTGATGGGAAAGACCTTAGACTTGTAAAAAACATATATTGGAAACAACAAGCTGCCATAAGAGTTGATAATGAAGTAAGCCAATATCAGCCTATTAAGAGAGGTGTGAGACAGGGATGTGTAATGTCTCCAGATCTGTTTTCCCTGTACAGTGAAAATATTTTCAGAAATATTGAAAATATGGAAGGAATCAACATTGGGGGACGATGCATCAATAACATTAGATATGCAGATGATACAGTCTTGATTGCAGACAATGAACAGGATCTGCAAAATTTAGTAGATGCGGTTGTTACACACAGTGAACAACAAGGGTTAGAATTAAATTGTAAAAAGACACAGATTATGGTCGTCACTAGGAAGAACGAAATACCACAGTGTAATATACAAGTAAATGGGAATATTCTTCAACAAGTGAATAGGTACAATTATCTTGGAACAGTAATAACATCTGATGGGAGATGCCTTGAAGAGATTAGAACAAGGATCGCCATGGCAAAAGTAGCCTTTAGCAAGATGAAAAACATACTGACCAATAAAAAGATGTCAATTGAAACGAGAAAAAGAGTGTTGAGATGCTACATAGAACCTGTACTTTTATATGGATGTGAAGCTTGGACAATGAGCAGCCAGGCTGAAAAACATCTGATGGCTGTAGAAATGTGGTTTCTGAGGAAAATGCAAAGAATACCATGGACAGCCAGAAAGACCAATGAACAAGTCCTTCAAGAAACAAATGAAGATCGTAAACTGATCAGAGACATTAGACGTAGACAGTCACAATTTTTTGGGCATGTTATGAGAAGAAATGATTTGGAGAACTTGGTGACAACTGGAAAGATCGAGGGGAACAGACCAAGGGGAAGACCTAGAAACAAGTATCTGGATGGCTTGGCCTTGTGGCATGGTCGAGACAGAAACACGGAACTGATCCACGACTCTGTTGATCGAGTGAGATGGCAGAACATGACCGCCCACGCTTACCGGCATGGCACATGATGGATGGATGGAGATTTACTCAGTTTATTACTGTAGCTGAGATACAAATAGAACATTAAAATATTTTGTATAAAGATATGAGAACTAACTCAATGAAGTTAAATAAATCAGTCTTTCTAATAAATGTGGTGTGTTATTGAAACTAATTAACTAAAAATGCAGAGCCCAAACTATACATGTTAATATTTGCTGAAATATTTAGTCTACAAAAAATGACTGACTGTCGTCATTAATGCCTATAGTACCTTTCATAGAACAAGGGATCAAATGTTAAACTTTTACCAGATTAATTTAACACTGAAATATTTAGCCTACAAATTGATTGATTGATTTTATTTTTCAATATCCTAGTCAAAACTCCTGGTAGCCTAGAATTACAAATCTTTACTAAATTAATTTACCACTGAAATATTTAGTCTACAAATATAAAGTTAAGTTAGTTGCATATACTTTACAGAACGTCGCAGTCGACTCCAACCTTTCTGGCTGTTTGTGATCTCTTGGCAAGTTTACGTTCTGTAGTTACAAATATAAAACTTTACTAAACTAATTTACCACTTAAATATTTAGCCCACATATTAAAATGCTGACTAAATAAATGGCTGGGAAACAGGATGTTTAGTTTATGACCAGACTAAACATTTACTTTCTGATGTAAACGATTGTAAGAGATGACTTAGTATCTGCACTGTATGTCTGGAAAATAAATTCTTTACAGGAAAATACTGTCAAAATTTTATAGAAGAACTCATTTGCAAATCTGAGAAATGATTTGACTAGAGTAATTACAATGAAAAAAACAATAAACAAATAAATTCTGAATCTGAAACACAAAACAGAAGCAAATAAAAAGGCAAAGCTGACTGAGGAATTGCAAAAATAAGAGTTAACATTTGGATTGTATATTTGAATTTAACAAAACAAAATATATATTGAGATAAAGCAAAACAATAAAATCAGTATAAATGCATGAACCAGAAAAACTGAAATAAGAGTGTTATGGAGAAACACACGCACACAAACATACATGTAAACATTAACAGTATATCTAAATATATTTACTGAGGTAAAACACAAAATAAACCAAAACATGATTGTAAATCTTTTACGAATATGTAAGTTGTATATAAACTGAATAAAAACTGTGGACTGCTCATATGAATTAATATAAAAGAATAAAAAATAAAAATTTATTTGATAATTTGGGGGGAAAATTTAATTGAAACATTACGTTTTATGAATCTAATAATTAAAAAAAACCCACTAAAATATACCAACAACTTATCAGCATCATCACGTGCTTTACCAAATGGTATAAGTTCTTATATCTCTCCACAGATCTCAATGCTTGGTGTTTTGGACCAATCTTATTCATGACATTCCTACATGTTTCTGTCTTAGACCATCTAGCATCATTTCTTCTTGGTCTGTCTTCACCCCTTCTACCACCAATCTTTTCAATCATCACAATGTTCTCCAGTGACTTCCTTCTCAACGGACATCCAAAGAACACTGTCTCTTTATGCTAGTTGAGTATAGATCCTGCTTTGATTCATAAAAACATGGAAAGATAATGCGATGGTTTCCCTTTGACTTCCACATCCAAACAGTAATATGTCATCTCTGCCTTTGACAGCAATTCCTGATTGTAACAACTGAGTCGCAGAGTTGCCCACTTATACTGGCAGACTCTCAACCTCCCAGTGCATTACCAAACCTCAACCATATGGAGGCTCAGTTGCAGAGTTGCCCACTTATACCGGTAGACTCTCAGCCCCCCAGTGCATTACTGCCATGATGCAGTTTACGGCTCATGGCATGTTAAAATATAGTCACGCTGAAGTACGTAACAGTCGTGGATCATGATCCACGTGGCGCATGCCGAGAGTCACCGGAACGGAAATAAGGTCCGTGAAGGTGACTGGACTGGATCAATCGGTGACAGGTGTTCTGTGGTTGCGGTTCAGGTTTGGACACGTCACAGTGTAAAATGGGCAATGGCCAGTGATTGTGCTGCCCATAATGTTAGGTATTTTGGCATGACTGATAAATGTGTATAATTGTGATTGCGCATTTCATGTTGTGAATGTGTGCGCAATGGTGAAATTATAGAAATGAATTACATCAGTCTCCTGTTGTGATTGAAGTTCGTAGATGTGTTGTAGCGCTAAATAACAGTATCATTTTGTGGTCTAACCTTTGTAGATCAATATTTAGTATAGTTAACGAGCCAGTATTGATTCCGCTGCACATGATCTCTGAAGTGACATTCATACTATAATTCGATCATGGAAATAAACCCCCTTCGACAAATCATGCAATCACGGGATCTCGCCTATGGCAATTACCAGTCCTCAACCATATGGAGATGCAGTCTGACAACTCATTATCATGTAGCATTTAACATCCCTCTCATCACGGCCCACCAAAAAGTCTCGTTGTCTCTTGCCATTGCTCCTGCCACATAAACCCTCAAGCTATCTGCAATGTCCTGTGTCTATCTTCGTGCTCAGGAACCACCCCTTCCATCATCATCATGTGCCATGCCCATAAGTGTGGGCGGTCATGTTTATCCATCTCACATTATCAATGTGGATCAGCTCTGTGTTCTTGTCTCGACAATGCTATGTGGTCAAGCCATCCAGATATTAACTTCTCTGCCTTCCATCACTGTGCTTTTAAATCCAATGTGAGACTTATTTCAGCCACAGTATTTCTGTTTCTGAGAAACGATACAGTTTATGAGAGTTTTCTTCGAGGTTCAGATCTTAAAGAATGTCAGAATTATTTTTCTTCTTGGTCCACTATGATCTAAGAACTTTTCTGTGACATTCAAGCTCAAATACCTCAATTCTCTTCTTTAGCAGCTGTGAAGTTTGAACTTATAAAAAAAAAAGCAGCAAAAAAAAAAAAAAAAGAGAGACTGACTGAAGTAACATAAACAACACTTGGGTTATAAATGGGTTTATAAATCAGAAAAATGAACTGCCTAAACTCCATGTGCATGCAACACATATAAACTACTTGGATGAGTAATTAGCACAATGTAAAAATGACTAAGTAACTGCCTCAGAATTTTACCAAACTAATAAATTATATTTTTTTACAAAAGATCTCTGTTGATTATGAAAATAAATTAAGGCAGATAGATAATGCTGTAGGTGTCATAACTGTAATAATAACAATAATGGAGAATGCAATATGTGTGGTACAAAGGATAACTGGATGATTGATATGTGTTTGGGGTTCAGCTTACGGCAATGCTCAGCCATGGCTGCGACAGAGAGAGAGAGTTCAATACACATATACTAAATACAGGAACACAGCAGTATGTTGCAGACATTGTGGATGTAATGTCTTATTTCAACAGGAGCAGCTATGTTTCATTTAGCAAAGTTATACAATAAAGGGCGTCCAACCACTGGGCTGGGAACCCATCACACAACATAGTGCAGGCCCACC
Source organism: Cepaea nemoralis (assembly GCA_014155875.1). Taxonomy (NCBI): domain Eukaryota; kingdom Metazoa; phylum Mollusca; class Gastropoda; order Stylommatophora; family Helicidae; genus Cepaea; species Cepaea nemoralis. The sequence goes on from JACEFZ010016707.1 coordinate 73,651, forward strand.
TTTCTTGGCAGAATTATTATATACATGCTAATTTTATCAAGTGGCAGAACTAGTAGCCCCATATCAGATAACTGCCACTGGGATGTGTAGTGTCAGACCTTCTATGATTCTAGGCTGTGGCATAATGAGGTAGAGTGGGCAGTTTCCTTTCTCTTCACCTTTCCCTTCCAGATATTTCACGGAATATTCTGAACATTGCCCGGAACCCTATTTTAATGAGGTAACCCCAGAGCTGTACTTGTCGGAACAAACAGTTCTGCCTCTGCTGGGGATTGAACCTGGACAACTGTATTGGTGGGCAAGCGCACTAACCACTATGCCATCACAACTCCATCAAGGTATATGTGGGAGTTAAACAAGGTATATGTGTGGAGTTAAACAAGGTATATGTGTGGAGTTAAACAAGGTATATGTGTGGACTTATAAGGTATATGTAGTGGAGTTAAACAGGGTGTATGTGTGGAGTTAAAACAAGGTTATATGTGTGAGTTAAACAAGTTATATGTGTGGGGTCAAACAATGTATATGTGTGGAGTTAAACAAGTTATATGTGTGGGGTTAAACAAGGTATATGTGTGGGGTTAAACAAGGTATATGTGTGAGGTTAAACAAGGTATATGTATGGAGTTAAACAAGGTATATGTGTGGGGTTAAACAAGGTATATGTGTGGGGTTAAACAAGGTATATGTGTGAGGTTAAACAAGGTATATGTGTGGAGTTAAACAAGGTATATGTGTGAGGTTAAACAAGGTATATGTATGGAGTTAAACAAGGTATATGTGTGAGGTTAAACAAGGTATATGTATGGAGTTAAACAAGGTATATGTGTGAGGTTAAACAAGGTATATGTATGGAGTTAAACAAGGTATATGTGTGAGGTTAAACAAGGTATATGTGTGGAATTAAACAAGGTATATGTGTGGGGTTAAACAAGGTATATGTGTGAGGTTAAACAAGGTATATGTGTGAGGTTAAACAAGGTATATGTGTGGACACAAGGTATATGTGTGGAGTTAAACAAGGTATATGTGTGGGGTTAAACAAGGTATATGTGTGAGGTTAAACTAGGTATATGAGTGAGGTTAAACAAGGTATATGTGTGAGGTTAAACAAGGTATATGTGTGGAGTTAAACAAGGTATATGTGTGGGGTTAAACAAGGTATATGTGTGGAGGTTAAACAAGGTATATGTGTGGAGTTAAACAAGGTATATGTGTGGAGTTAAACAAGGTATATGTGTGGAGTTAAACAAGGTATATGTGTGGAGTTAAACAAGGTATATGTGTGGAGTTAAACAAGGTATATGTGTGGGGTTAAACAAGGTATATGTGTGAGGTTAAACAAGGTATATGTGTGGGGTTAAACAAGGTACATGTGTGAGGTTAAACAAGGTATATGTGTGGAGTTAAACAAGGTATATGTGTGGGGTAAACAAGGTATATGTGTGGAGTTAAACAAGGTATATGTGTGGGGTTAAACAAGGTATATGTGTGAGGTTAAACCAGGTATATGTGTGGAGTTAAACAAGGTATATGTGTGGGGTTAAACAAGGTATATGTGTGGGGTTAAACAAGGTATATGTGTGGAGTTAAACAAGGTATATGTGTGGGGTTTAAACAAGGTATATGTGTGGAGGTTTAAACAAGGTATCTGTGTGGAGGTTAAACAAGGTATATGTGTGGTACACAAGGTATATGTCTGGGGTTAAACAAGGTATATGTGTGGGGTTAAACAAGGTATATGTCTGGGAGTTAAACAAGGTATATGTGCTGGAGTTAAACAAGGTATATGTCTGGGGTTAAACAAGGTATATGTCTGTGGAGTTAAACAAGGTATATGTGTGGGGTTAAACAAGGTATATGTGTGGGGTTAAACAAGGTATATGTGTGAGTTCAAATAAGGTATTATGTGTGGAGTAAACAAGGTATATGTGTGGAGTTAAACAAGGTATATGTGTGGAGTTAAACAAGGTATATGTGTGGAGTTAAACAAGGTATATGTGTGGAGTTAAACAAGGTATATGTGTGGAGTTAAACAAGGTATATGCCTGGGGTTAAACAAGGTATATGCCTGGGTTTAAACAAGGTATAGTGTGGAGTTAAACAAGGTATATGTGTGAGTGAGTAAACAAGGTATATGTGTGGAGTTAAACAAGGTATATGTGTGGAGTTAAACAAGGTACATGTGTGGAGTTAAACAAGGTATATGTGTGGGAGTTAAACAAGGTATATGTGTGGGAGTTAAACAAGGTATATGTGTGGAGTTAAACAAGGTACATGTGTGAGGTTAAACAAGGTACATGTGTGAGGTTAAACAAGGTATATGTGTGGAGTTAAACAAGGTATATGTGTGGAGTTAAACAAGGTATATGTGTGGAGTTAAACAAGGTACATGTGTGAGGTTAAACAAGGTACATGTGTGGAGTTAAACAAGGTATATGTGTGGAGTTAAACAAGGTATATGTGTGGAGTTAAACAAGGTATATGTGTGGAGTTAAACAAGGTATATGTGTGGAGTTAAACAAGGTACATGTGTGAGGTTAAACAAGGTACATGTGTGAGGTTAAACAAGGTACATGTGTGGAGTTAAACAAGGTATAGTGTGGGGTTAAACAAGGTATATGCTGGGGTTAAACAAGGTATATGTGGGGGTTAAACAAGGTATATGTGTGGGTTAAACACGGTATATGTGTGGGGTTAAACAAGGTATATGTGTGGGGTAAACAAGGTATATGTGTGGAACAAGGTATATGTGTGGAACAAGGTATATGTGTGGGGTAAACAAGGTATATGTGTGGACACAAGGTATATGTGTGGGGTTAAACAAGGTATATGTTTGGAGTTAAACAAGGTATATGTGTGGGGTTAAACAAGGTATATGTGTGGAGTTAAACAAGGTATATGTGTGGAACAAGGTATATGTTGGAACAAGGTACATGTGTGGGGTTAAACAAGGTATATGCCTGGGGTTAAACAAGGTATATGCCTGGGGTTAAACAAGGTATATGTGTGGGGTTAAACAAGGTATATGTGTGGGGTTAAACAAGGTACATGTGTGGGGTTACACAAGGTATGTGTGGGGTTACACAAGGTATATGCGTGGGGTTAAACAAGGTTATGCGTGGGTAACAAGGTATATGTGTGGGGTTAAACAAGGTATATTGCGTGGGGTTAAACAAGGTATATGTGTGGGGTTAAACACGGTATATGTGTGGGTTAAACAAGGTATAGTGTGTGGGGTTAAACAAGGTATATGTGTGGGGTTAAACAAGGTATGTGTGTGGGTTTAAACAAGGTATATGTGTGGGGTTAAACAAGGTATATGTGTGGGGTTAAACAAGGTATATGTGTGGGTCAAATAAGGTATGTGTGTGGGGTTAAACAAGGTATATGTGTGGGGTTAAACAAGGTATATGTGAGTGGGTTAAACAAGGTATATGTGTGGGGTTAAACAAGGTATATGTGTGGGGTTAAAAAGGTATATGTGTGGGGTTAAACAAGGTATATGTGTGGGGTTAAACAAGGTATGTGTGTGGGGTTAAACAAGGTATATGTGTGGGGTTAAAACAAGGTATATGTGTGGGGTTAAACAAGGTATATGTGTGGGGTTAAACAAGGTATATGTGTGGGTTAAACAAGGTATATGTGTGGAGTTAAACAAGGTATATGTGTGGGAGTTAAACAAGGTATATGTGTGGAGTTAAACAAGGTATATGTGTGGGTTAAACAAGGTATATGCTGTGGAGTTAAACAAGGTATATGTGTGTGAGTTAAACAAGGTATATGTGTGGAGTTAAACAAGGTATATGTGGGGTTAAACAAGGTATATGTGTGGAGTTAAACAAGGTATATGTGTGGAGTTAAACAAGGTATATGTGTGGGGTTAAACAAGGTATATGTGTGGGGTTAAACAAGGTATGTGTGTGGGGTTAAACAAGGTATATGCGTGGGGTTAAACAAGGTATATGTGTGGGGTTAAACAAGGTATATGCCTGGGGTTAAACAAGGTATATGTGTGGGGTTAAACAAGGTATATGTGTGGAGTTAAACAAGGTATATGTGTGGAGTTAAACAAGGTATGTGTGTGGAGTTAAACAAGGTATATGTGTGGGGTTAAACAAGGTATGTGTGTAGGGTTAAACGAGGTATATGTGTGGGGTTAAACAAGGTATGTGTGTGGGGTTAAACAAGGTATATGTGTGGGGTTAAACAAGGTATATGTGTGGGGTTAAACAAGGTATATGTGTGGGGTCAAACAAGGTATGTGTGTGGGGTTAAACAAGGTATATGTGTGGGGTTAAACAAGGTATATGTGTGGGGGTCAAACAAGGTATATGTGTGGGGTTAAACAGGTTATATGTGTGGGGTTAAACAAGGTATATGTGTGGGGTTAAACAAGGTATGTGTGTGGGGTTAAACAAGGTATATGTGTGGGGTTAAACAAGGTATGTGTGAGGGGTTAAACAAGGTATATGTGTGGGGGTCAAACAAGGTATATGTGTTGGGTTAAACAAGGTATATGTATGGAGTTAAACAAGGTATATGTGTGGGGTTAAAAAAGGTATATGTGTGGAGTTAAACAAGGTATATGTGTGGGGTTAAACAAGGTATATGTGTGGGGTTAAACAAGGTATATGTGTGGGGTTAAACAAGGTATATGTGTGGGGTTAAACAAGGTATATGTGTGGGGTTAAACAAGGTATATGCGTGGGGTTAAACAAGGTATATGCCTGGGGTTAAACAAGGTATATGTGTGAGGTTAAACAAGGTATGTATGTGGGGTTAAACAAGGTATATGTGTGGGGTAAAGAAGGTATGTATGTGGGGTTAAAGAAGGTATATGTGTGGGGTTAAACAAGGTATTTATGTGGGGTTAAACAAGGTATGTGTGTGGGGTTAAACAAGGTATATGTGTGGGGTTAAACAAGGTATATGTGAGGGGTTAAACAAGGTATATGCCTGGGGTTAAACAAGGTATATGTGTGGGGTCAAACAAGGTATATGTGTGGGGTTAAACAAGGTATATGTGTGGAGTTAAACAAAGTATATGTGTGGGGTTAAACAAGGTATATGTGTGGGGTTAAACAAGGTATATGTGTGTGGTTAAACAAGGTATATGTGTGGGGTTAAACAAGGTATATGCCTGGGATTAAACAAGTATATGTGTGGGGTTAAACAAGGTATATGTGTGGAGTTAAAAAAGGTATATGTGTGGGGTTAAACAAGGTATATGTGTGGGATTAAACAAGGTATATGTGTGGGGTTAAACAAGGTATATGTGTGGGGTTAAACAAGGTATATGTGTGGGGTTAAACAAGGTATATGTGTGGGGTTAAACAAGGTATATGTGTGGGGTTAAACAAGGTATATGTGTGGACACAAGGTATACGTGTGGGGTTAAACTAGGTATATGTGTGGGGTTAAACAAGGTATATGTGTGGACTTAAACAAGCTATATGTGTGGGGTTAAACAAGGTATGTGTGGGGTTAAACAAGGTATATGTGTGGACACAAGGTATACGTGTGGGGTTAAACAAGGTATATGTGTGGGGTTAAACAAGGTATACGTGTGGGGTTAAACAAGGTATATGTGTGGACTTAAACAAGGTATATGTGTGGGGTTAAACAAGGTATATGTGTGGGGTTAAACAAGGTATATGTGTAGACACAAGGTATACGTGTGCGGTTAAACAAGGTATATGTGTGGACTTAATGATTTCTCATTCTGAAAGCAATGGCAAACTACTGAACATAAAATTGGCTTGAAAATCCAACCTGTGGTTAATCAGAACACCCTTAAAGGACATACAACATTATCTGCTGAATTTAACAAGGTGCTGGAGGTGAAGAGCCACAGGAACATAATCCTTTAGCACTGTGGCTTCTAACCACAATGAGTCGGGAATACCTCCCATCAGAGGAAAGCTTTGATACTTGACCAGTACTTCACGGAAGTTGGCTGAGCCCAATATAAGTGGTACCACAACTATCTCATGGAAAAGTGAAGGCAGCCAGTGTAATACTGACCACATCACAGCTCATGTGCCAGAAGGTTTGATACACAGGTCAAATGTTATATCCCCAGTACGCCTTAATGGCATGTAAACAGAGTTGTTTTACTTGAAGAGAATAAGAATATAATGTTCAGTTTGGGGGACCACATGTGCTGGGAAAAATCTGGTACAAGTTTTGATGCACATGATCAAACTGGATGCGGCCCTGGACAAGGTGGGACAACCCTCATATAAATAAAATATATAATTTCACTGTACAACTTTTAAAATGTATGTACCGATCCAGCATCAAGTACCATCTGACAACATATTTGAAGGAAATAAAATAAACAAAGAATAACATTCAAATATATACTGACTCAGTGATAGACCAGGAAGCCAGGGTGGCGCAGTGGGTAGCACACTTGCTGGTGGTTATGTGTTCAAACCCCATTTGTGGCAGGGCATTTTTTAAGTGAACTGGGCTCCCACGTGGACACAGCCAAGAATGGGTATCAGAAATTTTTCCAGGGAAATAAAGGCAACAGCGTGATACTGACGACATCACAAATCAAATGGTGATTGGAACAAACAGATGGGGCTAGCTTCATATACCCATAATGTCTCGTGGCATGGAGTCGAGTCCTTTACTGGTACAGTGGTAGACCATTAACATGCCAGGCTTCTGACTGGGTGCCATTCTAAGTGAAGCACATGTACCTTTCACTTCTTCACTTGGCAAATCAAGTACTGTGTGTTAGTTAGTTATTTGTGGTTCTAACTTCACAGCAACAGGTCGTCCCCATTAAACTCCTTTTCTGTGCCACTGAATATCACATATTAGTACTGCGTGTGTTTTTATCAATGCAAAATTGTTCAATACTTCCATGTTTCTATTCAACCTGAAAATGCCATATGGCTGTATTCAAAATTATTTACAGATCAAGCATATGCCTGGATGCTCTCACTGTCCGCTACAGGAGTGGAAAGACTGACCAATAATTCTCCATGCACTTAGGCCTACAGAACGTGGTGGTCCCAACACATCACATACCCACAACATATTACTGCTACAGGACTCCCTCCCTATATACTTCAAGAAGGTTGTACAGTGACAGCAGAATATTACAATAATAAAAACGAGGAAAGCAAACTATTAAAATATTTATTAAACAAGGAACATAAAATAACACGACGGAAACTTTTTAGAATATTAACAGAAAAACAAAATGGAATAGAAAATTGGGTACGGTCAACAAGAGGTGGAAAATCCCCCAAATGAACATAAAAACAGCTACTTGAAAATTAAATTAAAGCTTACAGAGCAGGGAGAACAAATCTATTCCACAAAGTAGCAAAAAAAGCAGACACAAACTAGAAAATACAGTTCAGGAAATCTACAAAAAAAATTTGCAAAATGGTGGCATTAGCTAAAAAAAAATGCAAACTGGCAATAAAGCAACTGAAGGAAAGAAATAGTGAGTGGGAAGAACATGGATTAAGCTACAGGCTTAAATAAGGAGGAGCCAAGGTTGGACAATGGCTTTTCTGCTGGTCATGTGTTGAAATCCCCATCGGGGAGGGATTGTTTTGTTAAAATTGAACTGGTCTCCATGTAAAAAATGGAATCAGAGGAAATGTTCTGGGAAATAAAGGCACCTGACATGGTACAGACGACATCAGTCATCAAGTGCCAATTAGACAAAAATATGGGACCAGCACCATTTACATAATACACCTCATGGCGTGGACAAGGGGCTTGTACTTTATTTACAGGTTTAAGTGAGTGTACTGTTGTACACTTGATCATTATTGTTGGCACCGTCATTATATTTCCCATTTAGACACCTTCATGAGCTAGTGTGCCATCACGTTAGTCATTTTCTTTTAGGAAATCAAATACCCATTTGACTTGCCCTTAACAGCAGTGGTGCCAGTGACAATTTGTGTCAAGTCCTCTAAATATCTGTGTCTGCAGATTCAAATACTATAACGATATTTTTGCAAATTAGATACTGACATCGATATATATCTAAATATAAAACTGATATCCCTGTCTAGGTGCTTACAGATATATACCTGGATACTTTCACCTTAAAACATGCTTGGATACTCAATATATCTTTATTAATGTTAACTAGATACTTACAAGCTTTGTATATTCAAATACTGTCACCTTGATACTTACACCTCTTTAAGAACGGGTCTGGATTCTAGCAGCTGTATCTGTCTACGTAATTCAACATACTTACATCTCTATACGTGTCATCCTTATGGAGCTCCAACACCTTCAGAATCGTCAGTTCGGCAAAGTTCTCAAAATGTTTCGGAAATTTCTGCAACATTTTCTGCAGACACTTCAGAGCCAGTACTTTGACGTCTCCCTGATCAGTTAGAGAGAGAGAAAAAAAAAACAACATAAACAACCAATCATAAAATCATTATAATAAAAATAAACAAAGAGTATTATATTAGCCAAACTAGCAGTCAGTAAAACCGGGTCAGATAATCTTGTTTATTTGTTAACTGATTCCGTGCCCCCCCCCCCCCAAAAAAAAAGGTTTGTACCAAACATGGTACACAATCACATTAATATAATGTCAATTTCCATTCACTAAGCATTAAATTTACTGAGGTTACCATAAAACAAAACAAATAATATAATGACCTTATTATTGTGATATATCATCCTTCTGTCCAAACGGGAGGCCAAATTTGGCCATATATTATCCCCCGACACTGAATCAGTTATCCAGAAGACCCTGCCGCTGTCAATGCAGAGGTTAACACGCTCATCTATGAACACTCAGATAGCCCCGAAGTGCTCATCTATACAGATGGATCTGTGGTAAAGCAGCAGAGAAGTGCGTGGGCATTTACAGCCCGTTCAGCGGGCCGAACCATTCAAGAATCCAGTGGTGCCCACTCTATGACCACGAGCAGCATGACGATGGAGGTGATGGCAGTTACACAGGCTTTCATATGGCTGGAGTCACAGCATTATACCAACGTGTGTGTACTAAGTGATTCAATGAGCATGATTCAGAAGGTCGAAGCTGGATCTGTACGTAGACAGTGGACTGAATCGCTGCGGAAGTCTGTTGTCCGTAAAGTCACCTTCATCTTCGTCCTGGGACATGCGGGAGTCGAGGGAAATGAACGAGCTGACAAACTGGCTGGCTCTGCACCCCCTGTAGATGGCCAGCCCATGGATCGTGCCGATGTTATTAACGTCCTTAAAGATATGGCGAGAACAGAGGACTTTGACGTCAATGATTCCACATCGCTGTCCAGGATGAAAGACCTGGGAGTAAGAATAGGCACAGCCAGACGCGAGAGGTACATCGGGAAAACAAAGCGCCTCATCAACCAACACAGAACTGGCACTATTAGCCACCGGACGCTGATGCATATGCTGGGGGGAGGATCTGAGCATCTATGGACATGTCCGGAGTGCAACGAAATACCCCAACTGATAACTGATAACTGAACTGAATCAGTTAATTTTATCCCAGTGCCACTCAGTTGTCAACTCTTGTCATGCCAATGTATTATTAGGAAGCTGCAGGTCCTCAATAGCTGTTCCTGGCATCCACAATCAACTAGGGATTGCTGAAGACATCTGCAGAGCTTCTTTATGATGTTTGAAAGCATGATTTATTCAAAAAGTTGTTTCATAAGGGTAAAAGCTGACTGGCACCTTGCCGTCTTGATAGATGATATTTTGTAAAATGGAGTTATACCTCTCCATAACACAAAGCCTGGGCTGAATTTAGAGACCATGCAGTATGATCCCTCTCTCGGCCTGTCTAGTTTACTCCAGAGGAAAGGTAACACCAATACGCCTGAAACAAGACAAGCTGCTGGATAAGTAAAGCAATACTCTGTCCGCCTGTTGGAGCTTCCATCCTAGACCAGTTGCCGACCAACACTTAGGAACTGGTCTGCCCTGCCATGACATTTAGTCTTTAGGTTGCATTTTCTCACACTAGTAACCTCCCAATTGCACTCCTCCGCCCAAAGCCGTTGGCACAGTGTGTGGTGTCGGGTTTGGTGATCGCGGCGCAACATTCGGCGCTAACAGAAAGCAGATAGTCCCGTCTACAGTCATATGGTAGCTCAGTCATATCTGACTAAACCCTGACAGAGTAAGGGTAAAAAAAAAATGTTCTGCAAAATTCCCTAAGGAAATAGACATACAAGTTGCAGTCCACAAGCCACACGATCATATAAAACCAAAAACTATACATAACATGAGATGCTCAGTCACACATGCCATATAGTCACATAAGCTGCAGTTACATAAGTGAAAAAAGTCAGATTAGATAAACAGTTGTATATGTCATGCAGTTACATAAACCAAACAGTTATAGAAGCTAAACTGTCATGAAAGCCACCCATTTACAAAATCATTAATTTACTTAAGTAAGTCAAACTGTTACATAAGACACACATTACATAAACCAGTCAGTCATATATGCCACTCTAATATCCAAACCAAACATTTATATAAGCCATACTGTCATTTAAGGCATACAGTCAACAAAGTCAAATAAATAGACAGGTGAGGTAAACAGTTAGCCAGTTAATCACTGTAGCCACACAGTCAAGTCACTGAGCGACAATGTTGTAAACAGTCATTTGCATGGGTTATATGATGAGTCATGTGAATCAAACAGTCAGTCACATGTCAATCATTGAATAAAACAGTCAACCACATGAGCCAAACAGTCAGTCATCTGATCTGAGTTAGATGGTATATATGTAAGCCAGTCATATGTGCCAATCAGTCAGTCATACGAACCAAACAGCCAGTCGTGTGAGTCAAACAGTACATCATATGACATCAAACAGGAAGGGAATGAGGGAGAGTTTGAAGACATCAAACCAGCAGATAATGTAGAGTCAAGAACAGCTTACATTTGTATCCCCAAGTGTTTCCAGAAGAATCAGCAGCAAGGACTTGAAGTGCTCCTCCAGCAAGTCTTGTGTGATGAAGCTCTTCTCTGTCAAGCTCTGCAGAAACTGCATGGCACTTTTCCTCTGCTCAACTCTGAGAGACACATTTCAAATGTAACAAGTCATCCTTGCTGTAAAACATATAACACAGGTACTTTACAAATGTAACAAGTCATCCTTGCTGTAAAACATATAACACAGGTATCTAACTTTACAAATATAACAAGTCATCCTTGCTGTAAAACATATAACATGGGTATCTAACTTTACAAATGTAACAAGTCATCCTTGCTGTAAAACATATAACATGGGTATCTAACTTTACAAATGTAACAAGTCATCCTTGCTGTAAAATATATATAACACAGGTATCTAACTTTATAAATGTAACAAGTCATCCTTGCTGTAAAACATATAACACAGGTACTTTACAAATATAACAAGTCATCCTTGCTGTAAAACATATAACATGGGTATCTAACTTTACAAATATAAAAAGTCATCCTTGCTGTAAAACATATAACACAGGTATCTAACTTTACAAATATAACAAGTCATCCTTGCTGTAAAACATATAACACAGGTATCTAACTTTACAAATGTAACAAGTCATCCTTGCTGTAAAATATATATAACACAGGTATTTAACTTTATAAATGTAACAAGTCATCCTTGCTGTAAAACATATAACACAGGTACTTTACAAATATAACAAGTCATCCTTGCTGTAAAACATATAACATGGGTATCTAACTTTACAAATATAAAAAGTCATCCTTGCTGTAAAACATATAACACAGGTATCTAACTTTACAAATATAACAAGTCATCCTTGCTGTAAAACATATAACACAGGTATCTAACTTTACAAATGTAACAAGTCATCCTTGCTGTAAAACATATAACATGGGTATCTAACTTTACAAATGTAACAAGTCATCCTTGCTGTAAAACATATAACATGGGTATCTAACTTTACAAATATAACAAGTCATCCTTGCTGTAAAATATATATAACACAGGTATCTAACTTTATAAATGTAACAAGTCATCCTTGCTGTAAAACATATAACACAGGTATCTAACTTTACAAATGTAACAAGTCATCCTTGCTGTAAAACATATAACACAGGTATCTAACTTTACAAATGTAACAAGTCATCCTTGCTGTAAAACATATAACACAGGTATCTAACTTTATAAATGTAACAAGTCATCCTTGCTGTAAAACATATAACATGGGTATCTAACTTTACAAATATAACAAGTCATCCTTGCTGTAAAACATATAACACAGGTATCTAACTTTACAAATGTAACAAGTCATCCTTGCTGTAAAACATATAACACAGGTATCTAACTTTACAAATGTAACAAGTCATCCTTGCTGTAAAACATATAACACAGGTATCTAACTTTACAAATGTAACAAGTCATCCTTGCTGTAAAACATATAACATGGGTATCTAACTTTACAAATGTAACAAGTCATCCTTGCTGTAAAACATATAACATGGGTATCTAACTTTACAAATATAACAAGTCATCCTTGCTGTAAAATATATATAACACAGGTATCTAACTTTATAAATGTAACAAGTCATCCTTGCTGTAAAACATATAACACAGGTATCTAACTTTACAAATGTAACAAATATAAAAGTTGGTGGTCTGCATGACCAAATGAAAAAGAGCATTTGCTCTTAAACTTCCTTGTGCTGATGCCCAGGTAGCGGGTTCAACCCCATCAGTTGGACTAAAACGTTTAATTCTTGTCCTTGACACGGGGACATAAATTACAAGTTTTTCAGAAGTCGGAATTTTCCTGAACATGACAACTTTCTTTACTGGTATTATGTGTTGTAATTAGAATTAATTTTAAAGTACTTTTTCTGTTACTACCAAAATTGAAGTAACAGTTTCCTGATGAGAAGCTATTGCAATAATCAATAGAAAGTACAAAGTTAGTGAAACATGAAATGAAATGAAAGCAACAAAAGATAACCAAATGAAATAACCTGTCAAGGAAAATCATGTCTGTGGAAATGGTACCCCTACTCACCTCTCATTGTGATTGGACAGCTCCTCGAGGACATCGCACAGAGCCTTACCAACATCTTCAGGCGACATGTTTGCATCTTTCTTGCTGAAAAATCCTGGCATCCCCATGTTGCCAGTTGGACCTCCAGATTTCTACAGACAATGTATTTTTAAACAAGATTTCTTAAAATCAATAACAGAAATGATATCTGTCAGCAATAATAATTTACTGTCTTTGCTAAATGTTTGGACAGACCAATTACTAGAGTTCTGATTTTCGCAACAGTCGAGAGAATGACGTGTAAGATTTCAACGATCCTGATATTGATGAGAAAACAACAACATGAGACACAGGTTGGGGGAAAAGTTCTATGATCACTTTACAAAAAAAAAAAAAAAAAAAAAAACTGCAGGCACTACTAACACATCTTCCCCTTCTTCGTTTCTCTATAGAGGGGAAAGTGTCACATCTAGTTTTGCCCTTAAAGGCTCCTCTAGACAATATTTCATCTACGTGCAGGTTTTCTATCCAAAAAATTTTGCCAGGGCAGCGGCCTTATTGCTTGCTCTATACAGTTTTCCGCCCTTTTCTGGGAAGGCCATGTAGCCAATTTCACTACCCAAAAAGTAATTTTATACCCAAGGTTATTGGAAAAATTCCCAACCCAGTGCTGGGAATGAACCCTGTACATTTTGAGTCTGAGGTGGACACTTACGCTCTCAGCCAGGGCTCCCCCACTAGAGATTTGACTTTTGCAACAGCGGTGAGAATGATGTATTAGATTATGACGATACTGATGGTGTTGAACAAGCCAGGGCATTAGGCACAGAATAGACAAGTTTTCTAACGAGAAAATGATGCCTATGATGCAGTCTGCTCTTTATAACCTCTCCAGGTGGAGAGTGTAACTGAACAGAGCATCCATGTCTTGAGGGACAGTTCCAGAAGGGAGCGAGTGGAGGCTTTGGATGACACACAACTCATAGAGGAAAAGCCAGGAGAGCGTTTAATCAAACTGCTACTGGAACAACCATAAGAACTCTTCAGTGGTTTTTGAGACTGAGCATGGCAGAGAATGTCCTTAGTGCAATGATGTCGATTGTGAAACCAAGAATTCATAAAAGAATGCTGGTCATGCAATTAACACAGAGTGCTGGTTTTCTTCTATAAAACCATGTCTCCAAGGCTTCTATAGATGTTTTCGTCTGTACAGGACCTTTTTAATGAGAGAAATTCTAAGACTATTTAATTTAAAAAAAACTGCTAGTAGAAGTAACATTTCATTGAAGCACAAGCTTTTGTCCTGCTCAGCATGACAAGATATAAGTTAGTGCCTGTTACTGTAGAAACCAACCACAGAAAACATCTTGCACAGCACATCCCCAACCAGCCAGAACTGTGCAATTCCAGATCACAGCATCAATTGGACTAAGTGAATTCAAGATCGACCTTCACTGCACTGTCAAACTGTCCAATGCTATCCCAAATATCCCCTTCAGAACATGCTAGCTAAACCTCAGCTCAAAGCACAAACCAGTACTGCAATTGTAACAGAGATGTGGTTTCTGTAAGCACCATGGACTGCCAGGGTAACTAACTGGAAAAGGCTAATGTAAGTAGAACATTATATACAACTGTAAGAAACATGGAATGCCAGAGTAACTAACTGGAAAAGGCTAAAGTAAGTAGAACATTATATACAACTATAAGAAACATGGAATGTCAGAGTAACTAACAGGAAAATGCTAATGTAAGTAGAACATTATATACAACTATAAGAAACATGGAATGTCAGAGTAACTAACAGGAAAATGCTAATGTAAGTAGAACATTATATACAACTAAAAGAACCATGGAATGCCAGGATAACTAACTGGAAAAGGCTATTGTAAGAAGAACATTATAGACAACTATAAGAAAGAGACAAGGTTCCTAGGTGATGTTATGAGAAAACAAGCTGGGAAAACATCGCGACTGGGGGTATCAGCAGTACAAGAGGTATTTAGAGAAATGATGCTGGATGGCCTGAGTCAGTGACATGGAGCTTTAACATCCACATAATTGATCCAGAACCTCCAGGGCTGAGATGTGTGGAGATACATGCACCTATCATTTAGCAGGACACATTATGATGACTCCAATGTGTGTATATCAGAATCTAAATTGACTATATATACTCCAATGTGGGAATGTTTTCTAACTTGGACATTTTGCCAATGCAACAGTCTGTTTTTTATAATTTCTAATTGCAAAGGCATTTGTATTCTGCACAATATGTTCAAGGTGTGCCTAGAGCTTGAGGTTTTTTCCATTGTCTAGTATGCCCCACTGATCACAACTTCCATTTATTCCCTTATGAGAACCAATCAACCCTTATCATTGTATTTACCATGTACGAGGGACAGTCAATACGTAATGCCTCCTATTTTTTTTATCTATGTAAATACTTTATCTGTGTGCAACATATTAATTCGGTGGGATTCCTCAAACACTTTTCTGCACTGTGTATCATTACCAACCTGTTTCAGTCACAGGTTGCGCAACAGTAACGGTTTAAAAATGGCCACCAAAGAAGTTCGATTAAAGCAACGCAATGTCAAAGAATTCCTAAATGCTGAAGGCAAGACCTCGATTCGCATCCACAAATGTTTGAGTATTGTTTATGGAGATTCAACAATGGATGTTGTGACAAAGCTGAAGTAGGTCAATATTCACTGGCTGATGCAATTCAGACTGCCCATCCGTCAACCACATTGACTCCACAAAACATCCACTGAGTTGATGACATCATTTGTGGTGACCGTCGGGTAACACTGGATGAACTGTGTTCCATGTTGTCCATTAGTAAAGGCAGTGTCCAGACCATTATTAAATAAATAAATAAATAAATGTTTGCATATCCTTTACAGGACATTGCTGTCAACATCAGTATCTTTCAGCTGATTGTTGATTTCTTGGCAAGATAACGCTCAGTAGTTTGCCATTGCTTTCTAAGTGGCCGGCTCACATACCCCGTAAGTTACCGACGTGATTCGCACGACTGCTGATTCTCACTGTCGTCACGTTACTTACGAGAGTATACGAGATTACGGAGAAAAGTCGCTAACCTCTAGGCCAGGAAGCCGGCTCCATTATTAAAGATCTGGGTTATTCAAAGGTTTGTGCATGGTGAGTGTCCAGATTGTTGACGACATAAAAAAGAAAAGAAAACCACACACCGCTAAACGCACCATTGTTACAATTGCAGAATTTGGCTGGACCACATCCCCTTTACAATCCTGATTTAGCACCTTCAGATTTCCATCTGTTTGGACCATTGAAAGAAGATCTTCGCGGCCATCACAGAGGACATCTAGAACCTTAAACGTGCTGTCCGCTGGTGGTTTAGGAAAAAGGACACAAATTTTATCGTGCCCTTGTGAGAAGATGGACAAAAACTATAACGAATAACGGAGACTAAAATGAGAAGTAAATTTTTGAAGTACAGACTTAGGGCTTAATTTCAATGTGAATTTTATCTTCTTTTTTTTTTGCATGTTAAATTAAATTAAAAATTACGAGGCATTACTTATTGAGTACCCCTTATACATATAACAAAGCATGTCCATTTACCTGGGGGAAGCTAAAGCCCCTCTTGTGATCTGTCCCATCTGGACTGTCCATCCGAACATCCTGAATGCCCGAGTCCTGTGAGGTGAAGTCGTGCTTCTTCTTGATGTCCTCATAGGGCTCCAGCTTGCTGCTGATGCTCAGGCTCTGTATGTCCGCCGTTGTCTTCTTGATTGAATTGAAGATGTCTTCAGGATTGAGGTTTTCTGTCTCAAAGTTGTCAGCAATGCCAAGACTTGATCTGTGTCATGGCAGTGAAGAAGTACATGTGAGTTTATGCAGCAGGACAGTTGAGGGAGTTGTGTGTTTGTGTGTGTGTGTGTGTGTGTGAGAGAGAGAGAGAGAGAGAGAGAGAGAGAGAGAGAGAGAGAGAGAGAGAGAGAGAGAGAGAGAGAGAGAGAGAGAGAGAGAGAGAGAGAGAGAGAGAGAGAGAGAGAGCATGAGTGCATAATATGTTGGGTGTGTGGACTCTCTCTCTCCCCCTGTATGGTAGAGTGGCAGCACATCAACCTATCAACAAGAGAGATCCAAGAATGACCATACACAAGATATCTCCTATTCTTGGTTGAGCAAGGTGAAGTGGTTAGTTAAGCCACCTGTCTCGTACTCAGAAGGTCATGGATTCATATTCAGACTCCATCATTTGGTTCTCAAGTTCAATGTTTTCAGAGACTGCGGGTGGTCGTTGCTAGCGCAACAGAGTTCAGGCTCTGTGCGACACTTCTGGCAGGCTGTTAGCTGCCCCATGGACAGAGGCCGAGCTATATGAGATAAAGATCCAATACAATGCAGACGATCCTCTTGCCTTGAAAATCCCCTCTTGGTCAGATAAATCACAACAGTGCACATGCAATTATCCTTTTTCTTTTGTCCTTCACTATCCTATGCCGCTAAGCATCACAGGCTTGTTTGATAATTGTTTTCTGAATTAGGGCTCGCTCGGTCAGTTTTGTCTGCTGAGATATGGGTTTTTAAGGTGTTGTTGACTCTGCCAATCCATCTTTTTTGTGGTCTTCCCATGACTCTTGATGTTTCCATTTTCATGTTGTATGCTCTTGCTGCTGGAGACATTGGGTTCATTCTTACTTGGTGGCCGAACCAGTTAATTATTCAAACATTAAAAACAAGACTCTTAAAGTACCCTGCATTTGTGCATGCATTCAAGCGCGTGTGTACACATGCATTGCTAATGGGTGTGTACCATAAATCTAGCAGGACAGTTTCCAACATTGTGTCTGACTTTTGAAAAGCTACAAAACTAACGACGACTGGTTCAGACTCCATGTAACTGGTATACTTTGAAAATTGCACATTTAGGATATGAAAAATAAAACAAGACCAGAACAGAAAAGTTTCTAATCCCATGTTCCTGTGAGGAAGTCTCTCATTTGAGATTCACGAAATATCACAAAACTATCTAGACACAGTTTGTGGCTCTGCATCAGTGATATGTGAAGAAAAATCGAAGTATAGGGTTCATGAGGAAAAATCTTAAGACTAAAATGAATAGCATCAATCTTTATATCTCTAACACCAAAAGGATAATTTTTGTATGACAGAAAAAAAAAAAAAAAGGCCATAACAAGACAATCACATTTTTAAAGGCCTGAGTGCATACGGAATAGGTGGCTATTCTTTCCCTCCCATTGCGAGCGGCAAGCTGAAGTACTGAACCCTGGTCTAACCTCACTCACGCCATTTTCAATGCAACTTCCTAACCATTCCACCAACACACCTGCTAAACAGGAGGAACATTACAACAATGCTGTTTTAAACAACATAAAATAAAAACTCTGAAGATTCACCTTGAAGGTGGCCTGGACCTATTTTGACCTGGGGGACTAGCCACATTTCGAGGTGACAGGACATCAGATGTCCCCTCGTGTGTTGATTTAATATGGCTGTGGAGAATTCGTGTAGCACCATCCTGTGGATAACATAACAGAAAAATATACATTATTTTCTACACTACCGCTGGTGTCCATCAAATGAATTTGTGAGCTGTAACAGAAGGGCCCCTCATCTTTGCCGTCACAATGTGCTGTGTGTGTGCTAGATTAATTTGTTTAACCGTAGTAGATTAATTTGTTTAAAGTGAGGTTTGCAATCGATTATGAGAAAATGGGTAAAACTAATCCCCTTTGACAGGAGAAGACAGCTCTAGAAGAATGGATCTGCTGCCCTTTATTGCACATTGAAACCAAGAGCTCAACCAAAACACACCAAGCCATCATATGTTTTGCTATCCCCTGCATTTTCTCTCTGTATTATTCATCTCTGCTTCTAATTCCTTCTCTGTATGATTTTAGGTCTCTCCCTACATTTTTGCCTACTGGTTTACAGAGACAGGACTTTCTAGTAATACCACTATCAGGCAATCTCAATGTAGGAATATACCATGCCGCAGTGTTATGAGGTGAGGATAATTAATTTTCTCCTTTGCCACCTTCCCTTTGAAGAAACATTTTTTGGCAACCATTTTACCAGACGGTATTAATACGAGAGCAGTTAGTATAAAGAGGTAGTCTCAACGCTGATGATGATGTTTTAGTGACAAGGTTGGGTCTTTACATGTTCTAGTAAATAAGTAAGTACAGGACCCTTTTACATGCCTTGAGGAACAGTGGGTATATGGTGCCAGCCCCATATGTTTGTATAGATACCAATCGGTACTGAATTAGTGATGTGGTAAATACGAGGGCGAGTCAATAATTAAGTCACACAGTTCTGTGGGATGGCAGGTAAATGTAGTTGGTGTTTTCTACAGGCGTCATTAGGTGACGGCAATATCGAACTTTATATTCCCATTCGTCAGGTGGCGCTAGGTGTCTCAAGCGCATAAACAAAATGGCAACTGTACTTACGGAGTGTACAACCAAAGAGCAACGTGCTGTTGTGCGTTTTTTGTGGGCAAAAGGACTGCCTGCAAAGGACATTCATAAGGAAATGCAGCCCGAATCAAAGCGTGCTTCAATGCAATGGAAACATCCTTCTTCGTCTTGTGTCCAAAAATTCAAGGTTACGCCATCAGCAGGAAAGGTTATGCTGACAGTGTTCTGGGATTTTTAAGGAGTGTTTTTAACCAATTTCAAGAAGAAAGGTGACAATGCGAATTCTGAATCATACTGTGAAGTTCTATCGATGCTTCGTGATGCAATTCGATGAAAATGTCCAGGACTGCTGACTAGAGGAGTGTTACTTCTTCATGACAATGCCAGACCACGTACGGCTCGACTAACTCAGGAGAAAATTAACCAACTAAGGTGGGAATTTCTGGAACATCCACCTTACAGCCCCGACTTAGCCTCTAGTGATTTCCACCTTTTTGGTCCACTGAAAACTCATCTGGGTGGCGAATGATGCCAAGCTGAATGTGAAGTGAAAACATGGTTTAGAAAACAGAGCACACAGTTCTATGCAGCCGGTTTGGGAGAACTGATAAAATGATGGGATAAATGCATCAACATTGGTGGAAATTAAGTTGAGAAATAAAGGGACAATTTATGTATAAAAATAAACTTGTTTCAAGTTATCATAATTAGTTATTTTTCTACAGCCATTTGTGACTTGCCGGTCTCTCTGGCTGAGGGGTTACACCACTTTCTCCATAATCCTGTTTATCCACGCAGGATCTCGCAGCGAGGCGAGAACTGGAAGCGGTTCGACCCGCGCTCGTGACTTGCGGGATAATGAGCCGGCCAGCCGGCCGCTCAGAAAGCAATGGAAAACTACTGAGCGTAATCTTGCCAAGAAATCAACATACAGCTGAAAGATGCTGATGTTGACAGCGATGTCCTGTAAAGGATATGCAGACATCAACATTTGTGACTTCTTTACTTCCCCTCGTACCACACCTGCTGTCTTTACATCCGATGACATTTCCTGGCAGCCAATGTAGGCTGGGTTGACCTGAGAGCAAAGGTCACATTTAAAAATACGCCTCACTGGGGATTCAAACACACGACCACCAGGTTGGCATGCAAGCAATGTATATATACATATTCTAGGTCATAGCATAATGAGGCTGGGGTGGCCAGATCAATTCCTTGCTATATTTAACCACAATTCACAGAACTAAGTTCATCTTCATGCCAGGATATGTGAATATTCTGGGTAATGTAAGAGAGGACGGGCTGGCTGGCACTGTCAATATATCAAAGGATCAACCAATGGATTAAGCTGATATCATGAATGCCTTTAGAGATTCCGGTCAAAATAAGAACTTTCAACTAAATTAATCAGCATCAAAAGGTCAGAACACAAGCATTTGGATTGCAAGATCGATGTGCCCAGGAAAAGAACAGCATGCAAAATGGGTGAGAACGCTCATTAGTTAATATCGGGTTGGTACACAGTTGGCTGCAATACTGTTAGACTTATTACACAGGTGATCTGAGCACCTAAAACAGGCGATTTGAGCACCTATGGACATAACTGGTATGCAATGAGGACAATCCATACTGAACTAAGCTGAGAGCAAAAAACAGTAGTCAAATCACCTGAGCAGAATCACTGGTGACTTTGCTCGAGCTGACTTACCTGGAATGTTTTTGGTAGTTCGGACAACAAGACTGAGAACTCTGCCGGGTTCAGGTTGAACATTGCTATCAAAGCCGACTGAGATAACTGTGGAGGCAAGCAGATGATTCTTAAAATACCACATGACCTACATTTTCAATGGTCAGGTTGATCATCTTCTTCTAGCCCAGAACTCTTTGGGTCATCATGATGGATGCATCCATAGTCAAAGTCTTACACTGTTCGATCAGTCTTCAAAATCTGTCACTGCTCTCTCTATTATCAGTCAGATTTTCAATGTACCTTCTATCTTCAGTCAAATCTTCCCCAGCTCCCTCCATTTTCAGTTACAGTCATTCTACTGCATCCTCTGTCTTCAGTCAAAGTTTCCCACCACTCCTGTTTTAATTCATAGTGAACCACTGCTTCCTCTATCTTCAATCAAAGTTATCCACTACTCCTATCTTCAGTTAAAGGATTCCATTGTTCCTTCTATCTTCAGTCAAAGCATTCACCTATTCCTAACTTCAGCCAAAACATTCCGTTAATCCCTCTATCTTTAATCAAAGCATTCCCCTACTCCTATCTTCAGTCAAAGGATTCCATTATTCCCCCTATCTTCAGTCAAAGTTTTCCACTACTCTTATCTTTAGTCAAAGTCTTCCACTACTCTCTCTCTCTATCTTCAGTCAGTCTTCTACTGCTTCCTATATCTTCAGTCAAAGTCTTTTACTCCATCCATCTTCAGTCAAAATTTTCCTCTACTCCCTCTATCTTCATTGAAAGTTTTCCATTATTCCCTCTATCTTCAGTCAAAGTTTTCCATTACTCCCTCTATCTTCAGTAAAAGTTTTCCATTACTCTTTCTATCTTGAATCAAAGTTTTCTAATACTCACTCTATCTTCAGTCAAAGTATTCAATTACTCTCTCTATCTTTAGTCAAAGTTTCCATTACTACCTCTATCTTCAATCACGGTCTTCCACAACTCCCTCTACCTTGAGCCAACATTTTCCACTGCCTACTCCACCTTCAACAAACAAACACTGCAAGTGAGGCAACATCATGGCCTGCCTGCCTATTCGTAGTTCTGGATTTCTCTTTCTGCCTCTTTGCTGCCTGCCTTCAATGATCAAACACTCTCCTGGGAGTCAGAATGTCCACCTCGCATTATCATATGACTTGTGTTCCATCCTCGGTAAGTCTAGGGGTTTTAAGACGACCCTAGCATGCACACAAAGTGGCACCTGCTAATGGGCAGCGGTCTCTATTCATCATTCTGGAGAAAAAAAACCTCTCCTGGTATCCTGGTACACACCATCAATGGTGCACATGCAGTAGTGACAAACACAAACATTGCCGACAAGTGTGGAGTCTTGGTTTCCTCCACGAGTATTTATTTGATTTACACAACAGACATGTTCTGGAAAATTTGGGCTTATTCAGTCACAATGAATCAGGAATCAAATTGAACAAAAAATATAACTAGGCAGCCTGACAAATGGAGAAAAACAACATGGATTCAAATGACCGTTTTGACCAGTCTTTATCAACAAACCTCTTTGTCTGAAGCTATCGCTGGTCCATCATAATGCATTGGCATTTACATACTTTAAGATTTACACATTTAAATGTATCATATTTTCCCATTTTTTGTGTGGATGCTCATGTCAGTTGTAAATGCATATTGAGTGGGCGAGAGTGTGTTTATGTTAGTGAGGGGGATTGTGTGGAGTGCGTGTTTGCATGGCTTTATACATGAATAAGCATCTATGGGCACGAGAGAGAGAGAGAGAGAGAGAGAGAGAGAGAGAGAGAGAGAGAGAGAGAGAGAGAGAGAGAGAGAGAGAGAGAGAGAGAGAGAGAGAGAGAGAGAGAGAGAGGAGAGAGAGAGAGAGAGAGAGAGAGAGAGAGAGAGAGAGAGAGAGAGAGAGAGAGAGAGAGAGAGAGAGAGAGAGAGAGAGAGAGAGAGAGAGAGAGAGAGAGAGAGAGAGAGAGAGAGAGAGAGAGAGAGAGAGAGAGAGAGAGAGAGACTGTATGTTTGTGTATGCGTTTTTTCACTGTTTGTTTTTAACCTAATGTATACATCTAAGTATCATATTCTCTTTTATACAACATCTATGTATGTAAAAACGAAAAATGAATCTTAACAATAAATAGGTCTAAAACAATTTCTATTTTATGTTTTCCTCACCAGCATTACAAGCTATATTATCCCTTTCTGTATTTTCACTTCAACAGCATTACCAGAATTTCCCACCTTTCTGTATTTTCCCAACAACAGCATTACATGCTATCTCCTACCTTTCTGTATTTTTTCCTTCCTCAACAGCATTACAAGCTACCTCCTACCTTTCTGACATCAGCGTTCCTGGGTTCAATAGTCCAGCTGATGATTTTGGAAACAGCTAGCCGTGCCTCCATTGTGTTCACAAAATCTGACGGGTCCATGCTGAGAATGAGGCTTTGTAAGTAGGTCAATGTGGACACCCTGACCTATAAGATGTAGTGGAAACAGGAATGTGGTACTACCAAAATAGAAAAATTGCATGTCTTTTGCAGAACATTGCAATAAACCCCAACACTCGGTTGATTTCATAGGCAAGTTTATGTTCAGTAGTTTACCACTGCTTTCTGAACTAGAAGTCAACACTGAACTCCAAACTGACGTGTGTAGGATAATTAAATGTATACTTCACCTGTACAGTTAAGTATACATACATTAATGAACACTATACATGCACTGCTAAATGTACATATATTAATACCAATGACCACTTTACAGTTAATTATATATATATATATATATATATATATATATATATATATATATATATATATATATATATATATTAACCTAGATGAAAACCTTAAAGTTAATTATATTAATCTAGACTCCTATGTGGCGAAGGTGTTAGAATGCAATTCGTAATCCCGCATACCGAGGCTGAAACACAGCTGCGGGCAATTTGGAAGCAGATTGCCTTGAGCAGGTTTCCATTCAAAGGTATGAGTGCTGATCGTTCAGAAAGCAATGGCAAACTACTGAACATGAACTTGCCAAGAAATCACAAAAAGCCGAAAATGCTGGGTTTGACTGACGTGTCCTGTAAAAGAAATGAAACTAGTCACAAGTGTTAACTGAAACAGCAGGGTATCTCGAAGCTAGTGACCCCCCCCCCCCCCCCCCCCCCAGAACTGCTGTGATCATAAACTATGAAGTGGAAAAGTCTCTGGTACTTCTCCAGTCTACTTCCAAAATTATGGATAAATGAATGAATGTCATAAAAAATATGAACTGGTTTAAATGTCAAAAGATCATGTGTCCAACTAACCGACAAACTGGTTGAAATGCCCATCAATTGTGTGAGCAACTATATGACCAATAATTTCTGTGAGAGCAAATTTTGCTTCGCATGCACATTTCTTCAAACTGGAGGAAAGATGTCCCTAGGCATCAATGTGTTATGGTATATCTCATTCCATCCATCATGTGCCATGCCGGTAAGCGTGGGCGGTCATGTTCTGCCATCTCACTGGATCACCAGAGTCGTGGATCAGTTCCGTGTTTCTGTCTCGACCATGCCACAAGGCCAAGCCATCCAGATACTTGTTTCTAGGTCTTCCCCTTGGTCTGTTCCCCTCGATCTTACCAGTTGTCACCAAGTTCTCCAAATCATTTCTTCTCATAACATGTCCAAAAAATTGTGACTGTCTACGTCTAATGTCTCTGATCAGTTTACGATCTTCATTTGTTTCTTGAAGGACTTGTTCATTGGTCTTTCTGGCTGTCCATGGTATTCTTTGCATTTTCCTCAGAAACCACATTTCTACAGCCATCAGATGTTTTTCAGCCTGGCTGCTCATTGTCCAAGCTTCACATCCATATAAAAGTACAGGTTCTATGTAGCACCTCAACACTCTTTTTCTCGTTTCAATTGACATCTTTTTATTGGTCAGTATGTTTTTCATCTTGCTAAAGGCTACTTTTGCCATGGCGATTCTTGTTCTAATCTCTTCCAGGCATCTCCCATCAGATGTTATTACTGTTCCGAGATAATTGTACCTATTCACTTGTTGAAGAATATTCCCATTTACTTGTATATTACACTGTGGTATTTCGTTCTTCCTAGTGACGACCATAATCTGTGTCTTTTTACAATTTAATTCTAACCCTTGTTGTTCACTGTGTGTAACAACCGCATCTACTAAATTTTGCAGGTCCTGTTCATTGTCTGCAATTAATACTGTATCATCTGCATATCTAATGTTATTGATGCATCGTCCCCCAATGTTGATTCCTTCCATATCTTCAATATTTCTGAAAATATTTTCACTGTACAGGGAAAACAGATCTGGAGACATTACACATCCCTGTCTCACACCTCTCTTAATAGGCTGATATTGGCTTATTTCATTATCAACTCTTATGGCAGCTTGTTGTTTCCAATATATGTTTTTTACAAGTCTAAGGTCTTTCCCATCAATTTGTAGATCTTCAAGCATCCTTATCATGTTGACATGTCTCACTTTATCAAAAGCCTTTGTGTAGTCAATAAAGCAAAGGTGTAGATCTTTGTTTACTTCTATAGAACGTTCGATTACGGTTCTCAGTATATACACAGCATTTACTGTACCCTTGCCTTCTACAAACCCACATTGTTCTTCTACTATTTCAGGTTGTATTTTCCTCCTCACTCTTTGCATGATAATTCTTAGCAAAATCTTCGTGATGTGACTCATTATACTAATTGTTCGATGTTGATCACATTCCAAGGCTCCCGATTTCTTTGGGATTGCAATAAATACAGAATTACATAACTCCTGAGGTATACTTCCAGTATCATATATTGTATTAAGCAGACTGGTAACTTTATCTATTCCATATTCTTCTAAAGCATTAATCATTTCTGTTGTGACGCTGTCTGGACCGGGGGTCTTGCCAGATTTCATATGATTAAGAGCATTCTGAACCTCCATCTTCAAAATTGTTGGCCCTTCATTATTATTCTGAACATCATACTGTTCGTCTCTGTTATCGTCATAAAGGTTTTTCACGTAATCTGACCATACATGTAAAATCTGTTCTTTTTCTATTATGACTCTTCCATCTTTTGTCTTTAGGCAGCCTGCTGATGTACGTGTTCTTTGATTGGTAAGCTCCTGAATTCTTTTGTGCATTAGTTTCGCATTTTTACTGTTGTGTTGTTTTTCAATTTCTCTGCAATTTTTCTCAAGCCATGTTTCTTTTGCCTCCTTACATAAGGTTCTCACTTTTCTGTGAATTTCTTCATATTTGGCAGGATTATTTTTGTTCTGTCTTCTTGTTTCCATTAGTTGCAAAATTTCTTCAGTCATCCATGTCTTACGGCCCACTTTCTTTACTTTTGGAATAGTTTTTTCTGCTGCACAACTGATTGAATTCTTCAGCATTTCCCATTGATCATCTGCATCTTGAAATAGGATCTCTAGATCAGACAATAAATCAAATTTGTTCTTTACTTCTATGTTAAAATGATCTTGTATTTCTTTGTCAGTTTTCAATTTGCACAAGTCATATTTAGGGTTTCCTGCTGTATACTTGACTTTCTTTAACTTAACCCTCAATGTGCCTCTATATCTCATTAGCCACCGAATAAAAAGTTGCTGCACTGACAATTTTCTAACACGGGAAGCCTACCCTGACCACACTGGTCTAGGCTCCCAGGTTGACCCAGCCTAAACTTGGGACCAGGAAATGTCTTGGGAAGTAAAGGCACATGGCATGATATCTACCCCATCACCCACTAATTGCCCCATGGTCTATATAAATATGGGTCTGGCTCCATTGCTCAATGCACCTTAGGCCTATATTAGGGACCTTTTCTTTTACTTCCTTGAATACACACACCCAAAAACTATCTTTTTATGTGTTCATTTTTAGAGTAAATTTCTTATTTGTAATGGGGATTTAAAGCTCGCAGCTTCAGCTCAATATGTTAACTGATAATACCACCTCAGGTCAACACACATATTGCCAGAAATGATGTGTCAAAATACTGGAATTGAATACAAGCCACATCTCATCTTATCCCATCTGTTCCTCTTGTACCTTGCGGTGTCAAGGTGAAGTATAAATAGCGAGAGAGTGCCCGTTTATGGACTTCATATATTGAGATTTCCATGGACTGTTATTCCCTCTGTCCATTGCTTACATGGTTGGCCTCTTCTTTTGGTTCCATTTGGTCTGCATATCATTGCTTGTTGTGGTATACTGTCAATTGGTAGCCTAGTTGTATGGTCAAACCATTTAAGTTGTTTTCTAATGAAATCTATCACTGTTTCAACCCCTACTTTAGTCCTGATTTCATAATTTCTGATTTTATCTCATCTTGAGCCACATATTTTACTTCATCTGGACTTGTGGAATGTTACCCACTGGAACCACTCTGGCTGAAGTTTGGTAAATATAAAGCAATCTTTTAGCTACTTCAAGTGTGACACTTTTTAAGTTAATTCCTCTTAGTAGTTTCTCTTCAAGTGCCTATCCGTAACATGTTATCATCTGTCTTAGGTGTCTTGAATGATCTTTTATATTAAGGCATCTCTGTGCTAGCAAAAAAGTAGGAGAAAAACACAAACCCTTAAATTGGGCCCCTGTGCTTGATCCACTACAAACTTGGACACGGTGCTGAACTGTTGGTCAAATGGGAAACAATCTCTGTGGAATGTAGGAACAACTCCATGTTGACAATGATGATTATGATGATGGTAGTGGCGGTCATAATGATGATGATAATGATGATGCGGTGGTGGTTATGATGACAATGATGATGGTATTGGCAGTCATAATGATGATGATGATGATGGCAGTGGTGGTTATGATGCTGATGCTGTTGCCAGTAATGGTAGTGATGATGATGATTTTGGTGCTACAGCATATAGGTAAAACATCACAGAGTAATGGAACAGACATAGTTAAAAAGTTAGTTGCATATCCTTCACAGGATGTCGCAGTCAACACCAGCATATTTTGCTGTTGTGATGTCTTGGCAACTTTACGTTCAGTAGTTTGCCATTGATTTCTGAACGACCGGCACCCATACCATTTTGTAAAAAACTAACGCAAGACAGTTTGCTGCCAAATTGACTGCAGCTGTGTTTTGAACATGGGTATGTAGGATTACGAACTGCGTCTGCAACCCCTTCGCCACGGAGCCGGCACAGACATAGTATACAGCAGATAAGGAAGAAAGAACTCATATTTAGACACGATACAATATGACAACAGGAAAACCTAACTACATAACATATTATACATGAGACAACAAGAAAAACAGAACTTACCACATTGCATCTAAAAATACAACAGGCAACAAGAAAGAAAGAGTTTACCACATGCAGCTAGATATATTATACAGCAGACTGCAAGAAAGAACTTGCCAAACTGAAAGGCAATTAGTAAGAAAGAAACCACCTGCACTCCATCAAGATATATAAAAATCAATAAGAAAGAAAGATCCTGTAGCACAAAATCTAGATATTATACAACAGACAGCAAGAACTTACCACATTAAATCTACACATATAAATAAGAAATAAAGAGCCTGCTGTACTTTGTCTAAACACAACAGACAACAAGGAAGAATCAACCTTTCACATTACATCCAGGCATAATAAACAAGAGACACAAGAAGAAAGTAAACCTACCGTACAACATCTAAAGCTTTCTGCACTCTGTTGGCTACGGAAGCCAGCATCTCACCCCCTGCTTTAGTGAGCAGCCTGGGCAATAATATGTGCAACCAGTCAGTCATGTCCACACTCTGTAGGTACACTAGCTCTACCAGAGTGTCCAGAAACACTGTGAACACCTGTAGGAATAATTCACATGCTGAGACTGGGAACGAGGAACAATCTGAGACTGGTTAGGGAAACCAGGTACATTCATATACTGTATTGAGGTACATTCTTAGATTAATTAGGGGAACATTCATATACAAGAAAAAGGTACATTCTAAGACTAATTTAGGGGAACATTCATGTACAAGAAAAAGGTACATTCTAAGACTAATTTAGGGGAACATTCATGACTAATTAGGAGAACATTCATTTACAAGAACAAGGTATATTCTTAGACTAATTTAGGGGAACATTCATGTGCAAGAAAAAGGTACATTCTAAGACTAATTTAGGGGAACATTCATGACTAATTAGGGGAACATTCATGACTAATTAGGTGAACATTCTTATACAAGAACAAGGTACATTCTAAGACTAATTTAGGGGAACATTCATATACAAGAACAAGGTACAATCTAAGACTAATTTAGGGGAACATTCATATACAAGAACTGGTACATTCTAAGACTAATTAGGGGAACATACATATACAAGAACATGGTACATTCTAAGACTAATTTAGGGGAACATTCATATACAAGAACATGGTACATTCTAAGACTAATTTAGGGGAACATTCATATACAAGAACATGGTACATTCTAAGACTAATTTAGGGGAACATTCATATACAAGAACATGGTACATTCTAAGACTAATTTAGGGGAACATTCATGACTAATTAGGTGAACACTCATATACAAGAACATGGTACATTTTAAGACTAATTAGGGGAACATTCATATACAAGAACAAGGTACATTCTAAGACTAATTTAGGGGAACATTCATATACAAGAACATGGTACATTCTAAGACTAATTTAAGGGAACATTCATATACAAGAACATGGTACATTCTAAGACTAATTTAGGGGAACATTCATATACAAGAACATGGTACATTCTAAGACTAATATGGGGGAACATTCATATACAAGAACATGGTACATTCTAAGACTAATTTAGGGGAACATTCATGACTAATTAGGTGAACATTCATATACAAGAACATGGTACATTCTAAGACTAATTAGGGGAACATTCATATACAAGAACAAGGTACATTCTAAGACTAATTTAGGGGAACATTCATATACAAGAACATGGTACATTCTAAGACTAATTTAGGGAAACATTCATAACTAATTAGGGGAACATTCATATACAAGAGCATGGTACATTCTAAGACTAATTTAAGGGAACATTCATGACTAAATAGGGGAACATTCATATACAAGAACAAGGTACATTCTAAGACTAATTTAGGGAAACATTCATAACTAATTAGGGGAACATTCATATACAAGAGCATGGTACATTCTAAGACTAATTTAGGGAAACATTCATAACTAATTAGGGGAACATTCATATACAAGAGCATGGTACATTCTAAGACTAATTAGGGGACCAACATTCATATACAAGGACATGGTACATTCTAAGACTAATTTAGGGGAACATTCATATACAAGAACAAGGTACATTTTAAGACTAATTTAGGGGAACATTCATATACAAGAACAAGGTACATTCTAAGACTAATTTAGGGGAACATTCATATACAAGAACATGGTACATTCTAAGACTAATTTAGGGGAACAGTCATATACAAAAACAAGGTATATTCTTAGATAATTAGGGGAACAGTCATATACAAGAACAAGGTACATTCTAAGACTAATTAGGGGAACATTCATATACAAGAACAAGGTAGATTCTTAGACTAATTAGGGGAACAAGGAACTTATATACAAGGTTGAGGTACATTCTCTGACTAATTTGAGGAACAAGTAACATTCACATACAGGAACAAGGTATACTCTTAGATTAATTAGGAGAACATTAACATTAAAAAGTAAGGAATATTCTTAGACTAATTAAGGGAACAAGGAACATTCATATACAGGAATACAGTATATTCTTAGACTGATTAGGGAAACAGGATCGATGTACATTCTGAGAATGTTAGGTGAACAACATTCATAAACTGAATAAAGGTATTCTTAGATATCAGAGAACTGAGGCAATTCTTATACTATTTAGGGGAATAAGGAACATTAATATACAGGATAGAGGTACACTCTTAGGCTGGTCAGGGGAACATCAAACATTCTTTGGCTGGTTAGGAAAAGAAAGTAAATTATTGGACAGACTAGGGATAAAGGGGTTTATTTTTTACAATGACTAGGGAAGCAAGGCAGATTCGTAGGCTAGTTTGAGAGACAAGATAGGTACTTAGATTGTCCAGGAAAACAGGTTGCTGCAAGCTAAAACAGAGGGTAATGAATCAACCTGAATGAGACTTCTGTCATTTGTGGCAGAAGCAGGTGTGATCACAGGCTGGGACAACATAGCTGAGTTCATAATCTGTGCGCTACAGAAGCGATAAACATCTTACACCCTGACATCTGCTGAGAGAAATAGAGTACATGTGGCTGCATCAGAATTGACATTATGTCAATTCTGGTTAATCAATCAAATCCTACAAGGCCTTGAGGGAAAAGAAAGGACTGGAGAGAAGTCAAGAAAGATTCTTGTATGGGAAGCAGGGGCATGGACATTTCATATGAGATGAGCAAGAAAACAGATTTCAATATATGATAAGTAATTAAAACATTAATACAGATGATGTAGGGAATACGGACACCCTTCCTGTATGGACTGAATAAATAAGAACATTTCAAATGAGATGAGTAAAAGAATAAAATACATTTGTGGGTTGGGAAAACAAGGACATTTCATATATGAGACGAGTGTTCAGGGAAGACTCGTGAGCAACAGAGATGTTTTTAAGACAACATACTCACTTTACTGTGTGGGTCATGGAACATTCTAGTAAACATCTCGGTAATCTTCTTCAGCTCAGCCCGACTGTAGAAGAACAAGAAAACAAAAATAAATATAATAAATATAAAACAGGTTGGCTAATTTAACATTTTAACAATCTTACACTGTCTTTTCTTTAGTATCTCTGTACTTTAGAGGAAACAAACTAACTTTTTAAATCACATAATAACAGACCCAGAATCTTGACCACAGCCAGGGCACTATTCCCTCACCTCCATAGCATAAGGCAGGTCTGAGGCCTCAATCTACAACTGACAGTAATACGTACCATAACTGCTGATGTCCCTACGCATAACTGTTGATGTGTCCTACACATAACTTCTGATGTGCTTATACATAACTGCTGATGTTCCTACACATAAATGCTGATGTGCCTTCACATAACTGCTGATGTGCCTACACAAACAGTTGTGATGTGCCTACACACAACTGCCGATGTGCTTACGCACAACTGCCGATGTGCCTACGCATAACTGCCGATGTGCCTACGCATAACTGCCGATGCGTCTACTCAAGACATGCTATCAAGATGTATGTAAATTAAAAAGATTACTGCTCATACTATTACCAAACTAACAGCTTGAAATTGACATCAATGAAAGAAATAAGAATTTCACAAATTCACAGATGACTGCGCAAACTTGTTTATGACTTTCAACATTAAGTCAATAACAAGAAAAATATTCTCCTTCTGCCTTCCATCTCCAATTCTAGCACAGGTCCTCAACCAGCTCCAGCCCAGCTCTTTGTAGACATGTTCATGAGTGGTTGGATTTTTCAGCTAAAGTTTTCTATCGGATGAGGTAGCCAGCCTCATGCCAACCCTCCTTAATTGCCTCTCATGACATGCATGGTGGGTCACACTGTGACTATTCTTTGCTTCCCTTCTGGGCCCTGGTAACAAATTGGTGAAGAAAAAGATTACAGGTACTAAAAGCACACAAAAACATAATTTCACTGATATTTCTGACATGTTTGTGTCTTTGTATATACCAATAATGACCCTATTTATGTGAACTAAAAGAAAATATTGTAAGCCGTAAGTTGCATGTTCTTTACAGAACTTTGCAATCAAACCCAGTTTTCACTTGCTGTTTGACATTTTCTAGGCAATTGTACATTTGGCAGTCTGCCATTTCTTTCTGAACAGCCAATGCTCATATCATTGTGAAAACAAGATGCCCCCAAATCACTTGTTGCTACATTCAAACCCGGTATGTCGGGATTGTGTAACTATTGTAAGCATAGCAATTTAAAACAAAATTCTCCAAAGAAAGAGCAATCTTACTTCAGACATCTATTGCTACGTAGTAAATGCTGCAAGGATAAGAGTCCATCTTTTCTATCCAGATGTGATGAGCTGCCAAGTTCCGCAATAATCGCATTGATGTCCTGCAAGACACACAACAGTAGTGATTACGACTAGGTGACAACTTCAACACTGTACAGAATACAATGTGCACTGTAGTGAATTTTTGCAGTAATGTATCATGTTTAGTAAGATTATCACAGCCTGGGGTTCTGAGATAAGTAGCAAATAAAAAATTAAATTGTTCATCTTCTCTTCATTGTTCTAATTTGTTCATCTTTTCATTCTTCTCATTCCACTCTTATGTCTTAATGTAGTCACTTTAGTGTCTTCTCCACGATTTTATGTCGTGTTTAGTGAATATATTTGATTGCTGATGAAGGCTAGTTGCCGAAACATCCTGGTATTCCATAATTGTGTTCTGTAAAGCTGCATTACTTTGTATTATTTTACTGTTTTATCGATTCTGGGCTATGTCTTTTAGTTCACAAGTGCATTTTTCTAGGAGACTCCTGGGGGTCGTTGCTGGAGTTATGGAGTTTGTGCTTTGTGAAAGAAACCCGATCTATATGGGATAAAACCCGGAGCAACGAAGTCGATCCTCTTGACTTTTAAGACTTTTTAAATTTGTATATTGTTTGCTATCTCGTAAGTAACGTGACAACAGTGAGAATCAGCAGTGGTTCGAATTGCGTCGGTAACTTACAGGGTATGTGAGCCGGCCGCTCAGAAAGCAATGGCAAACTACTGAGCGTAATCTTCCCATAGAAATCAATAATAAGCTGAAAGATGTTGATGTTGACAGCGATGTCCTGTAAAGGATATGCAAACATTTTATTTATTGTTTGCTAGGATTACACAACAGAGTCTTCTTTCCACAACAAGCACACACAAGATAGATTACTAGCATGATACATGCATAGCAAAAAAGACCTCTCCCCCCCACCCACCCACCCTGAGAGAGAGAGAGAGAGAGAGAGAGAGAGAGAGAGAGAGAGAGAGAGAGAGAGAGAGAGAGAGAGAGAGAGAGAGAGAGAGAGAGAGAGAGAGAGAGGAGAGAGAGAGAGAGAGAGAGAGAGAGAGAGAGAGAGAGAGAGAGAGAGAGAGAGAGAGAGAGAGAGAGAGAGAGAGAGAGAGAGAGAGAGAGAGAGAGAGAGAGAGAGAACTTTCTCAGGATGATTAAACTCCTTATCATCAAGTGCCCTACCAGCTGGCGTAGGCGTTCATGACTCTCCACAGATCTCGGTCTTTGGTGTTCTAGATCAACTCTGCTGCTGATATTCCTCCATGCCAACGTCTCAATCCATCCCGCATCATTTCTCTTCGTTGGCCTCTGCCTCTCTTCCCCTCGATCTTTCCAGTCATCACGATGTTCTCCAATGCCTCTATTCTCATCACATGACCAAATAAAGCTGTTTGTTTCTGTCTTATTGTTGCATATAATTTCTAGTTTCATTAGCCTGTTTCAGGCAATTGTTGTTAGTTACTCTGGCAGTCCAAGGAATTTGAAACATTCGTCTTAGAAACCACATCTCTGTTGCTTCCAACTACTCTGTATATTTCAACCAATTAACAGACATAACTCAAATTAAATGGTGCATGTCCTTTGCAGGACGATGCAATCAACACCAACCCCAGGGATTTACTAGGAAATTTTACATTCAGTAGTTTGCCATTGCCTCCAAATGGGAAGTGAAAGTCAAAGCCCAACTGACAGAAGCAGAGAATGGTCCCATTACCTCGCTCGCTGTCAGGGTACTTGAAGTTTAACGGCAAGCACATTAAAATTCAACACAGACACAAAACATGTGCATAAAAAATGCATAAACATCTCATACAAAATTCAAATTG
This sequence comes from Cepaea nemoralis, assembly GCA_014155875.1. Classification (NCBI taxonomy): domain Eukaryota; kingdom Metazoa; phylum Mollusca; class Gastropoda; order Stylommatophora; family Helicidae; genus Cepaea; species Cepaea nemoralis. The sequence goes on from JACEFZ010016707.1 coordinate 108,659, forward strand.
AACACAAAACCTGTGCATAGAAAATCCAACATCAAAACAAATCCTGTACATGAAAAATAAGTGTGAGAACAAAATTCTTGTTATATACAACATTCAACCAAATAATTTATCTTTAGTGAAAAGCTGCATCACCTCTGTGACTCCATATCCCGAAGAGTATGTTCTGCTCCTTCCCCTTGACTGGAGATGGTAGCAGCGTTCCAAAAGACAAGAGAAGAACATTTCAGGAAAACTACAAGTACATTCACAAAACCCTAGGCTTTACATTAATGTAGTAGTCTTCAATAACAGTAATGCACAAAAGCCCAATTCTCTATTTCTCTCTCTTCCTTTCTCTCTCACAATCTCTCTTCCATCTTCTACTCGTGCTCTCTCTCTCTCTCTACCAATTTCTCCTATCTCACTCCTCCAGCTTCTCCTTTCTCTTTCCCTCTCTTACTATCCCTTTCCCAACTTCTTCAAATTCTCTCTCCCTTCTTCTTTCATTATCTCTCTCTTTCTTCCGCTCTCACTATCTCTTACTCAGTAAAATGTATGACATTCATTACCTAATTTCCAATTCAATATTAGGGACCAAACACACACCAAAATACATACAGCGAATCAATCATTTAGAAGCAACACACCAGAATTGCATTTGGGAATCACTGTCCTATTTACTCCATTTACAGTGATTTATTGTGATACAAAATAGTAACTACATTCACAGAAACCTCTAGTTTTCCAAAAGTTTCTAAACTATTTATTAATATTATATTTAATGGAAAACAAATTTCAATTCTAACTAAAGATAACTAGAAATAATCTCATCTTCCAGAATGTGTATATTTTGTGAAAGAATAATATAATTCTGTAGCTGTGTTGCTTTATATTTTCTGGATGTCTTCTGATCATATAACGAGTATTATAAGTTATGCATGAAGTACTGCTGACAACTTAGCTGCTACTGCTGTTTTACTGAAGTTTATTCTTATCTACAGCAAATGTGTGACACAAAGAAATGTTACTTCTTAAAGTGTAGAATGAGAGCACTGATCTGGAACATTCCTTTCCTCTACCACCTTACAGAGCATTAAGAATAATTGAAATTGAGATTATTTCAAGATCACTTTAATACAAGAACCGATTACTTGATATTATTTTTCCCTTCTTACTTTACAGTTCTCTACTTCTCACCCTTCTGAAATTCATTTATAATGTAAGTGGACCCGCAAATCACATTTAATGTAGACGTCTAGACTTGTTCTAGTACGTGTTATTAAATGTAGCTTCCATTTTTACGTATATTGTGTAGGGGTGAGGGAATTTATAGGGAAGAAGTACAAAAAAAAATTTAAAAAAAAGGGGGGGGGGAAGGAAATGACGTTCTGAACACATGGTGAAGGAGTGCAAGGGCCAAAAAAGGTTGAGAACAACTGCTGCACTAATATAAAATAAACAGGCTTACGCTATTTATCAATGCTTCACTTAAGTGACCCCTAATAATTATAACCACAGCCCACATATCAATGCTTCATTTAAGTGACCCTAAGCAATTATAACCCATTATAATAACTTCCGGTTATATATATAACATATAACTTCCGGTTTCAAGATGGCGACGGACGGTCGTGTTGTTTTGTGTTCGTTACTTTTTCGCGTAGGGGATGGATTTATTCATCTCTTGCGTGTAATTGGTGTGCCAGGATGTAAAACCAGGAGTTTCTACTCAAGATCTGCGCGGGTGCTACGGAGTTCGTGCATCGAGCGAAGCCATCCTTGAGTGAATTTTCAGCAGCGTGTATGGTTTTCTCAGTCTGTGTTTACGTTTTTTCAACATGGCGGAACAACGTGTGTTCTTCGAGCGGTCAGCAGTCAACATACCGAAGCGGCGTGGTAGCCGCGCAGGGAGAAAGAAGCAAGGTAAGCGTGGTGGTTTGAGGCGTTTTAGACTCAAGTGTCACCGTCTAGGACTCAGGAATATCAGTATTCTATATTGGAACTGTGCCAGTGTAAAACAACGGGGCTCTATTTTAGAAACCCTAGTTTACAGGAACAACATTGTAGCACTCCAGGAGACAAGACTGGGGCGATCAGCTACTCCAAATTGCCGGCTTACAAATGTTTCTACAACAGAACGACATCTGGGAATGCGATTCTCGTTCGCGACAGCATGGTGGCGTCAGAGCTAGACATGTCCAGTTGGGACAGTGACGATATACAAATACAGGCGTTGAGAGTTCATTCCAGTATACCATTCGTGTTGGTTAATGTTTATGCCCGCAATGCCAGTGTGGACACCCAGAAGTAGGCAGTGCTTAAGTGGCATATTAGGCCACGAGAGAAATGTTATTTTCTGTGGTGACAGGAGAACCCTTTGACCCAACTGAAATAATTAACAGCGAAAATGGAGAACCAATAAGTGAACAAAAACAGATCCTGATAAGATGGAAGCAGTATTTCGAACAACTTCTCAACATCCCATCAGATGTCACAGGAATTCAAGAGACCTACACAGATGTCACCGAAGAACTAGAACCAGACATACTAAAAGAAGAAATTATAGAAGCCATCAGATTAGCCCCATTGAACAAATCACCAGGACAGGATGAAATACCAAATGAACTAATTAAAGCAGCAAGAGAAGTAGGAACAGCTTGGCTACATAGACTATTCAACCATGTTTGGGTAGAACAACAGACACCACGAGACTGGGGAAACGCCATAATTATCCCAATTTGGAAAAATAAAGGCAGCAAAAGAAATTGCACACAACACAGAGGCATTTCACTGTTGAGTCATACTGGGAAAATATTTTGCAAAATTCTTGAAAAAATATTACGAACTACTTTAGAACCCCAGCTAAGCGAAACGCAGCTTGGATTTAGGAAAAACAAAGGATGCACAGACGCCATTTTTGCTCTTAGACAACTTATAGAAAAATCAATTGAATTCAATGAAACACTCTACTTAGCCAAGAAAAGGCATTTGATAGGGTAGATAGAAACAAGCTGTGGGAAATCCTTAAACAATATGGAGTGAGTACACATCTAACAAACCTATGTAGAAGTTTATACAACAACAGTGAATGCATAGTGAGAGCAACTGGAGGACACTCAGAACCCTTCACCATAAGATCTTGAGTACGACAAGGTTGTGTTCTGTCCCCTCTCTTGTTCATAACATATATAGACAACATATGTAAAGAAACCAGCCAAGCAGAGACAGCAAGAATACCGCATGACGAGAACACAGAAGAAGAACCATCTGCAAATCTAACCATTAGAGAACTCCTGTTTGCGGACGACCAAGCACTAATAGCAAAATCAGAAGCTGAATTACAAGACCGCATGAATAGTCTAAACGAAATGTGTAGGGAACATAACATGAAAATTAGCACAAGCAAAACAGAGGTAATGACTATAACTAAAGAAGAACAAGCAGCAACAATTCACCTAAACGAACATCCCTTGAAACAAGTAAAGAGCTTCAAGTACCTAGGAAGTATAATATCATCAAATGGCAGATCAGAAGACGAGATCGAAAATAGGTGCAATAAGGCAAATCAACTCATTGGACAAATGGCACCAATACTAAAGAACAAACATGTATCAATAACTACTAAGAAAGCACTTTACAACACAATCTTCCTACCAACTCTGTGCTACCAATGCCAAACCTGGACAATGACAGAAAAAGAGAAAAGAAAAATCACAACAACAGAAATGAGGTTCCTGAGAAGAATACTCAACGTATCAAGAAGAGATAAGATCAGAAATGAAGAAATCAGGACTAAAGTGGGGGTTAAAGCTGCTCTAGATTTTATTAGAAAGCAGCAAGTCACATGGTTTGGCCATGCAAGTAGGTTACCAGTCAACAGCATGCCACAACAAGCAATGATGTACAGACCAGATGGAAACAGAGGAAGAGGCCGACCACGTAAACGTTGGACGGAGGGAATAACAGAATCCATGGGAATGTCGATATACGAAGCCCATAACCGGGCACTCTCACGAAGTTTATACTTCACCTCGACACCGCAAGGTACAAGAGGAACATGATGAGATGAGATGAGACTTCAACGCTAAAGGCAGATCATGGGGAAACACTTCCTCCAATACACAGGGGGAGGAGCTCGAGACTGCACTGGAAACCATCGACCTGGTTTGTATCAACAGTGGCTGTGTCACCAGGACAGCAAGCCGTCCGGGCGATGAGGACAGTGCTATTGATCTGGCGCTAGTTTCACCTTCACTCACTACAGTGTGTAGATGGGGTGTCCTAGGACACCATGGCAGCGACCACCACCCTTGCAGCATACTGGTGGAGAAAGGCAGAACCAGGCAGCACAAGCTAAAGGTAAAGACGTTCCAGTATGAAAGTACAGGGCAAGATGTGGTGAGTAAAATAAGACTGTGACAAGCGCAGAACAGTTTCAGGGCAGGAAAAAAAGCTGGGAGCAGCCACCGTGGTGGAGTTTCGAGGTGGAGAAGGCTTGGGTGGATAAGCGTAGTGCTGTAAGGAGATGGCAAAATGCCAAGAAGAACAGAGCTGGTCATCATAGTCCCTGCTTGCACTTAGAAAGAGAGATGCACACAAAAGTAAGCTACTTCAAAAAACTGGTCAAGGTTGTTAAAAGCGAAAAATGGGCAGAGGTGTGTCAAAGAGTAAGCACAGACAAGTCACTGAAATTGTTCTGGCGACTACATAAAAGCATGAGTGGTGTAGTCAAGAATAAGAGCATTTCTGACTTCCAAGGTGCTGACCTCATCTGGCAGAGGACTGACGAGGACAAGGGCAAAGCCCTCTTTGAACGCTACCTTGAGCAGAGCAACCAGACAGACATGGGAGGCCGAAATCTGGCCAAGGAGGTCACCTCAGACAGATGCAAGGCCCAGAACACTTCGGATGAAGACACAGTGACAGTGAAAGAAATCAAGGCTGTGCTTCGACGATCAAAAAACAGTGCTCCAGGTCCTGATGGCATAAGATACGACGACATAAATAGGTGTACCGACAATGAGCTAGAGAAACTAGCAGACATGTACAACAACAGTATAGGGAGTGCTAGCATCAAGGAGGAATGGTTACACAGCTATCTGATTCCCTTGCCGAAGCCTGACAAAGACCACAAAAAAATTCAGGGATATCGAATTATAACCATGCAGAATACAATAGGCAAGCTGCTGGAGAAGGTAATTGCCAGGAAAATATCAAGCCAACTAGAGAGGCAAGGTGTTTTCCCACCTACCCTGGGTCGGTACCGTCCAAAAAGAGAAACCTGGACCAATGCAGCAGTCTTTGCCCAGGATGTCTATGAAGGTTTCCAATCAGGCACTGAAACCGTTGCTGCAGCGATTGATCTTGAGGACACAAACAACAGAGTACCACTGGATTTTTTAATGTTTCAGCTTCTCGAACTAAACGTAAGTCCATTCCTCCTTAGTTGGATCGCTGCAGCCCTCTTCCAACGGAAAGTAGTTTTTAGATGTGGCAGTTGGACTTCGGAACCAACAACAATATATCCTGGCCTACCACAGGGATCACCATTATCTCCGGTACTGTTCAACGCCTACACAGTGAGAATCACCAGTGAGCAGATCACTGGACCTGGCAGGACATTGTCATATGCCGATGATGTTTTAGTGTATCGTCAGGGTAAGGATAGAGAGGAGGTTGCTGTGGAACTACAAACCGAACTCAATCGCATAAGTACTTGGTGTGATGAAGCTGGGGCAATGGTCAACCCAACAAAGGCAACAGTGACTTGGTTCTCGTTGAATAATCATATTGTCAACACTCCAACACCAACTGTAATGCTGTGTTCAGAGACGGTGGAAAGAACGCAGGCAATGAATTACCTGGGGATACGGTTTGATCGAAGCCTTGCTTATAATGTGCACATAGACCAGGTGATAACAAAGGCCAAGCGGGGTTTGGCAGCGATGCGGGTGATGGCGGCAGCAAACTGTGAGCAGCGCCATCTATGTCTTCTGTACGAGGGGCTGGTCATGTCTGTTTTGGAGTATGCAATGGCAATCCTGACTCTCAGCCATAAGCAGATAGAAAGGATGGAAAGGATACAGAATGAAGCTATGCGCATTATTCTTGGATGTACAAGAGATACAGCATGCAGGGCGATGCGCTACCTTCTTGATTTTCCAACCATTGAAGAGAGAATACAAGGTTGCAGGGCACGCGCCTACCTCAGAATTAACGCAAACACACAACATCCACTGCATAGTGAAATTAGGAAGGTGAAGGGCAGCAGGTTTAAAAAGAGGACGGTCGTGGATGGGTCAAGCCGAAGACATTCTTCAACAGGTGTGTTCACTTGAGGACTTAGAACCTGGCGAGGAGTGGGTGCAAGTGCCAACAGACTTCTGCACATCCTTTTCAGTTTGCATCCAACTAGATAGAAAATGCAGACAAGAAAATCCGGCTGCTGTTGAGGCTGAAGTACAAGCGTTGATTTTCGAGAATTCGCTAGACGGTGACGCGGTCATCTACACAGATGGGTCGGTCGTCCGACATGTGAGAAGCTCATGGGCCTTTACAGCTCGGGCCGGAGGGAGAATTGTGAAGGAGGACTCTGGTGCTTTCACTGAAACCACAAGTAGCCTGACCATGGAAGTCATGGCAGTAAGTAAAGCAATAACATGGCTCGAGACACTAGGGCTTGTTTCCTTAGCGACTCAATGAACATGATCAAGAGGATAGAGGAGGGGTCGATCCGAAGAGAATGGTTGCTGCCTCTGGAGCGGTCTCGACTGGCAAAGATTAGTTTCATCTTCGTGCCAGGGCATGCGGGAGTACAAGGAAATGAGCGGGCTGACAAGCTCGCAGGTGAGGCTACTGTGGAGGGCGGACGCGCCATGGACCAGGCCGACATTCTGAATGCTCTACGAGAAGTAAGACTTTTGCGAGAACCAAGTGATGACTGTGAATCTACAACAATGGCCAGACTGCGAGAGCAGCAAATTAAAAGAGGGGTGGCCAAACAAGAACACTACGCAGGAAGCCAAAGAAGATTGATAAACCAACACAGAACTGGCGTCGTTAGCCGCTACACGTTGCGGGATTTGCTGAGGAGGGGATCCGAGCACTTATGGACTGAATGGTTCGATGTGCAATGAGGATGATCTGTCGACTAACTAACTAACTAATTAATTATAACCCAACGCCATTTATCAATGTTTTATGTAAGTAACCCTAAACAATTATAACCACATCTCACATGTCAATGCTTTATGTTAGTTACCCCAAACAATTATAACCATACCTCACATATCAATGTTTTATGTTAGTAACACTAAACAATTATAACCATACACAGCAAATCAATGTTTTATGTTAGTAACCCTAAACAATTATAACCATACATAGCAAATCAATGTTTTATGTAAATAACCATTTACAATTATAACCACACCCCCTTATCAATGTTTTGCCTAGGGGACCTTTAACACTTGTAATTTTAAATCAGCTGCACCATCAACACCAATGACAAAGCAACAAACATACTCCCAGAAAACATTGCAAGCTGTTACACCCATCAAACTGTGCACAATTATTACATCATTATTTATGAAAAGAAAATAGTGCACAATTTTTGTAGGTCCATGTTTTCATATCTTGAGCACATGGTTGTAGTCCCATATTTTAATACAGTGGTTCTCAACCTTTTTTGGCCCATGCACCCCTTCACCATGCTCAGAATGTCACCCCCCCCCCCCCCATTATATTTCCTCCCTATAAATTCCCCCCGCCCCTACACAGTATACGTAACAATGGAAGCTAAAGTTAATAACAGATACTAGAACAAGTCTAGATGTCCACATAAAAAGTAATTTGCAGGTCTACATACGTTATAAAACGAATTTCAGAAGGGCGGAAGTATAGAACCGTAAAGTATGGAGGGAAAATCAATATCAAGTAATCAGTTCTTGTATTAACGTGATCTTGAAATCATCTTAATCTCCCCCCCCCCCCCCCCCCCCCCAAAAAAAAAACAACCCTAGGGAATTCCCCACTGGTTGACCGGTTGAGAACCACTGTTGTAATAGATTAATCAACACTTGAGGGCTGTGTCACGCAGCTTGTCTTTATTTCTCAGAACAAGTCCTGGAACCCATTTCCGGCTGGGTCGACACGGAAGCCCTGGTCAATCTTAAGAAGCAAACTGGAATTCAAAACCACAGAGCCAGAAGGAAAGTGTGCTAGCTACTGTGCCACTGCAACTTCCTTGTCTAAAATTACAACATAAAATTGTTCACCCAAGGAAACTACACAATTACATAAAATTGTTTCACAATATATTGTGCATAATTAAATAATTAAACTGCATGCCCACTGCCATGAGATGGATACGAGAAACAGAGCAAGTGTAAAACGATATCACTAAGACACACAGTAGAGAAATCAAGTGAACACTGGGGCACGAGTGGGCAGAGTTAATGTGGTCACATGACTGTGCCCAGGAAAAGACAGGAAAACGTGTGTTTGGTAGACAGCGCGGAGACGTGAAAGGAGGAGGTTGATTGAAGGAGTTTTGAAAGTGTTTGCAGTGTTTGAAAGTATTCAAAAGGAATGGAAATCATCTGAGACGCAGTCCAAAGTACAGATTGTTGCTATTGTGAATGTTGGCATGTGATGGAGCAACACACTGAAGCTGTCGCCTGATGAACGCAAACGCCGACCTGTGGTGGCGAGACAGCTGACACTGTTTTGATAACACCTCAACGAGAATGGCGGGCAGAGACACGCCGTGACCAGAACTTGTGGTTACAAGTTATGCGTGAGTAGTATTATAGCTGTTAAGCAATTTAATAAGGTACTATACAATCGTCAGATAGATCAGATGCATCAACTAAAGCTCCTTATGACGATTAGATGAACAATGCATTGTATATTTGTGGCAGTGGGTGTGCTGGTCATACGCAGAACGCGAAACGGCAAGAAGCCGGCGGCGTATGACAGCCACGTGTGATACTGTTCAACAATAAAGGTGATTGTGTTATCTAAGGACGCGAAGGACTTGTGAGTTGTGTGCATAGTAGATCTGTGAGTCGTAAAGTGTTTTGTACGAGCCCATTATAAATATTACACCTAGACAAATACCAAGATGTCGGACATTGGGCATGGCTGTAGTCACGTGGTCCAATTGTGTTTTAAGCACCCATCCGTCTCTTGGCACGTGGGGGTTGCGCCCAGTTTGATATTGAACCCAAAATTAACAAAGAATGATACTTCAACAGCAAAGTTTGTGAATTAACAGTGAACAGTCCCATCAGAACAAAGAATTAACAGTGAAAAGTTGTGTTTCATGAAGTCAAAGAGAATGACATTGACCAAGGTCAACAGATAAATATGGCTACCAACTAGAACAAATTAGCTCACGTCTCAGCCCAACATCACATTACGTGATTGTCTAACATAATAAATCAGTGTGCAGTAGCAAAATTATATCAAAATTCCAAAATTGATTTCAAGAAAAATTATGCATTCAGCCACACCAAGCAACACTACAGAGCTGTCTTCATGTGCTTCATGCATTATAGTGCTCTAATGAACTAATGACAGTGTCAGATTCAAGAATTTTTTTCCAGATTCACTTTTCAAGATCCAGCAATAGTAAGGCAAGAACTTTTGACACCACTTTTGAGGAGCAGCATTTTGCAGGATCCAAGTTAGACTGATTCCTAGTCAACCCAGATTGCAGCTAAGCGGATCCTATATCAAGTTCTGAACAATTCCGAAGTGGAGCCAAGCATCTGGACTAAGCAACCAAGGGCACCGGAACTGAATATACACAGGTTGAGTTGTTTCCATTTGATTTGTGTATGTGTCCTGCTTAGTAGTCCAGAGTCAACAGGCACCCATTCATTACTATGTTTACTCACCCTCATCATTAGTGGGAGGTTGGAGGGCTACTTTTGTGTTATTTCATCATCACCCAAAAGTACGTTCCGTTCGGTTAGCATTCGAAATTGACTTTATAATTTAAGTAAATTTTCGACTGCTAGCGAGAACTTTGTCTTGTTTTGTAACTTAGTCCATTATTTGTTGTTCTTTAACGTCATTAATGTCTCTATTATTTGTGATTATTTTGTCCACAGGTGTTATGTCATTTAGCTAAAACTTCTGATAGGTGTTATTGTTGTCCAGTATTGTTATCATTGTTGTTGAACAGCATTATTACAGCAAGTTCATCACAGTCGGCTTCGCCAGAACAAGACCAGCAGCGACACTGGCTAAGATATATTCTTGCTGTTGAGATTCTCTACCATCATCAACACAGATACTAGTATCCCAACACACTGATACAGATAGTATCTGCAGCTATTGTACATTGGTTCCAACTACAGATTATTGACACATATATAGTAGACAGATACGCAACCACAACATGTCTACATTAGCAGACTTTGTAGCACTTGGTGAGAAAGGGGGGTTTACAGGCCCAGAACTGATAGGTGTAGATGGGTTACCGTGTCCGCATAATATATTATATTTTTGTGTGTGATGTTGTTTATTGATGAAAACTTGTCACGAGTCTAAATGAATCATAGAATAGATAAGCTCATATGTAATGACAATTGGCGTACAGATATGTGCGAGTATTGATAAGTACCCAAGCGTGCGACCATAGAGTCCACCAAAAGAAACTGTAGTGTGTAATTATCAAACTCATGTCAAGAAGTAGAAGACTGAGTAAAGGTAGTAAAAATGTTTACAACATTAAAAAAATAGGGGGGGGGGGGCATATTGCCATGAGAGGGATATGAGAAACAGAACAAGTGTGTAAAACGACGTCACTAAGACACACAGTCGAGAAATCAAGAAAACACCGGGGCATGCGTGGGCGGGGTTAATGTGGTCACATGACTGCGCCCAGGAAAAGACAGGAAAACGTGTGTTTGGTATACAGCGCGGAGACGTGAAAGGAGGTTGATTGAAGGAGTTTTGAAAGTGTTTGAAAGTATTCAAAAGGAATGGAAATCATCTGAGATGCAGTCCAAAGTACAGACTGTTGCTATTGTGAACATTGGCAGTGATGGAGCAACACACTGAAGCTGTCGCCTGATGAACGCAAAAGCCGACCTGTGGTGGCGAGACAGCTGACACTGTTTTGATAACACCTCAACGAGAATGGCGGGCAGAGACACGCCGTGACCAGAACTTGTGGTTACAAGTTATGCGTGAGTAGTATTATAGCCGTTAAGCAATTTAATAAGGTACTATACAATCATCAGATAGATCAGATGCATCAACTAAAGCTCCTTATGACGATTAGATGAACAATGCATTGTATATTTGTGGCAGTGGGTGTGCTGGTCATACGCAGAACGCGAAACGGCAAGAAGCCGGCGGCGTATGACAGCCACATGTGATACTGTTCAACAATAAAGGTGATTGTGTTATCGAAGGACGCGAAGGACTTGTGAGTTGTGTGCATAGTAGATCTGTGTCTAAAGTGTTTTGTACGAGCCCATTAAAAATATTACACCTAGACAAATACCAAGATGTCGGACATTGGGCATTGCTGTAGTCACTTGGCCCAATTGTGTTTGTAAGCACCCATCCATCTCTTGGCACCCACACAATGATCAACAGCTGTGCAAATCAAAATTTACAAATAATTAAACTGTCCATATTGTGACAGCAAACTGCTAATAAACAATTTTACACTCAATCCCTGGACATTTATTACAAAAAATATTACACTAAAAAAGTGGGTACGCTTGTTACATACAATTCTACATTAAATGACAATTTGTAACTAAATGCTACCCACATTGTATGTACATCAACTGTTACACCCAACTAACCGTGCATAATTATTACACAAACATTTATACAAAGCAAATAATGAATAATTACAACATCAAACATTACAACCAAAATAACTGTGTATCAGCCTTATACCAAACAAACTCAATTATAAAATCAAACTGTACACCTTATGAAACTGTACCACCACTGCACCAAAATGTAAGCCCAATTAACAATGCATAATCAGATGGGAATCTCTATATATGGAGCCCATAAACGGGCACTCTCACACTGTTTATGTTTCACCTCGTCACCGCAAGATACAAAAAGAACAAGATAAGATGATGAATCACAATGCAGAACACTACACCCAATAAAACTGTGCATCAGCATTGTACCCAGCACAATGTGCTTGATTAAAGTTTAGAGGACAACCCAAAAAGAAACCAGACTTAACAAAAATTATATTATGGCTTTATTTACAATTTAGCCAGTCTTGTCTCTTTTTTGAAATAGTTCCATCACTGTCAATACATCGCAACCAATATATTTTCCTGTGTTGTAAGACATCTTGGATTTCATTTTCCAGGATAGCATGCATGTCTCACAGCAAATGTTCTGTGATCTATTTTATGTCTGAAATTTGTGATCTTTAGGTGTGGATTTCAACTTTGGAAACAAGAAAAAAATCTGCCAGGGGCCAAATCCAGACAGTGGGGTGACAAAAATTATATTGTCTGTACTGTCGTCTTGTGCTTTACCAAATAATTACGAATAAGCAACGATGTGTGCAGACTTTTTGTGGTGAGATGTCGTGGTGATCCAGGATTTGATTGTCCAAACTTCAGGCCTTTTTTGCCTACTGCCTCTCTCAAATGCTTCTTTATGTTCAAGAAGAACTCTCTACTGGTTGTCTGACCGTGAGGAAAAAACTCAAAATAATTGATTTCTTTCCAATAAAATAAAGTCAGTCAACAAAACCTTCACATCTGAATGACTCTGACATGCCTTTTTTGGTTGTGAAAATGTTCTGACCCACTGTGAAGACTTCCCTTTTGATTAAACATCATAGGCAAACAGCCAAATTTCATCACTTGTTAGACAATTTACAGAACATTTTCACCAGCATTTCGATCTAACAGTTCCTGACTGACCGTGAGTCAGATCTCTTTGTACATCCCGTCAGCAGATTTGGTACAAAGTTTGCACCAACATGATGCATGTTGAATTTTTCTTTTAAAATCATACAGGACAAACTTTTACAGATTCACACTTTCTCAGACACTTCACAAACAGTCGGGCATTGATTTACATGCATCCTGGAACTACTTTCTCAATGTGATTGACATCCATGGATATGGAAGCTTGTCTGGATTTGTGATCATCTGACATGCAAGTCCTTTCTGATTTAAAATGCTGGTGCCACTCATCATATCGAGAATGACTTAAACAGTTATTGTGAGCCTGTTGCAGCATTTGAAAAGTTTTGAGTAAAACTTTTACCTAACTCGATACAAAACTTCATGTAAATGTGTTGTACTTTAAGACCCTTTATTGCTGAATGTTTAAAAAATTGCCACATGCACTATATGCCTTCACATTATTGGAAGTACATTAACCCTTTACAAGGCGTAGCATCCTTTACCGGCCGGTCTCTAAATACGAGCGTAACGGCCGATTCCGGCCGATACTATTATGCATTGTAAAAACGCGATCTCTCGGCTTTCCGACACTTCCGTCGGCTACTTTCACTTTCGCCCATAGCTTGACAACGTGGCCGCCATTTGTAAACGCGCTACAATGACTTTGAACGGACTTTTACGGACTTGTTTTGATAGTTTTCGGGAGTTTTACGCTGTTTTTCAAAATGGATTTCGGCGATTCTTCAAGTGATAGCCGAGATTTCGCTCTGTTCAATTTAAATGACATTAAAGGGCACGAAGTTGATTATTAATCGGAGCTAGATATCAGTGCAAAGCGTTACTTTGCATTAGCAGTCGTGAGTCGGACTTTAAAGTAAGTGATTATGATTCTGAAAATGTGTTTGTAAATTGCCGTATAGATGACGGAAAATCACAAACAACATGCCGTATTTCGTAAATATTTGTGTTCATATATGGATTACCGGCAACAATCACGTGAGTAACATATTCTGCATGCTTTTCCCTTCATTGTGTTGTTTATTTAACTAAAATCGGTTGACTAACACCTTGTTTGTGATGTTTTTACTAACGCGACCCGAAAATTTTACAGAACCTGAAAAAATCTTGCCCGTTCAGGGCTACAAAACGGACAAGCGTCTGCCCTGTAAAGGGTTAACAACTGTCAGGCTGTGATCACATTATTATCAGACTAAATGTAAATATCATTGGTACAAAATGTCTAGCATCTAGCTCGCAGACCAATTTACTTGTGATGCTACTTTAAAATTCTGGTTTCTTTTTGGACTGTTCTCATATGACTCATGAAACTGTACTACTGTTACATCACCCTTTAAGTCCTATTAACTGTGCACAATTATAGTATCAAATATTAGACCCAATACAACTATGCATCAATATTACACCCAACAAACTGTACAGAATTATGATCTCAAATTTCATACCCCATGAAAATGTGTACTTTTGCATCAACCTTTAAACCCAATTAACTGTGCACAATTATGACTCTAAATTTACACCACAAAAAAAGAAAATTGTGCTTCAACATTACACCCAGCGAACTGTGCAAATTTATCAAATAAACAAAACCCAACAACAAATGTGTATAAACAATACGTCCAGCAAGCTGTGCACAATTATCAAATAAGCAAATACTAACAATCAATGTGTCCAATCATTAAACCCTGCATACTTGTCAACATTATAATAGACAATATACCAAATAAGAGATGAATTTATATACCATAACATCTCGCACACAATATGCGCAATGCTGACTCATTTGTGCCAGCTAAAACTCAAGTGCATAATATATGCAAGTACTAAAAAAAATATGCCATTCTTAATATCAAAAGTAACCTATAGAGGCAAGTCTGTGAATTTTGTGGAGGCAAGTCTATGAATTTTGTGGTGACAGTGACAATGGCACGAAATTGAATGTGCCAGGTTTTTCTTATGTTTCAGATATTCTTTTAACAAATGCTTCATGAAAAAAATATCTTCAAAAATTATGATGTGCATTATACTCAGATTTCCATTTTATCAGAAAATGTGGAGCTAAATCACATCAACGTACGCAGTATATATTGTGTGTGCACTATATGCGAGATTTTAGGGTACATAAAAAGTTGACTTAGCGTACAAAAGAAAGTTTAGGTACCTTTCGCTGTGCCTGGTATTTTCGGTCCAATTCAGAGGACTACAATACATATTTAGTTCCATGTTTTTAAACAGGGTAAAGGACATTGAAACACATAAGTACTGGCAAAATACACTCATAAAAGCTCACTGCAATTTATCTTCAACATGATCTTGATAAATTAGATGAAAGTCAACGTCATGATAAATTAGATGAAAGTCAAGATTATGATCAACGAAATGAAAGTCAACATCATGATAAATGAGATGCAAGTTAACAGGAGCAGGAGAAAGTAGTTCCAAACAAGGTTTGGGTTTCAGGTAATTTATGTTAGTTTTATGAAATGATGTGACAAGCTCTCTACTTCACAGCCACTGCCCCCTTTGCTCTTTTTCTATCAATAACAAGAGCTTACAGTAACAAAACGTGAAGCTGTACTCATGCATCTCATCTTACATGCCCCAATGAGGCAGAAAGAGAGAGAGAGAGAGAGAGATGAGAGAGAGAGAGAGAGAGAGAGAGAGAGAGAGAGAGAGAGAGAGAGAGAGAGAGAGAGAGAGAGAGAGAGAGAGAGAGAGGAAGAGGATGTGTGAAATGGAAATAACTGCACTTATTCTAGAGAGTAGATTTACTGGGTGAGATGACCAACTCCATTCTTCCTCACCAACTTTCCTGTCCCCCGAATCACTAAAATGTCATAGACTTATTGAATGTCTCAGCACTTCACCCATGTCAGAACTCAATTTTTCACCTTTTTCCGTGTACAGTTTCTGGTGTCAGGAAGTTGTAATAGAAAAGAACCTTTTCCCACACCTTGAGACATAATGTGTACATGGTGTACTAGTCTACAATGTTTTATAGACCAACTGGCACTCAGTGTGTGATGTGATCATTATCACGCCTTCACTTCCCAGAACACATCTTGGTATCTATTTTAGGCTGCATTGACCTGGGATCCTAGATCAATGTGTATTAAAATTCCAACCTTGACGGGGATTTAAACACATGACCACACATGATTGTCAGCAGACTATCGGGAAGAAAGTTTTCTGTTGCCATATTGTTGACACTCATTCTTAAGTTTGGCAAGACTGTAGTATGTACCTGACCATGATGAGACTATTGCCAGAGACATAGAGATCTGATGAACCAATCCTGAACTTATGGTATAGATCAGTGGTTCTCAATCGGTGAGGAATTCTCTCCAGGGGGGAATTATAGGGTTTCCAAGGGAGAAATTAAGATTATTTCAAGATCGCGTTAATACAAAAACTGATTACATGATATTGTTTTTCCTTCCATACTTTACAGTTTTGTACTTCTCGCCCTTCTGAAATTTGTTTTATAACGTAAGTAGACCAGCAAATCACATTTTATGTAGACATCTATAGTTGATCTAGTATGTGTTATTAAATTTAGCTTCCATTTTATGTATACTCTGTAGGAGGAGGGGGAGGGATTTATAGGGAGGAAATACAAAGGGGTGGGGGGGGATGATGTTCTGAACATATGCTGAAGGGGTGCATGGGCCAAAAAAAAAAAGGTTGAGAACCATTGGTGTAGATGATATGTCAGTCGGTTGTACCTTGTTCACAATAGAAACATAATAACCAGATCTTGCCTTGAAAGTTTGTGACAAGCATCATTGTACATTTGATCAAGGTGGTCTTTTATCCATTTTGACCTGAAAGAATCTTTTATAGAAGGTCCATCCCAAGGTGAAAGTATGTATTTTTCCAAACGCATACAGCAGTGGTTCTCAACCGGTGGGGAATTCCCCCCAGGGGGGAATTTTAGGGTTTCCAGGGGGTGAATGAAGACCATTTCGAGATCACGTTAATACAAGAACCGATTACTTGATATTGTTTTTCCCTTCATATTTTACAGTTATGTACATCTCATCCTTCTAAAATTCATTTTATAAAGTAAGTAGACCCACAAATCATGTTTTATGTGGATGTCTAGACTTGTTTTAGTACATGCTATGAAATTTACCTTCCATTTTTACGTATACTGTGTAGGGGTGGGGGGGGGGGGATTTTTAGATAGGAAATATGAAAGGGGGGGGGGGGGGAATAACGTTCTGAAAATACGGTGAAGGGGGGCACGGGCCAAATTTTTGATAGGAAGGGGGGAATGACGTTCTGAAAATATGGTGAAGGGGGCACTGGGCCAAAAAAGGTTAAGAACCACTGGCATACAGTTTTGGTGTTGACCCAGCCTTATAAAATTGGTTCTAGAGAGAGGTTTCTCAGATGGAACAGAAATTGGTCATCCCACTTCATATTTTCTTCCAATCAAAATGGCAGCGGACAGTAGTGATTTTTCGTAACCGCATCATTTTCATGTAAATGATGGACAGTTTCATCTCTTGCGCATAATTATTTTTGCCAGAATGTAAACCAGGAGTTTCCTTTCTTCTCAAGATTTTCACCAGTGCTACGGAGTTTATGCATTTGAGTGAAACCATCCTTGAGTATATTTTTCAGCAGGATTTGGTTTAATACAAACACAAAATTCTATCCAGCTTGCAGTTGTGTCACCTAAGGTACTGGCTCGAACATGTACTAAGAAATCAACAAACAATGAAGCTAGCTGTAAGAAAAGTCCCAAGACAGAACTCACCTCTGAGTTACGTCCTCCGTAAGAACTGTGCGACCGTTCAGAACACACGCTGGACGTTTCACTGGCTGCATCATCGGAATCATATTGTTCATGGCGTTTACGGTGGGCACTTCTGCCCTAAAAAAAAGGAAACCAATAACAAAAATATGTAATCTGGCCACACACAATACATGACAGGAAAAGAGAGCAGCAGATAACATTGTCACAGAAAGTAACAGACTTGAGTCTACTTGAATCTGTACCATGCCTATCTAAATAACCATGCAGAAAAAAGAAGCAGAAGGCATGACAACAAATTAATATAGAACAATAAAATGATCTGGTAAGAAAGAATAGATGAGGCAACAAAAACAGTAGGCATCAAGGTGAATGGATAAGGAAGGACTAAGAAAATGAGACAGGAAGGAATAAACTAGAAATACAAGTTGTTAAAAATGAATAAATAAATGTTGCTAGGTAGGAAGGAAGACAGAAATAAATTTAGAAAGAAAGAATAAAGAAAAATAGGAGAAAAAAAAAGTTTGAACAAATGAAAAAGGGGGGGGGGGGGGATAAAGAAAGGAAGAATGAAAAAACAAAGGAAATCAGGAAAAGATAATCACACAGAAAAGAAGTCAGAAGAAGATTAAAAAAACTGGAAGATTGATAAGGAAGAAAGATGAAAGAAACAAGATAAATCAGAAAGGAGGTTATAAATAATGAAGGAGGATTGATTGATTGATTGATTGAGGAACTGACATCACAGTATTCGGGGCATTCCCATAAGCACCCCGTTCCCATCCTCAGAAGCCAGCGAAGAGTTCCAACCCTAATAGTACCAGTAGCAATTTGATTATATGTGCATCTCACCTTTCCTCTAAGCGTCGAGCATCGGCCAGATCCCCTCGTCACTCCACGCTGTCGCATTCTTGCCAGACCATGGTGATATGAAGGGAGGATAAAGTCAGAAACAGCATAAAGAATGTAAATTATAAAGAAACAATGAAGTTACAAGAGGGCATAAGTGAAGATTAAAGAGAAAAAGTCAGGTAAGAAGAAGACACAATTTAAGCCGGTAGGAAGGAAGAATGGGGAAAGAAAGGTAAGCAAGAAAAAATTTCAAAGATTTTGCACAATACAGAAAGCAATACACAACTGTAGTACCGGAATCCCACAGTAAAAAATCTCACCAAGGCATCATTCAATGCAGCCTCTGCATCAGATCCATTTCTCAACAGCCTCGCGGTCATCACTGGTGCTGAATAAGTAAACAAAACAATCCTGAATCACACAAACAAACATGTCATGTCAGGTTAATCAACGTGAACATTGGTATGTAGTTTTATAAACATGTCATTCCACCAGTAAATCTAGCTTTATGTCAGTCCATAGTCCTACAAGAAACAAATCAAAATTGTAAACTGATTAGAGAAATTAGATGTAGACAGTCACCATTTTTTGATCACACTATGAGAAGAAATAAATTGGAGAACTTGGTGACAACTGGCAAGATCGAGGGGGAGAGAACAAGGTGAAGGCAGAGAAGTAAATACCTGGATGGCTTGGCCATGTGGCATGGTTGAGACAAGAATGCTGAGCTGATCCACGACTCAGGTGATCGGGTGAGATGGTGAAACATTACCACCTGAGCTTATCAGCATGACATTTGATAATGATGTCAGTCCAGAAACTTATTCTTGGGAAACTCATGTGATAGATTACTCTTGTCTTCCTCTCTAGGTAAGTGATCACCTCATCTCATTTTGTTCCTCTTGTACCTTGGGATGTCGAGGTGAAGAAGCATACACAGCGGGAGAGCGCCCATTCAGGGCTTCATATATCAAGATTCCCATAGACTGGCTATTCCATCTGTCCATAGTTTACTTGGTCAGCCTCTTCCTCTGGTTCCATTTGGTTTTTACATCAATGCTTATTGTGGTGTATTATTAGATAAGTGATACACATGTCAAAAATATTCTGCTGAGGGTAGCTTCTAATTTTGTTATTTTACTAGGAATATTGGTCACATCATGCCAACTTTTACATCTCCAAGATCTGAGCAGTCTTTAATGATCACATCGTGAAAATAAAATCCAGCATCTTTTCTTGCCCATATCTTAGAAGCAAAATGATCTTTTCTCATGCCTTTTATGCATATTGGGTACATGGTGTTAGACCAATCAGCACTCCATGTGATCAATATCACACTAAGTGCGTTTACTCCCCAGAATATCTCTTCCTCCATAAGTCAGCGTGGCTGAATGGATAAGAACACATGTTCTTAAACATCCAGTGTGCTGATGCAGAGGTAAGGGGTTCAACCCCTACACAGGACAGTTGGACTAATATGCTGACCTATCATCCTTGACTTGGAGACATTAATTATAATTACCTCTGCAGTCAGAGTGGGTTCGTTAATGGCGAGGGACACTGTTAATAGGGAATGCTAATCCACCCACAAAATTCAGTCCAGTACTACTAGAAGTAATGTGTATGGACTACACTTGAGTTCAAAGCAAGTGAGCACATAAACAAAAAAACATCTCTTCCTTCCATTTTAGGACGGGTTGACCTGGGCGCAAAAGCAATGGCAAACTACTGAGCGTAATCTTGCCAAGAAATCAACAATCAGCAATGTCCTGTAAAGGATATGCAAACAATAACCTAGGCGCCCAGGTAATTTTTTAAAAATCATCATCTCGATGGGGATTTGAACACATGGCTGCCGGGCCAGCAGGCAAGCATGTTAGACACTTGCTACCAGGACTTATCTGAGATGATCAGGCACCAAATCCACTACCCTAGAACAAGGGTGGAGAATACCATCCTCAGGTCCCTTGCAAGAAAGTGTGAACTGGAAAAAATATGTTGGTTGGGCTTCACTGAAGAAAATAAATAGTCAATCAGAAGTGGCATCAGCCTCTGACTCAAGTAGATCAAGTATGGATCAAGGTGTTCACTTTTATAAACAGATGGAAGATGAGGATTTTATTACCCTACCCAACTCTAGAGTAGTGGATCGGATGTTGAGCTTTCTCAGATAGCAGCAAAACATCAGGATCTATGTGAACATTGCATACATGAAAAATCCCTTGTCTGGGAATTTTTCCTGCTTGTTGCCTGGGTCCTCAGTAACAATGTAACCTGCCATGCATGTCACAAGAGGTGACTAAGGAGGGTTGGCATGAGGCTGGCTTTCTCATTTGGTATAACACTTTAGCTTCCAAATCTAACCAGTTGTGAACAAGTCTACAAATAGCTTGGTTTCAGTTGGTTGAGAGCTTGTACTCAAATGGGAGAAGAAAGGCAGCAGAAGAAGAAGCAACTAAATAAACGAAGAACGATAAGAAAACAAGAAGAAGAAATAGAATCAGCAATAGGAAGCTAGGACTTGGCGGGTAAAACAGGACTCCCCCGATGTGTCTCCACCTTGCCATGGTGGGGGAGCTTGCGTGTCCCATTGACCCCATGTGCTTGCCGATGGGTGAAAACTACATATCGAACGGCTCATGGGATAGAGACCAGACTAAGAGAGACACAACCTGCTGCTCTGCAGGTGAGACTGAGGATAGCAGTCTAAAATCTAAATCAGGCGCACAAAGGCAGAATATCTTGGTCCGGACAAAACACTAAAGGCTCCCTGTCGAGGGCTGTGGCTGAACGCCTCTAAGCCACAAACCCTCGGACCGGAGAGTCGGGCCGATATCCACCTTACGAAAAATTAAAGGCGTGATACTGAGCAAGCTACATGCTCAGGTCTGATACAAGTTCGAAGGCTCTCAGCTGGGGGATATGAGAGATTCCCGGATGAGAGGGCCAGGCCGGTTCTCGCTCACCGCTGCACGAAGGTAAGGTGCTGAGCCGGCAGCACAAGTAGCCTACCTCGTGAGCGAGTACAAAAAGTCGAAAAAAGTGCCCCAGCCGAAGAAAATGGCTGCGAAAACTGTATCTAACTCATAGAGAGTGTAGACAAAAGTGGAAGAACGTCTCAATGACGCAAAATGGAACGCACGGCGAGCGAACCTATTGCGTGGTCCGAAGTCAAAAAGCAAAAGCTTACCGAGTGGGTGTCGCTCGCATTCTGACCGTCCCTGGTGTGTGCTTGAGCGATCAGAGGCAAACGTGTTGCCCAACACATGGAAGTGAGGAACTAAAGCAGCCATGAGCAGGACGTGGCAACTCCTCGGGTGAGCCCAGTCACAGAGCAATATGTGCCGGCTCTGCAATTATGGAAGCCTCCTTGGATAGCGAGGGAATGCTCATGGTCTGCCCCTGCCTTCCCTTGAGGGCCGACCACGATGTCGTTCATCGTTCTATCTTGACCAGCTGAGATGTTAGCGACATCACAACAGACCAACGTGCCCCGAAACCAGAGGAAGGCTAACCTCATTAAAAAATGCCCGCTGAAGTCGGAAGTGTCGTCCTACGGGTGGCAAACTAAAAATTGACACTACGCAATTACGTCCGAGTGAAATGTCTCGTCCGAATGTCTCTCGTGCTAGGAACAGCTCTGACTACCTAGTTTCCGAATGCCGCTCTTGTTCGGAACAGCTCTGACTGGGTAGTTTTCCGAATGTCTGTTGTGCCTGGAAAAGCTCTGATGGGCGCAACGACAAGCACATGTCCGAAAACTCGCTGAGTGGATGCCGTCTGCAAACCTGTCTGGTTTGTGCGGGAATGACCCGGGGAAACGAAGTGACCAATATATTGAAGTGAGGATTTAAAGCAGCCATGAGCAGGACGTGACGATCTCCCTCGGTGAGCCCAGATCCAGGGCGTTATGTGTCGGCCCTGCAACTATGGAAGCAACCTTGGATGGCGGAAAATGCTATGGACTGTCCCTGCCTTCCTTTGAGGGATGACCGTTGTCTTCGACCGTTCAACCTTGGCCAGCATGGTTGCAGATGGCACCACAAAAGTGAGAGTCTCCCAGGAATGCTACCTGGTCAAAAAAGCACGCTAAAGTCGATGTGTTGGCCTACGGGTTTCGGCCCAAGGGCGCATAACAGACACACCGCAATCACATCTGAAAAAACACTCCGGATGAACGAAAAGAAGAAGAAACAGGAAGAAAAATAATCAGTAGGAGAAATTAAAATAAAAATATGAACGAGGAAAAGAAAAGATTAACAGGCAGAGTAAAGAGGTGGAGAAGGTGAAGTGAGGAGACATGGAACAAACAATTGAGGATATAGATAAAAAGGAGATGGTGGGGAAGATGATTAAAAAAGTAAGAAAAAAACAGAATGAGCAAAAGGAAACTAGAACTTAGCTGATAAAACAGAAAACTAATAAGAAGTAGAAGAAAAGAACAGAAAAAAGAATAATAGGGATAAGGAAGAGTACAGATTAACAGAAATATTAAGGTTGTTGGAGAAGGTGAAGTGGAGACATGGAGCAAACAAAGTAAACATACTTGGAGGGGAAGAAGAATAAGACAGGAATATAAACAGCAGCCGCTCATCTAAAGCAGAACAATGGTAGACATAACTTTCCTAATAAAATCAGGGAAGAAATATAACGTCAGTGGCTCACATACTTTTCCTCCCACTGGGTATTCTGCTGCTGCCTCCACTCAGCCTCCTCTCTCCTTGACCTAAAGAAGAACAAATAAAATGAGAGATTAAACACAGTACCACACTGAAGGCAATTTATGAAACAATAACTCTCTCATGTCTCCATTTTGAAGAGGGATGAATTATGTTCCCATGACCTCAAGAGCTATGGTGGTAATTGGTCATGCTGGCTGAACCAGGTTAATAATGATATGAATTGGAAACAAATAGGTATATTAAGCTCCTGTGAGAAGAAACGTACTAAACATCAACACGTTGCACATACCTTACAAGGAGATCCATCGTATCCCGAAATACAGGTGAAAATCCAAAATCAGAAGCACTCAATAAATATATAAAATCTGCTCTATTCCAGGTTAATAATGACTGAGTGGATCGCCAATGTCAGACAGATTTAAAGTACAAACCATGCTAAAGACAAGCAGTAAGGTGTTGCTTACAGGGATATGAGGATATAATCAATGGGTAGGCAAGCTACACTCAACACTTTCAAAATCTGATCCATTGGGCCACAGGCCTGGTGAAACAAGTGTATGATAATTAATTTTTAGACAACAAAATGATCACATTGAAAAAAAAAGTAACTTATGGATGGTCAAGAGATTTGGACAGCAAATAGGTAAAATATAGACAATCCCACTGCAATAGTGAATCCCATAGCAGATAATCAGTTTAGATAAACAAAGCAAAAAAACAATGCTTTAACTAAAATACATTCGTCCGGTGTTCACCATCAGAAAGAGATACCTTTCAGTAGATTAAAGGCAACACCAGCCAGCAGCAATTGATAATAACAAGACAAATAAAAATGCATTTATTAAACTAAGATGTTGCAATGGATCCTGTGAGAAGACTAAAGCCAGCTGAACTGGTAACATGCAGATCTGTGATGAAAACTAATATTTGGTTGGTGTATAGCCCTGGAACAAAGAGTTTTGACTCTTAAGTCCAACACACTGACATTAAGGTTACCTGAAACCTGACAACGGCTGGCATCAATTGGAGGAAGGTTGGTGTGAAGACTTTAACTAACCTGGTACCACAGCACCACCTCCACAGAGACCTTACTGCAGACCCCTCCTTCCCCTCTCCAAGTTGATAAACCTGCTGGGTGTGTAATACGGTTACAAGACATTCACATCTGAGAAAAGGGATACTTGGATCTAACCGATTCCTGATTTAGCACAGCCCATACAGATTGACTGGGAATCAGGTGAGCAAGTGGTAGACAGCAATATAAGTGAGAAGATATCAAGAGATTCCACTACAGAAGTCAGTGTACAACTGTGTGAGAGTGATACGATTCCACTGCAGCCAACCTTCATTGTGGAGACAGCACCTGAATTATTGACTGAAAGAGCAAAATAAACATGCAAACACTGAAGAACTTATTAACAATGACATACTTCTAAAACTCCTGGCCGGACTGGGCTCTCGGCTGGCTCCCTGACTCTGTGACGCTGGGATCCTGGACTTCTTGGGGCCCAGCCCCGTGTCCACCCGAGACGGTGTGTGTTTGATGTAAACAGGCAGACGCCGCACAGAAGATGGGGAATTTGATCGACTGTTTGCTGTAGGCAGAGAGAAAGACAATTCATTCACACTGGAGATGTGGTTACACTATACATTGAAGACAAGTCTATGCTACCTACTGTTGCATGCCCCATATGTTGATTTTCTGAGCAAGTTTACATTGAGTAGTTTGCCATCACTTTCTGAATGGGAAGTCAATGTTCAAGTCCCACCGACAGGTGTTGGGAACAATCTACCTACCCACCCTCAGCACACTGGAAGTTCAAGTGCAGTCGCATTAAGCCCTGTGGCCACACAGGCTGTGATGCAGCCAACATGGCTGAAAGGACAAGAGCGCTCCTCTTAAATTACCAATATGTTGATGGCGAGGTAGGGTGTTCCACACTGGAATTCAGAATGTATCTTATGAGGCATTGTTGAATACAATCAGGGTAAATCCATGGCAACCTACTAAACGTAAACTTGCATAGAAAAATCAACCTGGGGTTTATCAGTGTCCTGTGAAGGACATACTACATGCTACCTATTACCTAATACAAATTGTATTTAATGTATTTCTACAATAAATTTAAAAGAAGAATAAAAGACCCCGTTTCATGCCACATAGCGTATGGATAGATGGTGCTAGCCCCATATTTACAGACCAATTGGCACTCAAATGTCTACAATATCAGTGTTCATTTGAAGTGAGTGTCTATGTGAATATCTTTCATCTGTCCAAATGCCACCAAAGTGAATTTCTTTCATCTGTCCAAATGCGACCAAAGTGAATTTCATTTATTTGTCCAAATGCCACCGAAATGAATTTCTTTCATCAGTCCAAATGCCACCAAAGTGAATTTCTTTCATCTGTCCAAATGCCACCAAAGTGAATTTCTTTCATCTGTCCAAATGCGACCAAAGCGAATTTCTTTCATCTGTCCAAATGCCACCAAAACGAATTTCTACATGGCCCATTGTACATGCCTTGTAGTGTATTGGGCTGTAGGTGCTAGCTCTATATTTGCGTAGACCAACTGGCACTTGAGGGATAGTGTAGCCAACATCACACCGGCCATCTTTACTTGCCAGGGCATGTCCTGGTATCCACTGTAGGCTGGGCTGACCCAGAAGGCCAGGTCAATTGTTAAAATCCAACTTACTGCGGATTCAAACCCATGACAACCAAGCAAGTGTGCATGCCACTATTCTACCACAACTCTCTCTCTCTGTCCAATTACCAATGTAACGTGTATGTATTTTTCAGAGTACCTATGTAAAATGCATTTGTCCAACTACTAATGTGAATTTAAGTATACCTCCATTTACCAAATATTTACCTCCAATTGCCAAATATATATGTCATGAAAACTGTTCAATTACTAATGTAACATTAATGTGTGCATCCAATTACCAAGGTAATTCTGAAGCAGTTGTCCAATTACCCATGTAAATTTCATGAGCATATCCACTTGCCCATATATTTCATGAATTTGTTCAGTTACCATCTTGACAGTTAAAGTTAGTTGCATATCCTTTACAGGAAGTCATGGTCAAGACCAGCATATTTCGCTATTGTGATCTCTTGGCAAGTTTACTTTCAGTGGTTTGCCATTGCTTTCTGAACGACCAGCTCCCATACCATTTCGTAAAAAAACCAATGCAAGGCGGTCTGCTGCCAAATCGCCTGCAGCTGGATTTATTTCAACAGTAGTATTCAAATATCAATGTACACTTGATGTGTACAATCACCAATGTAAAATTATGCTTTTCTATTTCAATGTTACATTTTCTGAGTCTACAAGACAAAACAATAAAAATACTGTCAAAGCAAACTGTTTCCTTGTTGAACACAAAGCCACATATATGAACATATGTGCATGCCAAATAGGAACACAACAGCAGCAGCTGACATTGACCAACCATAAAGCAACATCTGACACTGACCAAGCATAAATAACAGAATGTACATCAAGCAGACAATCATGACTTTAATGATGATTATTGGCTACATTAGGCAGATGGGCAGCTACAACCAGACATAATGGTAAACAGTGATTGGCTGTGTAGGTTAGGATATATCTATGAGGCATATAGGATCTGAAACGGTCAATGTGACATGCTGATTTACTAATAGGGTCAGATAAAGTAAATATGGTACATGCTGATTGGCTGAGAGAATCAGAATTGGCCCATTTAACATACATTCATTGGTTAATGGAACTGGATAGGTTAATATGGCATATCAGATTGAATGAGTGGGCTCAAGTGGGTCAATATGATTATATACTAATTGGCTGGGTTGATTAGGTCAGTTTAGCAAACACTGATTGTGGGTGTGTTAGTGTGGTTGATAGAGGTCTACACTGATAATGTGGTGACCACGATCGGACGAGGGTTTGATGCCCGCATTCGATGTCTGCTAACAAGGGAAAAGACTGGCCACATATTCTTCGTGCAATCAGGTCTTTTCAAAGTGACAGTCCTCTCAAATCACAGACTCAGAGGAGGTTTCTGCTTTAGGACATATTTTTCTGTTTTGTTTGTGTGTTTCATTCAGAAAGCAAAGGCAAACTACTGAACGTAAACTTTTCAAGAGCTCACAACAGCAAAAACTGCTGGTGGTGACTGTAATGTCCTGTAAAGGATATGCAATTAACTTAACTGGCGATGGCTATGTGGGTTACAATGGATCACTATGATATACATTGACTTCTGGGTGAGACTAGGTCATTAATTTCTACTGATTGCCGGGTTAGTAAAAAGTGCACTAACAGGTTCAGTGGGTTACAAGAAGTCAATGTGATTCACTGATGTGTTAACTTTACTAGGTTATATACTGACTGACTGAGTGGGTTAGATG
Source organism: Cepaea nemoralis (assembly GCA_014155875.1). Classification (NCBI taxonomy): domain Eukaryota; kingdom Metazoa; phylum Mollusca; class Gastropoda; order Stylommatophora; family Helicidae; genus Cepaea; species Cepaea nemoralis. Next base: position 136,268 of record JACEFZ010016707.1, read on the forward strand.
AGGTCAATGTTATATACATTGACAGGTCGGTTGGTTGGAAAAATCCTCTAGAAAACTGATTTTTAACTCATGTCACATGTGTTGTTTAAGCCATGAAATGGCTGTGCATCTCCAAGTTGAGTTTGGTGTAGTTCTTTCCTCCCAACCTGGCACTTGGTAGTATCTCCAAGGTGAGAACTCTCATTGCCCTCTAAAAGCTCAGAAATCAGTGAGGTGTGCAAAACAAAGTACTGGAATTTTACATCTGTAGAGAGGCATATCACGATGTAGTTAAGGTTAGTTGCATGTCCTTTACATGAGATCGAAGTCAACCCCAGCAGTTTTTGGCTGTTAGTGATTCCTAGGCAAGTTTACATTCAGTAGTTTGCCATTGCTTTCTGAATGATAAGGACAAGGATGTTAGCAGGACAAGATTCATCTCAACACAAATGGACTGGCCGGGACCAGACCTAGGTTGGTCATGATGATTCCATGCGTTATAATAGGTTAAAAATGTGGGACTGGTTGAGTCGTATAATATGAGGATAAGTTAATAAGTCACAAATGGCTGTAGAAAAATAACTAACTATGATAACAACTTGAAACCAGTTTATTTTTATACATACATTGTCCCTTTATTTCTCAACATAATTTCCACCAACATTGATGCATTTATCCCATCGTTGTATCAGTCCTCCCAAACCGGCTGCATTTTACTGCGTGCTCTGTTTTAATTTACCTGCCATCCACAGAACAGTGTGACTTATTGACTCACCCTTGAAAATGTTTCTACCCAGCTATGCACCGCTTTACGGGAAATCGCTAGGGGCTAAGTCCACCTTGGCGGGAGACATTTCGCGAGTGACGCAGAAGTTGAATGTGAAGTGAAAACGTGGTTTAGAAAACAGAGCACACAGTTCTATGCAGCCGGTTTGGGAGGACTGATAAAACAATGGGATAAGTGCATCAATGTTGGTGGAAATTATGGTGAGAAATAAAGAGACAATGTATGTACAAAAATAAACTGGTTTCAAGTTATCATATTTAGTTATTTTTCTATTTGTGACTTACTTATTAACTAACCCTCGTATGTCAGTGTTGGAAACTGACGTACTACATAATAGATACTGTTCGTTTAACCATGGCACACACATTACTTACACAATGTCTATGTAGTGTATGTAGTTCAAGCGGATAAGACAATACAAAACTATGGGTGAGATTGGGTTAATACCATATATGTAGTCAAGTGGGTGAGATTGGGTTAATACCATATATGTAGTCAAGTGGGTAGATTTGGTTAATTTCATTTATGCAGTCAAGTGGGTGAGATTTGGTTAATATCATATATGCAGTCAAGTGGGTGAGATTGGGTTAATATCATTTATGCAGTCAAGTGAGTGAGATTTAGTTACTAATATATGTAGTTAAATGGGTGAGATTTGGTTAATATCATTTATGCAGTCAAGTGGGTAGATTTGGTTAATATCATATATACAGTCAAGTGGGTGAGATTTGGTTAATATCATATATGCAGTCAAGTGGGTGAGATTGGGTTAATATCATTTATGCAGTCAAGTGAGTGAGATTTAGTTACTAATATATATGTAGTTAAATGGGTGAGATTTGGTTAATATCATTTATGCAGTCAAGTGAGTGAGATTTAGTTACTAATATATATGTAGTTAAATGGGTGAGATTTGGTTAATATCATATATGTGAATAAATGGGTGAGATTGGGTTAATATCATATATGCAGTCAAGTGGGTAGATTTGGTTAATATCATATATATGAACTGGGTGAAAATACATCAATATAATACACTTAGCCAGGTGAGCAGGTGAGTTCAAATTGGTGACGACATCATGCTTAGCTAAGTGGGTTAGAAATAATCAACAGGAAATGCTAGTAAAAGTACACCCTTGACCAAATAATGCACTAGCTAATCTAAGACCAAAAAGTCTGAAGCTGGCTAACTCTGGGCAGAGGGCTTGTGTATGTATGAAAGGACTGACGACACTACTCACGTTGAGACTGGGACAAGCCTATCCTAGACTGTTTGGTTTGATTCCTGTCTGGTGTGAGGAAATCAAGTTCCGAGCTAACAGAAGAAGTGCTAGATTTCTGCTGCCGCGCTGTGAAACCAAAACTAGCCAAATGAAACATCCACACATAAAAAAAATAAAAACATTGACAGGCAAAGCTGGCACATCAAAAACATTCTGTAGTCATAATTAACTAAAAACTCCAGACTGCTGCAAAGCCTGGTCATACTGGAAGAATATACAATAGACACCAAAAAATATAGAGTAAAGTAAGTAAAGTAGTAAAGGACCCTATCTTTAGTGTACGGGGAGTATTGTAATAGACCCATAAATGTAAGACCAGTTGTTACTCTAGCGATGCTGTGATCAATATCAAGCCTGCCGCCTTATTTTTCCAATGACATTTCCTGGTACATATTTTTAGGTTGGTCAACATGGCAGCCCAGGTCAGATGGGCAAATCCGACTGAAAACAGTCACAGTGTTACAAATAGCTAAAATGTCTCATTAGTTTTTACTCATGGTGTATTAGTCAACATGTATGCTCACAGCCTCAAGTCACAAATAAAAAAAAAAATTTTTTTTATGTAAAGAATCTTTTTTAAAAGCCGTGAGCAGTATTTAGTATTTGGTGCTAGCCCCATATTTTTATAGACCAATCAGCATTCAATGGGTGATGTGTTAATTTGTTTAATGTTGCATGTTCTTTGCAGGACATTGCAATCACATCTAGCTCCTATTGGCTGTTTGTGCTTCACCAGGTAATTAGAATAACAAATGTTATGTTCAACTGTGTGCCACTGCTTTCTGAATGAGCAGTCGATGTTTCAGTCCAAATGACCAGCAAGTGGAATGAACTCACTAACCCACCATCAGCACACAGGAAGTTTAAGTGCGGACATGTTAAACCCCTCGGCCATGCCGACCTCTAGTGGGTGATGTATCATTATCAGACCAGCCGATCCCCGGGAAGGTTAACCCGGTCAACAAATGCCCGCAGAAGTCGGATGTGTCGGCCTAATGGGGCAAGAACGCAGCTCTGCTGTAAACAGGCACAGCGCAGTCACATCCGGAAAAAAACTCCGGATGAACGAAGAAGAAGAAGACCAGCCGACTTTACTTCATAGAACATTCATAGTGACCTACTTCACACTAGGCCGATCTGGCAACCCAGCTACATTTGGAAAACTCCGTCTCAGTGGGGATTTGAATGCATGTAGGTAGGCAAACTAATTGTGCTGTCACAGTTCCCATAAAACTTGTTTGAGCCTGCTTTTGAAATTTTTTAAATTATTGGCGGGGTTGAACCGCTGTACGGTCACCAGGAGTCTGGCTGCATATTTGATGAGTTTATTATATTGTGTCATACAACATCAGCTTTGGTGTCTGCAATCACATTGTTTTGTTGATCGGTTGACTAATGTGTTGACCATGTCAATGTTTGTGTTGATGCTCCTTTATATCCACCATCTGAATAAACCTGACACAAACTGCTTCTGCTGCTTGGAATATGGTCTTGATTGAGAAGTGTAGTGATTGCTGCTACATGACAAGGCCAACAGACCAAGCAATCTGCTAGACACATGGCTTTGCCCCCCCCCCCCCCCCCCCAGAGCAAGAGATATCTACAGGCAGGTGCTCATCTCTTCTCCAAATAAGCAAAAGTAAAGGTCTTGTTCACACCTTAAGGCACACTGGGCACATGTTGCTAAGACATATTTGTACAGACCAACTGGCACTGGTGGCTGACACCGGCCGCATTTACTTTCCCAATATATTTCCTGGTGTCTTCTTCTTCTTTTGTTCACTTGAAATTTGTCTTTAATTGCAATGTTGTCTCTTGTATGAATTTAACTGTTTTCCTGGTACCTTCTTCTTCTTCTTTCATTCGCTTAAAATTTATATCTAACTGCAACGTTGTCTCTTGTACGAATTTAACTGTTTTCCTGGCGCCTTTTTTCTTCTTTTTTTTTTGTTCGCTTGAAATTTATCTAACTGCAGCGTTGTCTCTTGTATGAATTTAACTGTTTTCCTGGTGCCTTTTTCTTCTTTTTTCGTTCACTTGAAATTTATTTAGCTGCAACGTTGTCTCTCGTACAAATTTAACTGTTTTCCTGGTACCTTCTTCTTTTTTCGTTCACTTGAGATTTATCTATCTGCAACGTTGTCTCTTGTACAAATTTAACTCTTTTCCTGGTACCAATTTTAACCTAGGTCAAATTGGGAGCGTAGGTCAAATTTAAAAGTTCGAATCCACCCTAATGTGGATCAAACCCCAGACCGCAAGAAAAGCAGGTGAGTGTCTAGTCACTACACCACCATCGCTGGCCTTCTTCAAGTAGACTGCAGATATGTCCTGGGTTGGTTTTCTTAGTAACATTACACATATTTAAAATTATTAAACATGCGGCAAAATAATATCATATATACAACATGCAAAAACATATAACAAAATTACATACTATATAAAACTTAGCAACATGCAACAACACTACATAATATATAGTATCACAGTAACAATTATTTAGCAATATTACACCATATATATAATTGATCAAAATGTATGGTTCCATTAAAGAATATATTTGGTGCAGCAAGCAATTAGTAACATTATATAATGTCTAACATTTATCATAATAACATCATAAACTATATCTAAAAGCAATATGAACATTATGCATACATGTGCCTGAGTATAGAGAGTACCTTCTCCTGCATTATCACACTCGACAGACGGTGCAGAGAGCAGAACCCTGCCGCTGTCAATGCAGAGGTTAACGCGCTCATCTATGATCACTCAGATAGCCCCGAAGTGCTCATCTATACAGATGGATCTGTTGTAAAGCAGCAGAGAAGTGCGTGGGCATTTACAGCCCGTTCAGCGGGCCGAACCGTTCAAGAATCCAGTGGTGCCCACTCTATGACCACGAGCAGCATGACGATGGAGGTGATGGCAGTTACACAGGCTTTCATATGGCTGGAATCACAGCATTATACCAACGTGTGTGTACTAAGTGATTCAATGAGCATGATTCAGAAGGTCGAAGCTGGATCTGTACGTAGACAGTGGACTGAGTCGCTGCGGAAGTCTGTTGTCCGCAAAGTCACCTTCATCTTCGTCCCGGGACATGCGGGAGTCGAGGGAAATGAACGAGCTGATAAATTGGCTGGCTCTGCACCCCCTGTAGATGGCCAGCCCATGGATCGTGCCGATGTCATTAACGCCCTTAAAGATATGGCGAGAACAGAGGATTTTGACGCCAGTGATTCCACATCGCTTTCCAGGATGAAAGACCTGGGAGTAAGAATCGGCACAGCCAGACGCGAGAGGTACATCGGGAAAACAAAGCGCCTCGTCAACCAACACAGAACTGGCACTATTAGCCACCGGACGCTGATGCATATGCTGGGGGGAGGATCTGAGCACCTATGGACATGTCCGGAGTGCAACGAAGATACCCCAACTGATAACTGATAACTGATAACTGATAGAGAGGGAAAGAGACAAAGACTGAAAGAGGGGAAGAGACTGAGACAAGAGAAAAAGGAAAGGAGACAGACAGACAGACAGACAGACAGACAGACAGACAGACAGACAGACAGACAGACAGACAGACAGACAGACAGACAGACAGACAGACAGACAGACAGACAGACAGACAGACAGACAGACAGACAGACAGACAGACAGACAGACAGACAGACAGACAGACAGACAGACAGACAGACAGACAGACAGACAGACAGACAGACAGACAGACAGACAGACAGACAGACAGACAGACAGACAGACCGACAGACAGACAGACAGACAGACAGACAGACAGACAGACAGACAGACAGACAGACAGACAGACAGACAGACAGACAGACAGACAGACAGACAGACAGACAGACAGACAGACAGACAGACAGACAGACAGAATAAATAAATTGAAAACAGTAATAAATAGAAAAACAAATAAGAAAAAGAAAGTAATATATCGTGAGTAACATATTAACACATTGACAAGTAATACAAGAATAAATAAATAAGTGAAAGGTTGTAGTATATCATGCACAGGAGAGATTAATGCATGACAAGTAAATAAGTGATCAATCTACAAGTAAAAAGTTAGTATGTCTAGAACAACCTACTTAACTCAAGAAAAGTGATATGTGGATAATCAAAGAAGTTAAAAATGAGTATATCATGAGTAACATATTTTACTCAAGAAAAGTGATATGTGAATAACAAGAAGTCAAAAATTATAATGTCTTGAGTGATAATTTTACTCAAGAAAAGTGATATGTGGATAACAAAAAAGTCAAAAATTAATTGGTATGTCTTGAGTGACATATTTAATTCACTAATTTTAAAAAAAAATTAATTATATGCCTGGATGCATGGCTCTCTGACCTCACAAAATGTGCACTAGTTTAATTTTTCAAAAATGGTTTCATTTTGATACCAGGGTAGGTTTTACATTTGGAAAATCTAATACTTGATCTACAAGAAGCGGGAACATAAAACCTAGGAAACCTGAGATATTTGGGGATCAGAATGACTTACATGAATGACAGCCTTTACTTAAAAGTCCTTATTTTAAATCCATTTCCGGATATTGTTTTCAGGACAACTAGATAGTGTTTTAGAGGTCTACGTGGCTTTGGGGTTTAATGTCTTGAGCTGAAATTCTGACACTGAGGGAGGAGGTTCATTCCACACACCAGTCAGCCACACTTCAATATTGACTTCTCAATCAGAATACAACGGAAAACTACTGAAAGTAAAATTCTCTAGTTAATCAATCTGGGGTTGGGGTTGAGCACCATGTCCTGCAACAGACATGTACAATTAGATAATGTTTTAATTAAAAACTATGTATTCTCTTAGTGAATTTAAATACAGAAGTCGTGCAGAAACAGAAAACCATGCAAAAACAGAAAACCGTGCAACACACTGTTTGTGGCTTCTGAATTTAAATGTTATTTGTTCCCCTTATAGGTAGATGTAATCTTCTCAGATAAGGGTGAAAAATGGGAGCTCCCATGTACATGTCACACAGGCTATAAATAGACTGGTAGTTGAAAACTGTACATTCCAGTATAGATTTCAAAGGAGGCCATGTAGACGACCATCTTGGCAAAATTTAGAACATTTAAAATCAACTCAGAGAATATTTACATAACATGTACATTCTGGTACACACATATGCACCACGATCTTGGCACAATTACCTTCTGCAAGAGATAGCAAAGGACAAGGGAAACTGCATGAGATGGGTGATGGTGAATGCTCTATGGGAAGCTAAATGGAAGAAGGCCAAGGTAACAAACTCACAACCCAGCTTCTTGCTTACATCTTTTTTCCCCCCGTTCACACTTTTTGAACTCAAGCATAATCCACACTGGACTGATTTTTGCGTGTGGGTCAGCTTTCCATGTTGTCAGTGTCTCCCACCATCAGGCGAACCCACTCTGACTTCCGATGTTCTTGTTCAAGTGAGACAGCCATCTCAGACCTGCAGTGACTATCCCTGCGTCCACTCTTCTTCTGTAGCACATCGTCTTGCACACAGAACTCTTTGATCTTTGGACCATCTTTGCAGCTTCCATCACATTGGCTCTAGAATTAAATGCTGGAACAGTAGACCTGTGACACTAGACATCCAGCCTGTAAAACTGGACATAAGCTTAAGGCACAAGAAGACATGATCAGAAAGTGCCTTTTCCAACTGATTCAGACTGTGGCAGTCTTGCTCACCTGCACTTCCTGTATGCTCACAGTTCCCAGCCTCATGTGATTGCTGTGTGGTTGCTATAATAGTTTGCCCTACGCTGCTCCCACTGCTAGGTGGAAGAGATTCTTCTCTGGCGAGCAGTGTTGATGTAAACATCTGCAGAATATCACCAATGTCCTGACTAAAAAACACCCGCAAATTGTTTTGCTGTTTATCCTCTGGCTGAAACTAGTGTCATTACACTTGTGGAAAACCTACATATCCTCTTGCCCTCTTCAAGTCATTATCAAAGGGCATTACTCGTTTTAACTGCCCGATATAGTATAGCTATAGAAGATTTGAATAATGGGCAACTCTTTTTAAAGCTGCCTATGTAGTATAGTATAGGAAGATTTGAATACTGGGCATTACTCTTTTTTTAACTGCCGATGTAGTATAGTATAGTATAGAAGATTTGAATAATGGGCATTACTCTTTTTTAACTGCCGATGTAGTATAGTATAACAAGATTTGAAATGGGCACATTACTCTTTTTAATGCAATGTAGTATAGTATAGAAGATTTGAATAATATGCCGGTTCCAGTCTTGCTGACCACTCCGTGCCAGAATTTTCTGGGAATTGACTAGGAAGGAAAGGAGATGCAGAAGGAAACTGATCTCACCCTACATCATACAATGTGACCCAAGACATGTGAAGACCTAACACTTCACACCTCCAAGGCAGTATCAACTATGTGACCACCTTCACCTTTTACTGGTTACATATTGTGTTCACGTGGCGTGGTGTGCCGCATTAAGAAAATGTTTTCTAAACATTAGTAAGAAACAAAAGAACAAAACAATATGAAGTAATAAAACTGAACAAGCTACACTACAGCTATCTTAAGTGATGACCTGCTAAACTACAGTCATCCTAAGTGATGATCTGTTAAATTCCAGAAATCTACAAGTTAAAGTCACCACATGCAAGAGAAGTTATCTATGTTTACACATATCTTCATCAGCATAAGAGTCTTTATGACTGCTCATATTTTTTTTTGTGTTCACAGGCATTACAATTTGCAATAAGTGCCTTTCTAGTTAAAAATCATCATGTTTTACTTTACATAACGGAAAAAAATATCGACAGACCAGCATAGCAAGCTGTGATCTAAACCAGTGAACTAGCAAATTACTAAGGAGATTGAGAAATTAGAGACACACAAAATTTAAGATTTTCCCCAAAAATGTGAAAGTGATGATTGGGTGAGATTTTCTTTCTTTCTTCTTTTTCTTCTCCCTTTCATCACCCAGTGTAGCATAGGCCCACTATTAACTCACCCCAAGTCCTTTGTTATCTTGTTTATGATTGGTTAGATTTTACAGCTACAGTTTTCTACTGGATGAGGCAGCCAGCCTCACGCCACTACCCTTTATTGCCTCTTACGACATGCGTTGTAGGATACAGTGCTACTTTTCTTTGCTTCCCTTGCAGGGTTTCTGTAACACACGGGTAGAGATGTACTCTATTCTGAATATTTTACAATGTATCATATTTCAAGTTTAGATTCAGAGTATTATATTTCAAGTTTAGAGTCATAGCCTGAAGATAAGAATAGACAAATTCTCGAAACATCATTTACCATTTTTATTGTGATGGCAAAAACCATGTCTTAACATATATAATGGGACAGTGATAGAACTTTCATAAACAATTATGAAATGTTTTTAATTTAAATAAAATTAATCATTCAATGTCAAATTTTACATTACTTTGTTTAAAACAACAGCCTTGTTTTAATTTACTAGAACCACCATGGATTATTTTACAAAAACTTAAATGTTTTACTTCACAATACAATACTCTTTACACTTTATAATTAATACCTTTCACATTCCTTTGTTTTCATTAACAACCTTGTTTTAATCTACTAGAGCCATCATGGATTATTTTACAATAACTGAAATGTTTTACTTTATAATACAATATTATTTACACTTTATAATATCTTAACATAAATTTTGCCCATTCTAAAGAACTGTATATAAGTTTAAAATATCCATGCAGGACTTCCTACTTATTTCACAGTGCTAATGTTGAAGGAGATGAAGTACGTTTATATCTCCCAGGATGCAATAAAGCCAGTTATGTTAATATGTAATACATTTATCTGAACATAACAAAAAGCATGGATTGTTTAAAACAACAAAATCACTGAACTACAGGTAACAATTCAGCACGTCACAATGCAGCGACATATTAGATATGTTCAGAATTTCTAACACAGGTAGAGAATAGTAATAATATTTGGTGAGAAATGTGGGTCAACCAAAGTAAAAATTAAGTTAATTAAGCAACCAATATATAGGAAGTGTTTACTGTAAATGTTATAGATACATTTGGATTCAATTTATCTCAAAACTATCAGATAACTAATTATACTAATGTTTTAGTTAAATATACGTAACTACTTGTTGAGAATTAATAGATAGCAAATGTTTGTTCTAAATAGTTAATTATTGTATTTAAATTTACTGTTCTAATTTTTATACACTTAATCTCAAACAAGTTTTTTCCCTCTAAATTATAAACAGATAATTTATGTATAGCAAGCTTTTGTTTTAAATTATAAAAAGGCTACAAATGTGTAGTTATTTGTTCTAAGCTATGAATAGGAAATAAATCTACAACAATGATGATTTGTCCTAAACTGTAATTACAATTTCAATGACATTTCTATCAACTACAAAAGATAAATAATCCACAGGCAGCAACTTTTCTAAACCACAAGTGCATTTTGTCAACACAATATCTGAAGTTTACTCAACTGTACACAAACAGCCAACAACAACATTAAACAATCAAACGCTCTATGCTTATATCAAACCCTATTTGTTGTATTTCAAATATTTTATTCGCAAATGAATTTCTTAGAAGCAGAACTGTATTTTTAATACACTATAATGCACTCTATAGTTAATATAGAACAACCAAACAGAAGAACAACAAATCAAACATGCAAACAGAGAGAACCCTGCAATGTGAGAAAATCAAGCCTATATATTTATATATATATATATATGTTGAGTATGTATGTTACTATTGGGTGTATGTTTTCTATGTTGCTCAGCTTCTTTCATGCTTACCTTTACGAGCATTGCTACCTACGTCACCGTCCACATCTGCATCTTGATAAGAAAAATTAGAAGCCAGTTGCCGGCTGGAAGAAATGTACTTCAAGGGGGGAGATAATGAACAGGGGAAGGTGGGGGAAGAAGGGGAGGGTGGGGAAGGGGGAGAGAACAATCTTTTTTGTTGCGTATCCCTTACGGGATGTTGCAGTCAACACCAGCATTTTTCAGCTGCTGTTGATGTACTAGGCAAGTGTTACGTTCAGTAGTTTGAATCTATGAAGAACAATCTATATGGTGGAAAATAGGTACAGACAGGTAACAGAAAAAAAAAGTAAGCTAACCTCAGATAGGCTCAAATGGTTGAAGTTTAGGTTGCTGTGGATGTGTGATTCTGTTGCAAACTTATCTCTACGAGCAAGAATCTAACCCCCTCAGTTTATATCTTCTTCTTCTATGGGTGCCATGGTCCGGGGCATACATGATAATCTTCTCTATCATCTCATTATTTTATAAAGCTGATGTTTCTTATATTATCATTTGTTGCTCAGCTGCTTAACCTTTCTGCATACATCTTTCTCTGTCTTCCTCTACCTGTCTTGCCTGATATTTTCCCACAAGAGGCTAATTTATCTATTCTACTACTTCTGTTGATAGGTCCCATAAATTTCATTTGTCTTGCCCTCATGACATTGATGAGTGATCCTGCAACACCTGCAGCTCTCAGTACCTCAGTCTATATGTTTCTTTTAAACAAAAAAGGATTAAATGGTTGCTACACCAGGAAGACAGTGGATAAATCGGAACATCATGACAAGATGGACAATCAACACTGATGACTGTGGCCTTCACACATGAATTGATAACCTGGGCATCTCATATGCTAGAAGATGGAATGTTGTGACCATGTGGCTACGGTATCTTCCCTGTGATACTTCCACCATATTGTTGAGGACGACCTTATGTACTCCAGGTATCAATGCTATACTAGCAGTAGCACAGCTAACAGTAAAGCCGCCACAGTCAGACAGGTTACAGGGTAGGCAGGAGACTACGTGAACACATTTTGTAGCGGTAGAGAGTTTTGTGCTGGTCTCCATGGCCACAGTCAGACAGGTTACAGGGTAGGCAGGAGACTACGTGAACACATTTTGTAGCAGTAGAGTTTTGTGCTGGTCTCCATGGCCACAGTCAGACAGGTTACAGGGTAGGCAGGAGACTACGTGAACACATTTTGTAGTGGTAGAGAGTTTTGTGCTAGTCTCCATGGCTAAAGTCAGACAGGTTACAGGGTAGGCAGGAGACTACGTGAACACATTTTGTAGCGGTAGAGTTTTGTGCTGGTCTCCATGGCCAAAGGCTTGCGAACGCAGTTCGTGAGCCACTTACCAGGCGTTCGAAATGCAGCCGCGACAGATTTATGCAGCAGACCATGTCGCGTTGTGTTATAATGTGTTCGTATGGGAGCCGGTCGTTCAGAAAGCAATGGCAAACTACTGAGCGTAAAAACTTGCCTAGAACATCAACAACAGCTGAGAAATGCTGGTGTTGACTGCAACGTCCTGTAAGGGATATGCAACATTTAAAAAAAAAAGAAGAGAGTTTGCACAACCCCACAACTACGAAACACACATATGAGGACTGTTTAAAAAGTATTGGATCTTTGGCCAAAAAAACTTTGTTGCCCATCTAGAGGTCTGAAACACCCCTTCCAAAGTACTCCCTTGGGACTGTACACACTTCTACCAGCAGTCTCGCCACTCGTGGAAGCCATTTCATGATGGCCGCTTTAGGAATGGAGTACGGTGTGACTGTCCCATACAGCATAATTAATGTCTCCTCGGGATTTAAATAAGGTCCTTTAAGCACCATTTTGAGTTTAGGAACAGCCTATAATTGCCAGGAGCCATGTCGGGAGAGTAAGGAGATTAAAGAACCAGAGGAATATTACATTTGGACACAATGTCTAAATCAGATGCAAAGAATGCTGTGTGACACAAATGAATGAACCTATGGGTAACAGACACTTGGCAGATGTATTATGACAATGCATTCACCCATTCTTCTTTTTAGGCTGTATTCTTACCATATCTTTAGGTCTACTTTTACAAAAGCTTGTGCTACAAGTGTGAACTGTTTCCTGCCCGCCTGTGGTAACCAGGTCGCTTAAGGTGAAGTATAGTAACACTGTGACCTGCCATGCATTTCATAAGATTTGACTAAAGAGGATTGGTGTGGAACTGGATACCTCATCCCATAGAAAACTGTAGCTATTAGATCCAACCACTCATGAACAAGTCTACAAGGGGTCTGGTGTGAGATGGTTGAGGTTCTATGCTCCATTGGAAGATGAAAGGCAGAAGTTGAATTTACTATTTCCATTCTTTATCATTAATTATCTTGTTCAAGTCTGCAACATTCAGCTCCTTTATATCTAGCTTTCACACTGTTCTTTCACTGCCTTCTTGGTCTTTCCTTGAGCTAATTTCTTAGACATAATCAGTATATCCCTTGCAAGCTTCTCCGTCATGTTGCATTCTGTAGTGTTGTCAAATCGTGGCTGGCTGTAGTCTGCTAAAGAATTCAGCTTTCTATCATGTCATTTTTGGCACCTCAGTTATTTTGTCAGCTGGACAAGTCACTTCAGCCTATTCTTCATTGTCCGATTACAAGTCTCTGTTGAATTTCATAAAATTATCCAGATTACTGAAGCAAGCTGTGCCAATCGCTTTGTGAGTTCTCCAACTGTTGCAGAAGTTATTAAAAGCTGCTTGCCATGCAAAAAATATCCAAAAAAAGTAATTATACCTCTTACAAATTACTTTAAATCTATTTTACTCAACAAATGTCAAATCAAAAAGATATAAATGGATGTGGGCAAAGCCAATCAGAAGGGCAATAAAATATGCACAGCTTACCTCCTGCATCACTCTTGGAGGAACTCACTCTCTGTGCAGGTCTTCGTAGGGAAGAGGTCCTGGTGTCAAACAAGTACAATATCATTTAAACAACTGATCACAATGTACATACTGATACCGGAATATCAAAGTCTTTTTTTCTTAGTCTTAAAAGTCGAGAGGATCGACTTCATTGCCTCGGATTTGATCCCATATGGCTTGGTCTCATTCTGCAGGGCGACCTGCAGAAAACATCGCACAAAGTGCAAACTCCGTAGCTACAGCGACGACCTCCAAGTGTCTCCGAGAAAATAGCACTCATGAACCGAAAGACTTAGCCTGGAATTGAACCCACAACCTTTGGAGCGTGAGGCAGATGGCTTAACCAGTTCACCCCGGAGACTCCAAGGGGGATATCAAATTACTGGACATCACATGTACTGGGCAATGCCTTTGTGAGATGAAGTGGCTAGTTCCTTTCCACGCTGCTCCTTTCATCCTGAACTCTGAGCAAAGTTAGGTGTTTATTTAATGACTCAGTAAATGGAAGAAGTTCTGTGAGTTTATATCTGAGCAAGTAATACATCTATAACAGTCAAATAATGACTTAAAAACAGAATAAACTATTTGACAGCAGTTTAACCATACCAGATAGTGAAAAACCAAAACACAAGAAATTCACTCTGCTATACAGCAAGTAATAACCTCTCTGCTCCACTAGCTCTCTCTCTCTGTTCTGTGTATGAGAGAAAGATAAACAGAGATAGAGAGAGAGAGAGAGAGAGAGAGAGAGAGAGAGAGAGAGAGAGAGAGAGAGAGAGAGAGAGAGAGCAATCTCTTCTTCGTGACTGCTGAAAAAGCCTGCAGTTGAATAAGCAGTAACTCATTGCAGCATTCAGGATGTGTGTGTGTGGAGGGTGGGGATTAAGAGAAGAAGAGAGAGAGAGCAACACAGAGAGAGGGAGTGACATAGAAAGAGAGTGAGAGAGACACAGAAAGACACAGAGAGAGAGAGAGAGAGAGAGAGAGAGAGAGAGAGAGAGAGAGAGAGAGAGAGAGAGAGAGAGAAGAGAGAGAGAGAGAGAGAGAGAGAGAGAGAGATGAGGTTAAAAAAGCAAGTAGTGAAGATGAAGATATATATGAACATTCCTTGAAGTGATAAAAGTGCGGCAAAATTTGACTAAACAATTGATAAACAAGATCATGAATGAGATTTGAGGAAAGACAAAATGCTCTAGAAAGCATGCACCTGTAAGAAGATGAGGAGGAAGAAGAGAGCAAGGAAGACAGGAAAAAGAACAGAGAATTAAGGAGGAAAGGGGGAGGGAGGAATAATGAAGCAAAACTAAACACAAAATATGGAGTAAGAATACGGCACTCTGAAATGACATACTTCTATACATACCCTGTACTAACATATGCAGATCTTTCTTCACTAGCCGCCCGCGACCTGGACTTTGGTTTCAGATGCTCTCCATTGAGGCTAGAACTAGAGGAAGAGTTGCTGACCTCTCCTTGTAGCATCTTCTGCTTGGAGGGGTCCAAAGAATTAAGCAGAGCATCAGCTTGAGATTTGAAATGGTCCGCAAATCCCCAGAAAGCTCTATTTGAAATAAAAATGTCAAACAAATTAAGTGAGGTCATACTTCCAAATTTCTGTACAAAACAAAGCAATCTTGGGCTGCAAGCTCAGCGGGTATTCATTTGTTTCTTGTTTCCTGAAAAATTTTCAACCTTATAAAGCCAGATCATACTTGACCACATCTCAAAACATTGGAAGTTGGAAGGAGAATGTATGTTACACAGAATCAATAACACAATGTAGCATGTAACATATGGCTGAGAGTTCTGGACAATTAGCCAGCAAGGAAACAATTCCCTTCCAGTCATAGAAGTGTCGTTTTACAGAAGAATGCTGAAAATTAATTGCATAATCAAAATGAGGAATGTAAACGTTTTGCAGAAGAGTAAGTAAGACACAAAGGTAACTTATTATAAACATTATCTGGCCACTACAGGACACTATCCAAATTAGATGGAATAACGTGTATGATGGTCAGTCTAAGTCTATTTTGTTTCAATATTATCACAAATGGCAGTGTTATCACATGTGGCAGTGTTATCATATATGGCGAGGTATTTTTAGATATGAATGAAATCATGAGAATGTCTTATCTGCATTATCCTTATTTTGCACATTTCAATACAATTAAAAAGGCTACTGTGGATGGCAGATGAGCCATGGACCAGGCTGATATACTGAATGCTATTTGAGAAGTAAGACTTTTGTGAGAACCAAGTGATGACTGTGAATCTACAACCATGGCTAGACTGCGAGAACAGCAAGTTATAAGAGGTGTGGCCAGACAAAAACACTATGCAGGAAGCCAAAGAAGATTAATAAACCAACACAGAACTGGTGTTGTTAGCCGCTACACGCTGCAGGATTTTATTGCCTGGCATATTTCGCTGCATCTCATCAGCTGCATACTGTAAATTAATGTTGCTTGTCGGCATCTGTGGCCTAGGGGTAGTGGACACAGGTTTCACAATAATGACATACCAGGTTCAAAATCAACCGCAGGTGATTTGGGAGCAGATGAGTTGGCATAGATTTTCACAATGGTATGAACATTGGCTGTTCAAAAAGCAATTGCAAACTACTGAATGGTAACATTGCCAGGAATATCATAAACAGTCATTAAATGCTGGGTTGATTGCGATGTCCTGTCACAAAGAATATGCAAATAACATTTTTAAATAGTTACTTCAGTTTATTAGTTTTTTTCTATGAGCAGAGTCCATGGGAATATTGATACATGAAGCCCATAAGCGGCCACTATCCCGCTGTTTATACTTCACCTCGACACTGCAAGGTACAAGAGGAACATGATGAGATATGATGAGACTCTAATTTCTGCCTATGTGACCATTTTCATGACAGCATGATGTGATTGTTCCCTAGCACAGGTACAAAATGTATAGCATCTTCTTAATTCTGCCCCTTTCCTTTACCTTCTATCAATGCCAATCATCTTCTACTGCTTCTTCTTCTGTAATCACTCTCCAAGGCTCAGCAGTCTAAGCACACACACACAAATCAGTTGCTCTCAAAAACCCAATCATCAACAGAAGGTCATTGCTGGTTCCACTTTCGTCTCCTGTGACCGGGTTTGAGTTCTCAAGCCAGAGAATACATTTGCAGTATGTGTCATAAGAGTCTTATGTAGGGGAAACATACAGACTTAACACCTACTTCCTAGAATATGCCCTAGCTTCAAGGTCAGCATCACTGATGCCTTTCTTGATGGCGTCCTGGAGAATGGCAATGTGTTTCTCTAGACAGTGGGTTGGCCATGAGTGCAATATCTGATTGACAAACTCCAGGGAGTACCTGGGTAAGATACAATGGAGAACTGTTACACAAGAAACTTTTAACAATGTAATCACAAGATATGTAACCATCGGGAATAAAGTTACAAATGAAAATATTATATGATACAAACATAATGTTGGAAAATAAAACCTGCAGATATGTATTATGTAAAGTAAGTTGAGCTGAATTGAGTTGAGTCAAGAACCAAGATCACAGCACTCTGGACATTCCCATATGTGCTCCGCCATCAGCAACAGCCAGTGAGGAGTCCCAATACTAATAGTATCAGTAGCTGTCTAATGATGTGTCTGTCTGACTATTCCTCTGAATCCGGAATATTGGCCAGATCCTCTGGTTATTCCATGCAGCACCATTCTCTCCAAGCCGTGATGATCTAACTGTTCTACAGTATACACACGATTCTAAAGGACCCACATCCGCCTAATCATGCAACAATACCCTTCCAAGTGGTGCAGACCCAGCCAATGTGGCTGCCCGCTCATTTCCCGCCACACCAGCATGTCCTGGGGAAACAAGCCACCTGATGTTCTCTATCTTTGATTGTCGAATGGAAGGCTGCCACTCTACCTGAAGCATGCCTGTCTTTACCTTTCTCATCATACTTTGTGATTCCGTTACAATCACGACATACATGTGCTGTTTTTCCTCCAACCAGCAGAACGCCACCATGAACACCTCTACCCTCAGACTAGATGTGGTATCATATGCCAGGCTCTCCTGCACCAAACACCATCCACCAACATCCACTACGAACCCCCAGTAAGTAAGTAAATAAAGGTGCCTTTTTACATGCCTTAAGGTGCACTGGGTACACGTTGCTAGACACAACATTTTTATAGACCAATCAGCACTCAGGTCGGTTACCTTTATCTCCCAAGATATTATTATGTACCCAATTTAGGCTGAGTCTACCTGGGAGCCCAGGTCAATTTTAAAAAAAAATTAAACCACCCTGGTCACTATTAATGAAATGTTTAGAAATGACAGCACGAGAAATTAAATCAATATAAATGCCATGTTTAAAAGTAAAACCATAATAAATGAAACCATTAGAAGCGAAGCCATTGGAAAAACCGGACTAATTTCCTCCGTGACGAAGGGGTTACGGATGCAGTTTGTAATGCCGCATACCTCGTTTGAAACACAGCTGCGGGCGATTTGGCAGCAGACCACCTGGCGCTGGGTTTTTATGAAATGGTATGGGTGTAGGTCGTTCAGAAAGCAATGGCAAACTAATGAACATAAACTTGCCAAAAGATCATGAATAGTAAATGTTGGGGTTGACTGAGACGTCCTGTAAACCTTACGCAAGTAACTCTAACTCTACACATAACATGCCAGCTGAAGTAGGTGATCATGTATCTCCCACAACTCAAGGTTCACCTGAATAGACAATTTTCCTGAAATCTTCTCTTCCTGGTATGATTAAGCTGCCTTCGGTGACCTTGAGCCCACACAACTCAAGGTCCATCAATGATAACACATTGCAATTTCACCTTTACATTCTTCCTGCTTTCTTTTCCTCCTGCCTGCCTTTATACTTTTCCTTCTTTCAATTCCATCTTTCACATATTTTTCTTTTTTCTCTTTACCTTTCCCATCTTTATACTCTTTTTTTCTTTCTCTTCACCACTCCCATATTTATACTCTTACTTCTTTTACTTCATCTTTCCCATATTTATACTCTTCCTTCTTTCTCTTCATCTTTTCCATATTTATACGCTTCCTTTTTTTCTCTTCATCTTTCCGATATTTATACTCTTTCTTCTTTCTCTTTATTTTTCCCATATTTATACTCATACTTCTATTCTTTTCCCATTTTTTTTTTTGCGTACGCTCGCTTTCACCTCAAGTGTAGTCCATACAAACTATTTATAGTAGTGATGGACTGAATTTTTCGGGTGGATTAGCTTTCCCTATTAACAGTGTCCCTCGCCTTCAGGCGAACCCACTTCGACTTCAGAGGTACTTGTAATTTACATCCCCAAGTCAAGGACAACAGATCAACATTTTAGTCCTGCTGTCCAGTGTAGGGTTTGAACCACTAACCTCGGCATCAGCACACCGGATGTTTAAGAACACGCGTTCTTACCCATTCGAACATGCTGACCTGCTTCCCATATTTTACTTTGGTTGCTTTATGTTAATCTTTCAAATATGTATACTCTTGCTTTGTTCTTTTAATCTTTCCCATATACTTTTCCTTCTCTCTCTTTGCCTTCCCTTATAAACACACGCTCATTTCTTTCTCTTCATATTTCCCATATTTATACTATTCCTTCTTACTGTTCCTCCTTCCCATATTATATTCTGTTCTTTCTCTTGATTTCCCATATTAATAATCTTCTTTCTTTATTAGCCTTGTTTGAATATTTATGAGTGGACTTTTCTGCCAAAATAGTGGTCATCAATGATAACTCAAAACAATTTCAAATTTACATTCTTCCTGCTTTATCTTGTTATCTTTACTACCTTTATACTCTTCCTTCTTTCATCTTTTCCATATTTTTACATTTTTTTCTTCATCCTTCCCATATGTATATTCTTTACTTCTTTCTCTTAATCTTTCCCATATTTATACTGTTCTTTCTTTTTCTTCATCTTTCCACATATTTTACTTTTGCTGTTTAATCTTCATCTTCCAAATATATATACTCTTGCTTTTTTCTCTTCATCTTTCCCATATGTATACTCTTCCTTCTTTCTCTCTCCTTTTCCGTAAACATACTCTTCTTTCTTTCTCTTCATATTTCTCATATTTATACTCTTCTCTTTTTTTCTTTCTTTAGTAGCCTTGGTGGAATAGTGATTAGATTAGTGCACTTGTTTGCCAAGATAGAGGTCCCGGTTCAATCCCCAGCAGTGGCTAGATCAGCTTCTCCTACCATCATGGCTCTGGGATTAACCCAGTCTCACAAAATGGTTACCAGAGAATTTTGGGGGTAATTATCTGGGAAAGAAAGGGCACAAGGAGAAGAACAGGTCACCCCACCTCATATGATGGCTTAGTATATGTGAAGACCAGAAACGTCACATTCTAATGACAGTATCTGCCACAGGACTGTCTTTACTTCATTTTTTTCTCCGACTTTATACTCATATTTATTTTTTCTTCCTCCTTCTCATCTTTACACTTTTCCTTGTTTGTTCCCTCCTTTGCTTGTGTATACTCTCCTTTCCTCCCTCAATTTATTCCTGTCTTCCTCGAGTACAATGCTAGCTAGAGTCAAAACTAATATCCTCAATCCCCCCCACCATTTCCAAGACACCACACTTACCTTCTGATGATATTTGATTTCGATGTCAGGTTGCTGGTGATGATGGGAATGAGGCGGTTGGTGTGAACAAACTGAAAAACAAAAGGAGTTACATGGAAGACACACATGGCAGAAAAGATGTGTGACGAATACAATAAAGACACATTTGAGGTCAACTTTAATACTTAATTTGTATATAGCAGCCTGTCCTTATGTACAGATATGAATGCTGAATAATGAGTAATGAAATGGTGAAGAAACTGGAAGCAGTGAAGATGTGATTTTGAGAAGGATGGTGAGAATATCATGGGCTGAGAATTGAACTGCAGCGGTTTCAAGATCACTCATTAAAATCCACATAGTCAGACTGCTACTGGTACCATTGGTGGTGGGACTCTTCGCTGGCTGTTGAAGATGAGGACAGAGCATGTATGGGAATGCCCTGTATGCAGTCACATCAGTACTTAACTCATTAAAACCACATGGATAAGACAAATGAAACTTATGGGCCATTTCAAAAGAAGAATTGGAATTACAAAATTATACATGTGGGGAAATACAAGACAAGGGGTGCAGAGGCAGACAGAGAAACAGCAGGCCAAACTAATATTAAGCAACACAAACTTTATTAACATATCAAATGAAAGAACACTGGAACGCCCAGGCTTTATTTTCAAAAGATCACAAATTGGGCACCGTCTTTCATTCAGCCCTTCCAACCGCTCATCTCTTGTACATCAATTATCTATTGTGCATATTACATTCACATAGAAAAACATTGTCAAATGAATGCTGTGAACATAAACAATGCATATTACCATGTTAAGAGATAGGCAGGCAGAGAGTGAGTGAGTGAGTGAGTGAGTGAGAGAGAGAGAGAGAGAGAGAGAGAGAGAGAGAGAGAGAGAGAGAGAGAGAGAGAGAGAGAGAGAGAGAGAGACAGACAGACAGACAGAGACATACATACAGATACACACATGTACAAACAGCCACCTAGAAAGGATTGAAGAGTCATGAACGCCAATGTCTGCTGCAAACCTTGCCCCCCCCACAGAAGAAGAATACATATAGTCACACATATGGCCGATAAATCACAATATACACACAGATATAAGTATATTTTTCCAGCACCTGAATGTGCCAAATGTTCCTACTCTACATAGATGAAACATTCAAAGCTTTAATCATCAATGGTTGAGTCACTAACACATGTGCATTCACATGACAGAATAAACCTCTACCTCTCTGTGTGTGTGTGTGTGTGTGTGTGGGGGGGGGGGGGGGGGGTGAGGGGGGGGGGGGGGGGGAGAGCTTGGCCATGTGATATCACTCATCTGCTTTGTCTGCCTGACCTATATTACCAGTACAGTGTCACTCAACTGTGTGAGGTAACCCACCCACTCTTGATGTAATACACCTACTTGAGGTAACACACTTACATGATGTAACCCACCCTCCTTGGTGTAAGACACCTATGTGAGGTAACACCTAGCTGAGGTAACACACCTAGATGAGGTAACACACCCTCCTTGATATAACAATCTAGATGGGGTAACACACCTTCCTTGATATAATACATCTATGTGAGGTAACCCACGCACCTTGATATAACACACCTATGTGAGGTAACCCACCCACCTTGATATAACACACCTATGTGAGGTAACCCACCCACTTTGATGTAACACAATATATGTGAGGTAACCCACCCACCTTGATATAACACACCTATGTGAGGAAATCCCACCCACCTTGATATAACACACCTACGTGAGGTAACCCACCCACCTTGATATAACACACCTACATGAGGTAACACACCTACATGAGGTAACCCACCCACCTTGATATAACAAACCTATGTGAGGTAACCCACCCACCTTGATATAACACACGTATGTGAGGTACCCAACCCACCTTGATATAACATACCTATATGAGGTAACCCACCCACCTTGATATAACACACCTACATGAGGTAACCCATCCACCTTGATATCACACCTACATGAGGTAACCAACACACCTATGTGAGGTAACCCACCTACCTTGATATACACACCTATGTGAGGTAACCCACCCACCTTGATGTAACACACCTACATGAGGTAACCCACCCACCTTGATGTAATACTCCTATGTGAGGTAAACCACCCACCTTGATATAACACACCTATATGAGGTAACCCACCCACCTTGATATAACACACCTACTTGACGTAACCCACCCACCTTGATATCACACCTACATGAGGTAACCAACACACCTATGTGAGGTAACCCATCCACCATGATATAACACACCTACGTGAGGTAACCCACCAACCTTGATATAACACACCTACATGAGGTAACCCACCCACCTTGATGTAACACACCTATGTGAGGTAACCCACCCACCTTGATGTAACACACCAATGTGAGGTAACCCACCTACCTTGATGTAACACACCTATGTGAGGTAACCCACCCACCTTGATATAACACACCTACATGAGGTAACCCACCCACCTTGATGTAATACTCCTATGTGAGGTAAACCACCCACCTTGATATCACACCTACATGAGGTAACCAACACACCTATGTGAGGTAATCCATCCACCTTGATATAACACACCTACGTGAGGTAACCCACCCACCTTGATATAACACACCTACATGAGGTAACCCACCCACCTTGATATAACACACCTTTGTGAGGTAACCCACCCACCTTGATGTACCACACCAATGTGAGGTAACCCACCCACCTTGATGTAACACACCTACATGAGGTAACCCACCCACCTTGATGTAATACTCCTATGTGAGGTAAACCACCCACCTTGATATAACACACCTACATGAGGTAACCCACCCACCTTGATATCACACCTACATGAGGTAACCCATCCACCTTGATATAACACACCTACATGAGGTAACCCACCCACATTGATATAAGACACCTATATGAGGTAACCAACCCACCTTGATATAACACACCTAAATGAGGTAACCCACCCACCGTGATATAACACACCTATGTGAGGTAACCCACTCACAATGATATAAGACACCTACGTGAGGTAACCCACCCACCTTGATATAAGACACTTACATGAGGTAACCCACCCACCTTGATATAACACATGTATGTGAGGTAACCCACCCACCTTGATATAACACACCTATATGAGGTAACCCACCCACCTTGATATAACACACCTACATGAGGTAACCCACCCACCTTGATATAACACACCTACATGAGGTAACCCACCACCTTGATATAACAAACCTATGTGAGGTAACCCACTCACCTTGATATAACACATGTATGTGAGGTACCCCACCCACCTTGATATAACACACCTATGTGAGGTAACCCACCCACCTTGATATAACACACCTACATGAGGTAACCCACACACCTTGATATAACACACCTATGTGAGGTAACCTACCCACATTGATATAACACACCTACATGAGGTAACCCACCCACCTTGATATAACACACCTATGTGAGGTAACCCACCCACCTTGATATAACACACCTATGTGAGGTAACCCACCCACCTTGATATAAGACACATACGTGAGGTAACCCACCCACCTTGATATGACACCTACATGAGGTAACCCACTCACCTTGATATAACACATGTATGTGAGGTAACCCACCCACCTTGATATAACACACCTATGTAAGGTAACCCACCCACCTTGATATAACACCTACATGGGGTAACACACCCACCTTGACATCACACCTACATGAGGTAACCAACACACCTATGTGAGGTAACACACCCACCTTGATATAACACACCTATGTGAGGTAACCCACCCACCTTGATATAACACACCTACATGAGGTAACCCACCCACCTTGATATAACACACCTATGTGAGGTAACCCACCCACCTTGATGTAACACACCAATGTGAGGTAACCCACCAACATTGATGTAACACACCTATGTGAGGTAACCCACCCACCTTGATATAACACACCTACATGAGGTAACCCACCCACCTTGATATAACACACCTATGTGAGGGTAAACCACCCACCTTGATGTAACACACCAATGTGAGGTAACCCCACCAACATTGATGTAACACACCTATGTGAGGTAACCCACCCACCTTGATATAACACTTACATGAGGTAACCCACCCACCTTGATGTAATACTCCTATGTGAGGTAAACCACCCACCTTGATATAACACACCTATATAAGGTAACCCACCCACCTTGATATAACACACCTACATGAGGTAACCCATCCACTTTGATATCACACCTACATGAGGTAACCCATCCACCTTGATATAACACACCTACGTGAGGTAACCCACCCACATTGATATAAGACACCTATGTGAGGTAACCAACCCACCTTGATATAACACACCTACATGAGGTAACCCACCCACCTTGATATAACACACCTACGTGAGGTAACCCACCAACCTTGATATAAGACACCTACGTGAGGTAACCCACCCACCTTGATATAACACACATATGTGAGGTAACCCACCCACCTTGATATAACACACCTATATGAGGTAATCCACCCACCTTGATATAACACACCTACATGAGGTAACCCACCCACCTTGATATCACACCTACATGAGGTAACCAACACACCTATGTGAGGTAACCCACCCTACCTTGATATACACACATGTACGTGAGGTACCCACCCACCTTGATATAACACACACTACTTGAGGTAACCCACCACCTTGATATAACACACCTATGTGAGGTAACCCACCCACCTTGATGTAACACACCAATGTGAGGTAACCCACCCACCTTGATGTAACACACCTATGTGAGGTAACCCACCCACCTTGATATAACACACCTATATGAGGTAACCCAGCCACCTTGATATAACACTGTAACAATGCTTGTACAGAGGACTAACAAGTTCTGCTGGATTATTTTAAAACATGCTTTATTTGATTATGATGGTCGATACAAAATCACAGTACAATTCTATCATGATGTTGACTTCTCTTCTCTCGTCCTTGGTGTTTACTGACCACCCCAAACAACAAGCCCCGTCACGACTTGAGCATCCTTCTAGCTGTTCTATATTGATGCTCAAGCGTGCTGTAGCCTTGCACGCCTACACTAATACATTCTGCTACACCTCCCTATGTTTGAAAAGACTTTTTTCCTTCAAAAGTCTTTAACTCCTAATCCCTCTATCCTACACCTTCTCCTCCTTACCTCCCACAATTTCTCTAATCCGCCCAAACTAACTCTATTTTAAGTAAAATATTTCATTCCATTTGTAACTCTTCTCCCTGTCACATAGCAAACCACTATGAACTTCTTCTTCGTTCTTGGTTCTTCAAGTTTCTTTATAAAATATATATTATCATAAGAACATCTCGTATCAATCGTTATCGTACACTTGACATTATGAAATTTCTCACTCTTTCACAACACAGGATAGACAGAAAAAAATGTAGTTAGAAAAAGTAAAGAAGGGGTGCGCCACACCAGTTTATGAAAAGTAAAAAGGGAATGAATAGTCAACAAAATCACATTTCCCCTCTCTTCCCAAAGAAAAAATTTTTGTAAACTTTTTTTTAAAAAAATTTTAAATTTTTTTCTTTAAATACATATCTGTTCACTATAAATTAAAGTTGATCTAAGTTTTCTAAACATTTATATACTCAATTTTTTATATCGCCATCCACAACCTTGTCTATATTTCACTTATCTCACCTTCAACCACGAACTAATGTTCATATTCCTGAACTTTTTAATTAATTAACGCTGTTTTTTTCACAGCTCCTATATCTTCCCCCCCTCACACCCCCCATGATACGTTTCCCTTTTTTTTCTATTCCATCTCCCCAACCTTATATGCCCTGCCTTCACACCCCTTTTTTTTTATCTATTCTCTTTTAAACCCAAACTATCATATCGTTACTCATAATATGGTATCCAATCCATTTATTTTCCCAATAAGGCTGACTTTAATACAGCTCCTATTTTACTTTCCCATAACCTTTCCCCGGCTATGTTTCAAAATATTTCATAGCCCTATCAACCTCTTCATGCTGATTATCACAGCAACAAATAACCCAGGAACATATTATTCACTAAGATAATGTGTCTCTCTACAAAGTCCTCAGTAGTTTATTACTATTTTCTAAACGAAGGGTATATATAAGTCCGTGTACTGGAAAAAACCAAAACTGTTTGTAATTTAAATTTTAAACTTAACCAACACATTTTATAACAAGGCATTCAAATTTTAACACCCAAGACATTTCATTTAAAACTATGAGTTAAGCGAAATAAAATCACAACAGGCCCATCATAAACCCCCCCCCCCCCCCCCCCCCCCCCCCCCCCCCCCCCCCCCCAAGTTTTTATACATCATTTATGTTTCCCCTCAATATTAATAAAGATATCAACTCATTCAAGGAAAAACATATTTTAAAATAATTAACATACATCCTATATCTATTGTTAGTCTCTTTTACGGACTACAAATAACTTATTTATCTATCTAAGAAAACTCAAGAAGTCAAAACATAAAATCAATCGGCAATTAAATTACAGAAAAAAAATAACGTTTCACTCGAATTTACATCCATATTAGTTATCTTAATTACCTCCTCAAAACAACTCATTATAAATATCAATAGAACCCTTTTCTATGACTAATGTGTCATATACCTCATCAAGTATCTCTTTCCTTTTTAAATCATGAAATTTATATCTTGCTATCTGCAGTATTTTCTATCAATTTATCTCCTACGTTTCCATTTCTTCAATAACTCTAAGTTCCTTTGAATAAGTGCTATCTCTACATCAATATCTTCTTCTTCGTATAAAGTATTACTTTCTTCCATACTACTATTTGATTCTGACTTTTCAATCCATTTCCTCTTCTTCACCTGTATGTCTCTCGCTAGCAGCCGCTAATTTCTTCTGTTCTATATCCCAATCTAATTTGTCTATCATTATTTCTTAACGACCTTTCTAGTAGGGGCATGTCCTATCGCCGCTTGATGAATAATCTCTAATTCTTCTCTGTCCTTTTCACTTCTTTTTCCCTTTGTCTCTCTATTCTCCTTTTCACTGCTTGTCTAGTATTTTTAAATGGGGCGTTTACCTCTTCTTCCATAGATTCTGCACTATCATAATAACCCTCATTCTCATTTTTTTCTTCTGTTATTATCGGTTTTCGGTATTGTCTGTTCTTGAGTATCATCACAAACTGGAGTTGTTATTAACTGACTTTGCGCTGGACCTTTTCTAAAACCTGGGGTTATTGTAGCTCTTCTGGCGACTTGTTCATCTAAGTATACGGTGTCTGAATAATAATAATTATTATAATTATTGTTTCCCTTCTCATGCTCATCTCTTCTTAAGTGCTCTACATGTGCCCTTGCCACATGTCCCCGTGATCTGGTTTCTTTATACTGTACGATACATTTCCTAGCTTTTTCTAAAATGTAATAACCTGGAACCCAACGAGCATCAAACTTAGAGTTCCTTCTGTGCTTTCTTGTAATAAACTCTATCACCTACTTTAAATTCCTGTAATTTTGTATTCACGTTTCTGTACTTTTTCTGTCTTTCTCTAGCTTTAATTATATTATTCTTTAATCTTACGTGTGCTTTATGCATTTCTTGTATGATGACCTCTTGAAAGTCTTCCCCCCATATATTTACGTCTTGGTTTTAACAGATTATCTATAGGTAGTATTGGCTCTCTCCCGTGTATTAAATAAAATGGTGAAAACCCCGTGCTCTCATTTTGATTTGTGCGTATAGCGCTAAGCGCAGGTCCTAGGAATAGATCCCAATCTTTTTCATGTTCATCGACAATCTTTGCTATAACATCGTACAATGTCCTATGTTGTCTTTCGTTCCTAGCATTTGAAGAAGGTCTATAGTATGAGGTCTTTATATGTTTTATACTCAAATCTTTTAATAACTTTTCAAATTTCTTATTCACAATTCTTTACCATTATCCGTAAGTACAATCTGTGGGCAACTAAACCTTGGTATGAATTCCTGTAAAAAGATATTAATGATAGTATCTGCGCTCTTGTCTGGGATTGCATAGATTTCCGGCCAGAGACTGTAGACGTCCACTATATGAATTAGATATACATTCCCCGATAGTGTTCTAGGGTGAGGACCTGATATATCTAAACTAACTTTCTGCATAGGAAACTGAGGAATATCTGTATCTTGTAAAGGACACTTAATTGTTTTCATATTCCTTAATCTGCATCTTTCACACGTATCGACATATTTACAAGCAGTTTTAAATAAATTCGGCCAATAATATTTATTCGTGAGTGCTTTCACTAATTTATCACGGCCGAGATGACCATTCTTATCATGATATGCTTTTAAAACTTCGCTTTCCAAATGTTTTGGAATATATTTCCTTAGCTGTCCGTTTCTTTCACTCATGTAACACGGCACCATTTAATCCTCCTGTAACAATGATTGTACAGAGGACTAATAAGTTCTGCTGGATTATTTTAAAACATGCTTTATTTGATTATGATGGTCGATACAAAATCACAGTACAATTCTATCATGATGTTGACTTCTCTTCTCTCGTCCTTGGTGTTTACTGACCACCCCAACAACAAGCCACGTCACGACTTGAGCATCCTTCTAGCTGTTCTATATTGATGCTCAAGCGTGCTGTAGCCTTGCACGCCTACACTAATACATTCTGCTACAACACACCTACATGAGGTAACCCACCCACCTTGATATAACACACCTACATGAGGTAACCCACCCATCTTGATATAACACACCTATGTGAGGTAACCTACCCACCTTGATATAACACACCTACGTGAGGTAACCCACCCACCTTGATATAAGACACCTACGTGAGGTAACCCACCTACCTTGATATAAGACACCTACATGAGGTAACCCACTCACCTTGATATAACACACCTTTGTGAGGTAACCCACCCACCTTGATATAACACACCTATGTGAGGTAACCCACCCACCTTGATATAACACACCTATGTGAGGTAACCCACCCACCTTGATATAACACCTATGTGAGGTAACCCACCCACCTTGATATAACACCTACATGAGGTAACCCACCCACCTTGATATCACACCTACATGAGGTAACCAACACACCTATGTGAGGTAACCCACCCACCTTGATATAACACACCTATGTGAGGTAACCCACCCACCTTAATATAACACCTACATGAGGTAACCCACCAACCTTGATATCACACCTACATGAGGTAACTAACACACCTATGTGTGGTAACATACCTAGATGAGGTAACATACATAGATGAGGTAACACACCCTCCTTGATATAATAATTGAGATTGGGTAACACACCCTCCTTGATACAACAATTTAGATGGGGTAACCCACCCACCTTGATATAATACACCTATGTGAGGTAATCCACCCACCTTGATATAACACGCCTATGTGAGGTAACCCACCCACCTTGATATAACACGCCTATGTGAGGTAGTCCACCCATCTTGATATAACACACCTACATGAGGTAACCCACCCACATTGATGTAATACACCTATGTGAGGTAACCCATCTACCTTGATATAACACACCTACATGAGGTAACCCACCCACCTTGATATAACACACCTACATGAGGTAACTCACCCACCTTGATATAACACACCTACATGAGGTCACCCACCCACCTTGATATAACACACCTATGTGAGGTAACCCACCCACCTTGATATAACACCTACATGAGGTAACCCATCCACCTTGATATCACACCTACATGAGGTAACCAACACACCTATGTGAGGTAACCCACCCACCTTGATATAACACACCTACGTGAGGTAACCAACACACCTATGTGAGGTAACCCACCCACCTTGATATAACACACCTATGTGAGGTAACCCACCCACCTTGATATAACACCTACATGAGGTAACCCACCCACCTTGATATCACACCTACATGAGGTAACCAACACACCTATGTGAGGTAACCCACCCACCTTGATATAACACACCTATGTGAGGTAACCCACCCACCTTGATATAACACACCTACATGAGGTAACCCACCCACCTTGATATAACACACCTATGTGAGGTAACCCACCCACCTTGATGTAACACACCAATGTGAGGTAACCCACCCACCTTGATGTAACACACCTACATGAGGTAACCCACCCACCTTGATATAACACACCTATGTGAGGTAACCCACCCACTTTGATATAACACACCTATGTGAGGTAACCCACCCACCTTGATATAACACACCTACGTGAGGTAACCCACCCACCTTGATATGACACCTATGTGAGGTAACCCACCCACCTTGATATGACACCTACATGAGGTAACCCACCCACCTTGATATAACACACCTATGTGAGGTAACCCACCCACCTTGATATAACACACCTATGTGAGGTAACCCACCCACCTTGATATAACACACCAATGTGAGGTAACCCACCCACCTTGATATAACACACCAATGTGAGGTAACCCACCCACCTTGATATAACACACATATGTAAGATAACAGCTATATACAATGTTTTAATCACCACAACTGCAGGGTCTAATAAAAGAGTGCTCACTCTTAAACTTCTGGTGAGC
Source organism: Cepaea nemoralis (assembly GCA_014155875.1). Lineage (NCBI taxonomy): Eukaryota > Metazoa > Mollusca > Gastropoda > Stylommatophora > Helicidae > Cepaea > Cepaea nemoralis. The sequence continues at coordinate 167,342 of JACEFZ010016707.1, forward strand.
AGAAGGTGAGCTAGGGGGTTTGACCCCTATAACAGCAGTTAGCTGGACTTAAACACTGACATCTCATTCAGAAAGCAATGGCAAACACTGACATCTCATTCAGAAAGCAATGGCAAACACTGACATCTCATTCAGAAAGCAATGGCAAACTACTAAACATGCAATTGCCTGGGTTTCATCGCAACATCTGGCAAAGGACATACAATGTTTAAATGAGGTAACCCATTCACCACAGACAACTCACCCACACTGAGGTAACCCATTCACCACAGACAACTCATCCACACCGCTGTAACCCACCTGCATGATAAACCGTATACAGACAACGCCCGACGTGGACATGACCTTGGCACTATTGGGAATGAGGATGATGAGTGAAGGCAGCATCGACTCTGTGAAGTGATCAAACTTAGGACCCAGCTGTTGAGAGAGGTACCTGTGAGAGGAATAAATATCCAAAGGGCAAAGTCACTAATCTGCACATATATGAAAAGAAACTCAAGCAAATAAATATATACAATAAATAACTTAATGAAATAAATCCCTAAGAACTCGGTAAAAAGCAGTACACATTCAATATAATTTAAGCCAGGAACTTAACTATTTAGCTTTTTTGTAGAGATAACTTATGTAACAGTCAAATGATATGGATTAAATGTAAAGTGTAGGTTGCCCATACATACATATGTATACAAAATGTACAGGGGAATTTCAAAAGGTATTCAGAGTAGTCTCCTTCTGTCTGATTGATTCTGTCTCAGAAATGTATAGGTTCATAAGAAGATTCTGTTGATGGAAGGTCCCAATAACTGGGGTTAAAAATTCATGGGAGAAAGACAGGTACAGTGGGATTGGCCCAAGCAAATAACAGCCCTTTCTCCCATTGTGCTGAGCTCGCTTCAAGCGGCGGATTCTAACACCAATTTAGGTAGTGGTGTGGACAGGGAATGGAGGAACATACTAGAGATATTAAAATAATATAAGGGTCAAGAGGGCTTTTGTAGTGGTCAGAAATGGTGTGGAGGAGTGGCTGGCCGAGTGGCTAAGATTGCCGGATTCTCTTTCGGGTGACCCGGGTTTGAATCTTCAGTATGGTGTGGATTTTTTTCTGTCGGGGGCAAAAAAAATCCCCTCTAACCTGCACAGTTCGCGGCTAATGCACTAGCCAGGCGACCTTAATTCTTCAGGCTCAAGACCCCCCTGTCCTACACCGCAAGGTTCTATAGGCAGTAGATGTCAGTTTTTTTTTTACTGAAATGTGTGGAAATCAAGGGATATTAAGCTTAGCACCAGACAGAATATTTAGCTCCAGTATTGGATTGGTGCTACTGTATGACATACACATGTTGGTGCACATGAAGAAATGGTGGGCCTGGGGTGGTATGGTGAGTCACCAGTGTGGAACTCATGGAGAGGGCTAAGCAAATTCCAGCGAGTCAAGAATGAGGGGAGGACAATGGTTGCTGGAGGGGACAACATTGAGAAATTACAAGGATGGTATGGTTTGACACTTTGTTGTCTGGGATCCACAGGGAAAACATTGGGAAGACGCCATCATGAGATGGATGAATAGAGATCTCGTTGGAGAGGACAACATTGAGAAAGTACAATGACAGTGTGGTTTCACACTTCGATGCCTGAGATCCACAGGGCAAACAAAAGACGCATGGAGAAGAGAAACAAAGAGATGAGGGCTATAGGAAAGACATGCAGGAAGCTGCAGGAGAAGGCAAAAGATAGGACGGTTTGGCATAAGTTAGTTGAAGGTCTATGCCCCATTGGGGGATATAAATGGCAAGAGAAGAAGTAGAAGGTTGTGACCTTGATAATACACCACATGTGTGATGTATCTTTTCATTTACTCTTGAGCCAAAGTGGCAGACGTTTGAGTGCTGTTTCCACAATACAGAATGGCTGCAAAGAATGTCCAACTCTCTTCATCTCTCTCAGCTTGTTTTACACTCAGAGAGATCTCTGTTCATCCATCTCCCAATTGTATCGTTGTCTACCTTTTGCTATGCCCCCCTTGACTTTTCTCTTTTAGTACGGTTTATATGTATGCCATTTTATAATAAAGAATCATGATTTGGAAACTGAAACACTTTGGCCATATTAATCCTCACAGTGGCTTGGAGAGAACAGTGATGGAATGCATGATTTTCAGCACAAAGATGGACACAGAAGATTACAGACTCCTTGGGCATGAGGGTGTATGATGCTGGGAAAATGGCCAGAGATGGATACGGGACATGAGGGTGCATGAGGCAGGGGAGATGGCAAGAGATGGACATGGGACATGAGGGTGCATGAGGCAGGGAAGATGGCCAGAAACCGACTTTTCAGCGGACCATTATGAGAGCAACATTCTGCATAGGACCTGCTACACGACGATTCTCATTGATATGCCTTCAAGACAGTGTCATAAGAGACCTCTAATTGGCATGAGTTAGCTGAAGATCTATGCTCAATGGGGGGGGGGGGGGGGGGGGGGGGGTGTATAAAGGCAACAGCAGAAGAAGGCATACTGAGCACATGGTGCTAGGCTCATGTTTCCTGTGACAACATGGCTTAATTGGGTTAACAGTCAATATTAGGACATGCAGAAGCACAGTGGTAAGTGCACATGATTACCGATACAGGTTCAGTTCCCACAATGGTAGGTGTCTCTCCCCCCCACCCCCCCCCACTTTTTTTTTCAAATCAGAATGCCTCAGATAATGGCAATCTACTGAAAGTATAATTGCTGAACAAATCAATCTGAGGTTGATGTTGCAATGTCCTGCAAAAAGGACATGGAACATTATATGGCTCAGATTCTTTGAGGAAACCTGAGATAATATAACTAAAATGTCCTTTGTCTAGAACATACAGGGCAAACATTATATGGCTCAGATTCATTGAGAAAACCTGAGATAATATAACTAAAATGTCCTTTGTCTAGAACATACAGGGCAAACAAAACAGAGGAAGACTAAAACACAGGGAGAAGAGACAGAGACACAAATAATATGGGAAGATCATCGACGGAGCTGCAGGTGACAGTTGGGAACACTTGCAGTGAGCTGGATGATGGCCAATGTCCCGATGAGTGATAAAGAGTGAAAGAAGATGTAAAAGAAGTATTGCTCCGAGGATGTCGTTGACCCAACTCATTAAATATGCATTGAAAACATTTTCCAATGTTATGGAAATTCTTCTTTCGTTCGCTTGAAATTTATTGTCTATATGTTGTCTCTTGTGTAAACTCCACTGTCTTTTATAGTTAACTCCATGTTCCATAGAGTTTATCCTCCACTTTTATTTCTCTAGGCCCGGAAAATTTGAAAGTTTCAGGTCACAAGTGATCAGGGAAGAATGTTATAGTCTGCAGCACCGGCAATCACCAAAGATCGCACCAACTTCGTCTGCAAATGTCAATTTCATAAAAACTCTTCTGTCATATTTGACTAACTTTTTCCCCCCATTCATAAATCTTTCACAATAACTACACCAAATTCATCTGCAAATGTCAATTTCATTAATCTTCTTTCATGATTGATTGTCTTTACATTCATAAATCTTTCGCCAAAGACTGCACAAACTAATATATATTATATTGTGGGCAGTCTTGGAGTAAGCAGTCTGATATCTGCGGTACTGATTCACATGTGTTCTGGGAACTGTATGGGACGGACAAATAGCAAAGAAGGAATCTGATGAATTCACTGACGGCCTAGAATATGTCAAGGCCAAACACTTAACACCTTCAAGGCCTTATCTGTACCTGTTTTGGCCAGTGTGACACCGGCCGCTTGTACTTTCTGGGGGAAAAAATCTCTGGTATTCATTATAAGTGGCTGCACTGAACAAACCACTACCCCCTAATCATTACCAGAAATTGAACTTGGGCTACTGTTTCAGTAAGCCAGTGAATTAACCCCTATGCCAGTTACAGGCATCCATTCATGTCATATACACAAGGCATCTTACAGCAAAAGTGTCAGACAGACAGAAAGAAAGAAAGAAAGAAAGAAAGAAAGAAAGAAAGAAAGAAAGAAAGAAAGAAAGAAAGAAAGAAAGAAAGAAAGAAAGAAAAATTCTAATGAAAACACTATCAGCTACTTACGCAATGGTAACACATCCTTCCCTGACCACTTGTGACCTCAAGTCCTTGATCACCATAATAAAAGCAGACTCCAGTGTCCGCAGCGACTGATAGAACTCATCATAGTCTGCAGCACCGGCAATCACCAAAGATCGCACCAACTTCGTCTGCAAATGTCAATTTCATTGTTAAAAATCTTCTTTCATATTTGACTTTTTTTTCCCATTCATAAATCTTTCACCAAAGACTACATCAACCTCATTGCTAATGTCAATTTCATGAATCTTCTTTCATGTTTGACAGTCTTTACATTCATAATTCTTTCGCCAAAGACTGCACCATCTTCATCTGCATATGCCAATTTAATAAGAATCTTCTTTCACTTTTTACCGGCTCACTTTTTGTTTCATTCATAAATCTTTCACCAAAGGCTACACCAATTTCATCTGCTAATGTCAATTTCATGAATATCTTCTTCCATGTTTGACTGCCTTTTCACTCATAAATCTTTCACCAAAGACTGCACCAACTCTGTCTACAAATGTCAATTTCATAAAAATCATCTTTCATATTTAGCTGACAAGCTTTCTTTTCATTTGCAATCTATCACCAAAGGCAGCACCAACTTTGTCTGCAAAAGTAATTTCATAAAAATCATCTTTCATATTTGGCTGACAAACTTTCTTTTCATTGACATATTTTTCACCAAAGACAGGACCAACTTCTCTTGCAAATGTTAATTTCATTTTTTAAAATCTTCTTCCATATTTGACTGACAAAGTTTCCTATCATTGATAAATCCTTTCTACAGACTGCACCAACTTTGCAAATATACATTTCATAAAAATATTGTTTCATATATAATCTGTATTGCATATTTCATTGCACCAGGTTTCACTCATCTACTCAGCGTCATCACCTGTGGTTTAGGGGATAGTGAGATGCAGTTTTCTATTCCCTGACATACCAAGTCAAGGATTCAAAATCAGCCACAGGTGATTTGGAAACAGTCCGCCTTGCATTGACTTTGATGGCATGAGACATTGGCCATTTAGAATGCAATGGCAAACTACTGAACATAAAATTGCTCAGTAAATCACAAACACCCAATAATGCTGGAGTTGACTGCAATGTAATGTAAAGAACATGAAATTAGCTCGTGTTTCACATTAAATGCATCTTTTTTTTTCATGATTCACTGATACAATCGTTTTTCATCTTTTACTGATAAACTAATGTTTATATTTCTTTACTAAATTCTCACTAATATTTCACTGATAAACTTTTAATTTCTTATTTTATTGGTTAAAATATTTACTGTTTCAAAAATAAACTTGTGTTTCACATTCGATAATCAACAGGAAATCAGGGGAGGGGTGTCTAGTTGGTCAAGCAGCGAGGCGCTGTCGTCATTTGGATGCGACGGTTGGAATCCCGGTCGGTAACTGTAGCTTTCAATTCTAATGTCCCCTAGTCTCTACTTTCTTCTTCTCACTTCTATGAGCGCGAAACAATACTATGTGTGTTTATTTATGAAAAATAATAAACAGAAAACTCATGTATGGAAGAGAGATTATATGGAGAATGTCAGTATGGTACAAACACAACAGGTGGGAACAACATCATCTACAGAAAATGTAAAATGGTGGGGACAAACTATGTATGAAATATATAGAATATTGTGGCAACACTATACAGACAATTTATAGAAAGTGGGGAACGATATACATACAGCATATAGAAAGTGGGAGAAACACTTCACCATACAGAAAATTGAAACAATACTATACATATAACAGACAGAAAGTGGGAAACCGCTATACATATAACGTATAGAGAGTAGGTACAACACTACACATATAACATAAAAAGTAGGTACAACACTATACATATAACATATAGAGAGTAGGTACATCATTGGCACTTTGCCGTCTTGACAGACGATAGTTTGTAAGAGATGGAGTTATTGCCTCTCCATAGCACACAGCCTGGGCTAAAATATAGAGATCATGTGTTGCCCATGCAGCATAATCCCTCTCTCGGCCTGCCTAGTTCACTCCAGAGGAAAGGTAACACCTCTACATCTGGACCAAGACAAGCTACAGAAGCTGCCGGATCAGCAAAGCAATGCTCTAATTGTCCACCTGTCAGAGCTTTGATCCTAGACCAGCCGCCAACCAAGGCTTAGGGCCTGGTCTGCCCTGCCATGACACTTTGTCTTTAGGTTGCATTTCCTCGCACCTGGGTAAGGCTTGTACCCTCCCAATTGCGCTCTTCCGCCCGAAGCCGTTGGCACAATGTGGGGTGTCAGGTTTGGTAAGAGCCGCCCAACGTTCGGCACTAACAGAAAGCAGGTAGTACCGTCTACTGTTATACGGTAGTTCAGTCATATCTGACTAAGACCTGACACCAACAACCAGACACAACAAACAGAAAATGGGAAAACACTATCCATACAACATAGGAAGTAGAAGAACACTATACATACAACATAATGAAAGAAAGAGGGATCAACACTACACATACAACACACAGAAAGATAGTAAGAACAACTATATATGTACAACATATAACAAGAGGAAACAAAACCATACATAGGTACAGAAAGTGAGGTCAATACTAAATGTGAGAAATATAGAGAGTAACTGAGAATTAAATGGAGGCGACTTCAGGTATTAATATATATTTACACAAATACAAACTGACAAGTATCATGTTTGCAATAGACAAAAATTGCCCAAGAAAAAAACCACAGCTGTTGCTGATTATTTTTCAATGTCTTCTGATCCTTCTCCTCCTCCTCAATGCTCTTCTGCATCTTTCAGTACTAACAATAATGCTAAAAACATACTTGTTTCATTTCTCACACAGGACTAAGCCCACACCCCCATGTGTAAAGCAGTTACGGTATCACTCTATCACAGCTGCCCAATATGTGGTAATAAAACAAAGCCACGGAACACAAACAGAACCTTACATAGTCCACCCGTTTCTCCCATGTGACATTGGAATCACACAAGACGTCCTTGATCTTCTGCACCTGCTCTTGAATATCTCTGGCAGAAAATATCTTTGTTGGACAGAAATAATCACCAATTAACAATGTATTAATTTTAAAACAAATAACAACTTAATAAGGTCTTACTGAAATTTCTATAAGAAAGAAATTAATGAATATTCAATCAAACAAATAATAAGAAGGCAATAAACAAACAGTTACTAACAACTCATTTAAACAATAGCTAATAAGAACTGATTACAAACAGCTTATAATAACTCATTTAAACAACTCATTTTGGTTTAGTATTGCAAGGAATTTGTAGTTTGTTACATAATATATTCTAGTTCAGGGTTCTCAACCAGGTGGGGAATTCCACCCCCCCCCCCCCCCCCCCCCGGGAATTTTAGGGTTTCCATGGGGGGGGGGGGGGGGGATGAAGACCATTTTCAAGATCGCGTTAATACAAGAACCGATTACTTGATATTGTTTCTTTCCCTTCATACTTTACAGTTAAGTACGTCTCATCCTTCTAAAATTTCATTTTATAAAGTAAAGTAGACCCACAAATCATGTTTTATGTGGAGGTCTATGACCTTGTTTTAGTATGTGCTATTAAATTTACCTTACATTTATTACGTATAACTGTGTAGGGGTGGTGGGGGGGATTTTTAGATAGGAAATATTGAAAGGTGGGTGGGTGGGGTGGGGGAATGACGTTCTGAAAATACAGGTGAAGGAGGGGAACGGGCCAAATTTTTGATAGGAAGGGGGGGGGTGGGGGGGGTGGGGAATGACGTTCTGAAAATATGGTGAAGGGGGGCACGGGCCAAAAAAGGTTGAGAACCACTGTTCTAGTTGGTGTATTGCAAGGAATTTGTAGTTTGTCTGTGTTATCTAATATATTCTTGTTGCAGTATTGCAAGGAATTTGTAGGTTTTTTTTTCATTACATAATATATTCTTGTTGGAGACTTGCGAGGAATTTGTACTTTATTACAAAATTTGTTTTTGCTGGAGTACTGCAAAGAAGCTGGCTCTGTGGTGAAGGGATTATGGATGTAGTTCGTAATCCCGTATTTGAAACACAGCTGCAGGCGATTTGGCAGCAGACCACCTTGCGTTGTTTTTTTTAAATTAAATAAAATGGTATGGGTGCTGGTTGCTCAGAAAGAAATGGCAAACCACTGAATGTAAACTTGCCAAGAGATCACAAACAGCAAATTATGCTTGGGTTGACTGTGATGTCCTGTAAATGATATGCAACTAACTTTTTTTTTACTGCAAAGAAAGTTTCTGGGCAGAATGAATTATAGTAATAAATAGGACACAGTGAGTTAATGTGCAAGCATCTATAACATACAATTTACAATTTGCTTCAGGCCATGATCAGAAAATAATAATCAAAAGTACCTTGACATTTGGGACATCTTCAAATGACTTGATGAACAGCTCCTCGTCAACAGCACCAGATCCACCTCCAGTCGATGCTTGAGACAGACAGAAAAGAATAAAATGATTAGCCAGTAGTCATAACTATCTTACTGCCACTACTGAAGAAGAAGATAGCAAGAAATCAATAAGAAAATAGCAAATTCCATTGTGGTATCGTATTCAACATAGACTCATTTTAATGATTGGCACCTTGTCGTCTTGATAGACAATAGTTTGTAAAATGGAGTTATACCTTTCCATAACACAAAGCCAGGGCTGACCTTAGAGAACATGTGTTGCCCTTTTAAGGTGATCCCTCTCTTGGCCTGCCTAGTTTACACCAGAGGAAAGGTAACACCAATGTGTGTGGAACAAGACAAACTGAAGAAACTGCCAGATCAGAAAAACAATGCTTTAACTCTCCACCTAACGGACCTTTGATCCTAGACCAGTAGCTGACCAAGGCTTAGGGCCTAGTCTGCCCTGCCCGGACATTTAGTCTTTAGATTGCATTTCCTAGCACTAAGGTTAGTGCTTGTACTCTCCCAATTGCACCTCATTCACCTGACTCTGATGGCACAATGTGGGGTATCGAGTTTGGTGCCCAACATTCAGCACTAACAGAAAGCAGGTAGTACCATCTATTGTTATATGGCAGCTCAGTCATATCTGACTAAGACTTTGCTTTCACAACCTGACTCATTCTAATAAACAAATACCTTATCTATTAAAAAAACAATTGTGAATTATGTGCCATGTGCAGTGATCATTATTATTAAACCAGCACTACAAATAAGTAGGCTGGAGGAATGAATTAATGACCCTAAAATGTCAGTAGAGATATATAAGATTAGAAAGAACAGCATGGAGAAAGAAGCTAGTCATCATCATCATGTATGACAATCATCATCATGTGTCCTGCCAACTGATGTAGGTGTTCAAGCATCTCCACAGATCTGTCCTTCATACTCTTGATCAACTGCTGATGGTACTCCTTCATGCCACCATCTGTCCATCCAGAAACACTTCTCTCCATCTGCCTCTACCTCTGCTACTGCTGATCTTCCAGTCGTCACCAGTTCTCCAATGCATCTCTTCTCATCACATGACCATGGAGCATTGTGTGTTTCTTTCTTATAGTCATATATAACCTTCTTCTTTCATTAGTCTCTTCCAGGAAATTGTTAGTTGATCACACTGTCCGAGATAGTAGGTAGATGATAAATATAAATCCTAAACATCCCGGAAATGAATAGGGAATTTCTGAGATAACAATTAGAAGTATTTTGGGTACATGAACAGACAAAACACCCTGATCAAAAATATAATGGAGAAATAAGTGGTAGGCAAATAGGCAGGTGGATGACAACAACTGAAGTGGGGGGATATCAGATAATGGACATAGAAGACATTAAACCATTAAAAAAGGCAGATTAGTTATAACTCAATTATAATCTGCACATATAGTGTGTCCGAATGGGAAATGACTCCACTTCTAGTTTATCAATCAATTAAAAAATCAATTACAATCTCTGCTGAGGAAGAAGATACCATTATTATGGAAATAGTGGGCTAAATTGTATATTCAAAACAATGTTTTCCCCGTAGTGAATTTGAATAACGAAGACACAAACAATAGATTGCACGATTTATTGCCTGGCATATTTCGCTGCATCTCGTCAGGTACATACTGCAGAAATCACACAACTTACGTGAATTAACTAGATAAATCCTTCAAGTTGAAATATACACATATTCGCACAGTAATGTCAATTAGCTATAGGCTTGCCCGGGGTGCATATATAAATAAGAACCAAGAACCTGCCCCGCCCCTCCCCCACCCCTTTACATAGTCAGCTTAAAATTACCGTGGTAGATAATTGACATTATTATGCGAATATGTGTATATTTCAACTTGAAGGATTTATCTAGTTAATTCACGTAAGTTGTGTGATTTCTGCAGTATGTACCTGACGAGATGCAGCTAAATATGTCAGGCAATAAATCGTGCAATCTATTGTTTGTGTCTTGGTTATTTAAATTGTATATCCAAGAAAAGTCTTTAACAATTCTGAAATCAAATAAAACATATAAGTAAACACATCAACAAAGGAAATGACAACATTGCAATGTGACAACATATAGAGAAATAACTGACCACAACTAAATGTGACAACATATAGAGACATAACTGACCACAACTCAATGTGACTACATCTAGAGAAATAACTGACCACAACTCAATGTGACTACATCTAGAGAAATAACTGACCACAACTCAATGTGACTAACATCTAGAGAAATAACTGACCACAACTCAGTGTGACACATCTAGAGAAACAACTGACCACAACTCAATGTGACAACATCTAGAGAAATAACTGACCACAACTCAGTGTGACAACATCTAGAGAAATAACTGACCACAACTCAATGTGACACATATAGAGAAATAACTGACCAACAACTCAATGTGACTACATCTAGAGAAATAACTGACCACAAATCAATGTGACTACATCTAGAGAAATAACTGACCAAAACTCAATGTAACTACATCTAGAGAAATAACTGACCACAACTCAATGTGACTACATCTAGAGAAATAACTGACCACAACTCAATGTGACTACATCTAGAGAAAATAACTGACCAAAACTCAATGTAACATACATCTAGAGAAATAACTGACCACAACTCAATGTGACTACATCTAGAGAAATAAACTGACCACAACTCAATGTGACTACATCTAGAGAAATACTGACCTCACTCAGTGTGACTACATCTAGAGAAATAACTGACCACAACTCAATGTGACTACATCTAGAGAAATAACTGACCACAACTCAATGTGACTACATCTAGAGAAATAACTGACCATAACTCAGTGTGACAACATCTAGAGAAATAACTGACCACAACTCAATGTGACAACATATAGAGAAATAACTGACCACAACTCAATGTGACTACATATAGAGAAATAACTGACCACAACTCATGTGACTACATCTAGAGAAATAACTGACCATAACTCAAGTGTGACAACATCTAGAGAAATAACTGACCACAACTCAATGTGACAACATATAGAGAAATAACTGACCACAGCTCAATGTGACTACATCTAGAGAAATAACTGACCACAACTCAATGTGACAACATATAGAGAAATAACTGACCACAACTCAGTGTGACAACATCTAGAGAAATAACTTACCACAACTCAATGTGACAACATATAGAGAAATAACTGACCACAACTCAGTGTGACAACATCTAGAGAAACAACTGACCACAACTCAATGTGACAACATCTAGAGAAATAACTGACCACAACTCAGTGTGACAACATCTAGAGAAATAACTGACCACAACTCAATGTGACTACATATAGAGAAATAACTGACCACAACTCAATGTGACTACATCTAGAGAAATAACTGACCACAACTCAATGTGACTACATCTAGAGAAATAACTGACCACAACTCAATGTGACTACATCTAGAGAAATAACTGACCACAACTCAATGTGACTACATCTAGAGAAATAACTGACCATAACTCAGTGTGACAACATCTAGAGAAATAACTGACCACAACTCAATGTGACTACATATAGAGAAATAACTGACCACAACTCAATGTGACTACATCTAGAGAAATAACTGACCATAACTCAGTGTGACAACATCTAGAGAAATAACTGACCACAATTCAATGTGACTACATATAGAGAAATAACTGACCACAACTCAATGTGACTACATATAGAGAAATAACTGACCACAACTCAATGTGACTACATCTAGAGAAATAACTGACCACAACTCAATGTGACTAACATCTAGAGAAATAACTGACCATAACTCAGTGTGACAACATCTAGAGAAATAACTGACCACAACTCAATGTGACAACATATAGAGAAATAACTGACCACAACTCAATGTGACTACATATAGAGAAATAACTGACCACAACTCAATGTGACTACATCTAGAGAAATAACTGACCACAACTCAATGTGACTACATCTAGAGAAATAACTGACCACAACTCAATGTGACTACATCTAGAGAAATAACTGACCACAACTCAATGTGACAACATATAGAGAAATAACTGACCACAACTCAATGTGACTACATCTAGAGACATAACTGACCACAACTCAATGTGACTACATCTAGAGAAATAACTGACCACAACTCAATGTGACTACATCTAGAGAAATAACTGACCACAAACTCAATGTGACTACATCTAGAGAAATAACTGACCACAACTCAATGTGACTACATCTAGAGAAATAACTGACCACAAACTCAATGTGACTACATCTAGAGAAAATAACTGACCACAACTCAATGTGAAACATCTAAGAGAAATAACTGACCACAACTCAATGTGGACTACATATAGAGAAATAACTGACCACAACTCAATGTGACTACATATAGAGAAATAACTGACCACAACTCAATGTGACTACATCTAGAGAAATAACTGACCACAACTCAATGTGACTACATCTAGAGAAATAACTGACCACTAACTCAAGTGTGACTACATCTAGAGAAATAACTGACCACAACTCAATGTGACACATATAGAGAAATAACTGACCACAACTCAATGTGACTACATATAGAGAAATAACTGACCACAACTCAATGTGACTACATCTAGAGAAATAACTGACCACAACTCAATGTGACTACATATAGAGAAATAACTGACCACAACTCAATGTGACTACATCTAGAGAAATAACTGACCACAAGCTCAATGTGACTACATCTAGAGAAATAACTGACCACAACTCAATGTGACTACATCTAGAGAAATAACTGACCACAACTCAGTGTGACACCATCTAGAGAAATAACTGACCACAACTCAATGTGACTACATCTAGAGAAATAACTGACCACACTCAAGTGTGACTACATCTAGAGAAATAACTGACCACAACTCAATGTGACTACATCTAGAGCAAATAACTGACCACAACTCAGTGTGACAACATCTAGAGAAATAACTGACCACAACTCAATGTGACTACATCTAGAGAAACAACTGACCACAACTCAATGTGACAACATCTAGAGAAACAACTGACCACAACTCAATGTGACAACATCTAGAGAAACAACTGACCAACAACTCAATGTGACAACATCTAGAGAAATAACTGACCACATACTCAATGTGACAACATCTAGAGAAATAACTGACAACTCAATGTGACAACATCTAGAGAAATAACTGACCACACAACTCAGTGTGACAACATCTAGAGAAATAATTGACCACAACTCAATGTGACAACATCTAGAGAAACAACTGACCACAACTCACTGTGACAACATCTAGAGAAACAACTGAACACAACTCAGTGTGACAACATCTAGAGAAACAACTGACCACAACTCAATGTGACAATATCTAGAGAAACAACTGAACACAACTCAATGTGACAACATCTAGAGAAACAACTGACCACAACTCAATGTGACAACATCTAGAGAAACAACTGAACACAACTCAATGTGACAACATCTAGAGAAACAACTGACCACAACAACTCAATGTGACAACATCTAGAGAAATAACTGACCACAACAACTCAATGTGACAACATCTAGAGAAACAACTAAACACAACTCAATGTGACAACATCTAGAGAAATAACTGACCACAACAACTCAATGTGACAACATCTAGAGAAATAACTGACCACAACAACTCAATGTGACAACATCTAGAGAAATAACTGACCACAACAACTCAATGTGACAACATCTAGAGAAATAACTGACCACAACAACTCAATGTGACAACATCTAGAGAAATAACTGACCACAACAACTCAATGTGACAACATCTAGAGAAATAACTGACCACAACTCAATGTGACAACATATAGAGAAATAACTGACCACAACTCAATGTGACAACATCTAGAGAAACAACTGACCACAACTCAGAGTGACAACATCTAGAGAAACAACTGACCACAACTCAATGTGACAATATCTAGAGAAATAATTGACCACAACTCAATGTGACTACATCTAGAGAAACTAACTGACCACAACTCAGTGTGACAACATCTAGAGAAATAACTGACCACAACTCAATGTGACAACATCTAGAGAAACAACTGAACACAACTCAATGTGACAACATCTAGAGAAATAACTGACCACAACTCAATGTGACAACATCTAGAGAAATAACTGACCACAACTCAGTGTGACAACATCTAGAGAAATAACTGACCACAACTCAATGTGACAACATCTAGAGAAATAACTGACCACAACTCAATGTGACAACATCTAGAGAAAATAAACTGACCACAACTCAGTGTGACAACATCTAGAGAAATAACTGACCACAACTCAATGTGACAACATCTAGAGAAATAACTGACCACAACTCAATGTGACAACATCTAGAGAAATAACTGACCACAACTCAATGTGACAACATCTAGAGAAATAACTGACCACAACTCAGTGTGACAACATCTAGAGAAATAACTGACCACAACTCAATGTGACAACATCTAGAGAAATAACTGACCACAACTCAGTGTGACAACATCTAGAGAAATACCTGACCATAACAACTCAATGTGACAACATCTAGAGAAATAACTGACAACTCAATGTGACAACATCTAGAGAAATAACTGACCACAACAACTCAATGTGACAACATCTAGAGAAATAACTGACCACAACTCAGTGTGACAACATCTAGAGAAATAACTGACCACAACTCAATGTGACAACATCTAGAGAAATAACTGACCACAACTCATGTGACAACATCTAGAGAAATAACTGACCACAACTCAGTGTGACAACATCTAGAGAAATAACTGACCACAACTCAATGTGACAACATCTAGAGAAATAACTGACCACAACTCAATGTGACATCTAGAGAAATAACTGACCACAACTCAATGTGACATCTAGAGAAATAACTGACCACAACAACTTTGAGGCTATTCCTTGCCATCAACAGATTCAGCGCCAAACAAAAATAGGTTTAGACCAAACAAAAATGGATGGCAGAAAATGGGAAGTAGGGGTGTGTCACAGTTGTGACTTAAGTTGATATGGTGGCAGACATGTATTATATATCAAATTAAAGGGTGTTGCATAAGAAAAACTACTGTATATAAGCCCATGGCAGATGCAGGAAGTTGCCTAAGAGAATTAATCATCCCACGGCACTTAATCAATGTAGGAAATCAGGATGACTAATTACAATGTCATAAAACAACATGTTGGCTTCTCGGCCTTTTGGCTCCGATCAGTGTAGTAGTTATCTGCACTAGATCTAGTCAGGGCCACCAGCAGAGGCGGTCATCTGAATGAGGGACTTGGAACTTCATAGGAGGGAGCCCTTGGGGAACCTTTGAGCCCTAAAAAAATGTTTAGCCAAAAAAAAAATGTGACCCTTTAGGCCAGGAAGTCCCAATATATGGCCCTGAGCATGGTTTTTCTATAAAATGTAAACCCACTTTTGCGAGCTATGGTGAATTGTGATTTAAACTAATAATAAACAGCTTAAATATTGACAAATCAATTTTTCATTTAATGTAGTAATAGGATAGTTGTAAACAGAGATCTCTGTGCCCAGTATCACAAATCAAATAAACTTTTCAGTTTGACTGTCTCTGCAAATATCTCAACAGATTTGACAAACAAAAACTAGTGCCAGTTAGGATAACATAGTTGATCTATTCTGTTTACTTCACAGATGTGATCCAAGCGACAGAAAATCATGAAACCACAACAACACTGGAATACAATGACGAAACATCTGTTGGCTTGACACCCAAGTCATGCCTGTTTATGTTCAAAATGGTGCATGTAGTAACACTGTGCTTTATTACATTGTAATTAAACAAGCTAGATTACGTAGACATATATCTAGAGAAACGAGCAATCTTTGCAAAACTGTTGTACAACATAAGCAACACGTGTACACATCGTATGTGGAAATTTATAAAAGTTAGTTGCATGTCGACAGGATGTCACAATCAACCCCAGCATATTTTGGCTGCTTGTGATTTATCAAGCGATTTTTACTTTCAGTAGTTGCCACTGGTTTATGAACAACAGACGCTCATACCATCAAAATCAACACAAGGCAGTCTGCCTACGAAGTGGCTCAGGGGCAGTATTTGTGCTTCACAATGTCCTGAAATACCAAGTCGAGGGCCCGAAATCAGCTGCAGATGATTTGGAAGCAAACTGATTTCAATGGAACGAGCGACAGTCAGTCAAAAAGCAATGGCAAACCACAGTTACGTAAAAATTGCTTTAAACAGCCAAAGAAATGCTGGGGCTGACTGTAATATCCTGTAAAGGACATGCAACTAACTTTTAACGTCAAGAAAATAAAAACTCACTAAAATATGGGAGATGGGGGTGTTTGACGACTCAAGCAACAAGGCATTCAAAGGTTATCACACACAGACAACGTTACAACAAATACTGAAATCTGTTATTTATTCTGCAACACAGATGCATTTAGTTGTTGGCAGTGTGGAACTTCCACCCAGGAGGGATGTTATTTCACCAACCCCCTTGGTGATCTCGGTCTATCCATGTTAACATTAAAATGATGGACACCAGGGAATTCTCTACGAAGGAAAAACAATGTGTTAAGAGAGATGGTCACCTCACCTCATGATACTATGGTCAAGTATATGTGAGATCTATCACATTCATGGGTTTGTTTGTCATCACTATCTAGTGCCTTGCCAAATGGTGTGTGTGATATCATGTTTCTCTCAATTTCCTTCACAGAGTGTATCGTTTGATAGTTTCCCAGGCCAGGGTCAAAACAAACATTATTCTCTCATTTCCTTCCTTCTCCTTTCTCTCGATCTTTCATGTGTGTGTGTGTGCACGCACACATTCCCGCATGCACACAGAGACAGAGAGAATACATACGTACGAAGGTGAGTCAATAAGTAAGTCACACAGTTCTGTGGGATGGCAGGTAAATGTAGTTGGTGTTTTCTACAGGTGTCATTAGGTGACAGCAATATAGAACTTTATATTCCCGTTCGTTAGCGCATAAACAAAATGGCGACTGTACTTATGCAGTGTACAACCAAAGAGCAACGGTGCTGTTGTGCATTTTTTGGGGGGCAAAGGGACTGCCTGTAAAGGACATTCATAAGGAAATGCTTCCTGTTTATACTGACAAATGTTTGTCCCGTAAAGCGGTGCAAAGATGGGATGAAAAATTTTCACGGATGCTCTAAAATTGATGAAATCCAATCTGGTCGTCCTGTTGAGATTGCAACAGAAGTATCCGTGCAGAGGATGGAGGAGATGATTAGAGGTGACAGGTGAGTAACGATAGACTCT
This sequence comes from Cepaea nemoralis, assembly GCA_014155875.1. Classification (NCBI taxonomy): domain Eukaryota; kingdom Metazoa; phylum Mollusca; class Gastropoda; order Stylommatophora; family Helicidae; genus Cepaea; species Cepaea nemoralis. The sequence continues at coordinate 185,273 of JACEFZ010016707.1, forward strand.
GTAGCATCTGCAATAAGGTGCTCACATGTTTCAGCATACAGCATAATGCATGATCGATTGAAATTTAAGAAAGTGTGCTCAAGGTGGGTACCCAGACAATTGAAGGAGGAACACAAAATGAACTGATTTGGCCTGTCCTTGCATCATCTCTGTCGATACGAAGATGACGGAGAAGACATGCTAAACAGGATTGTTACTGCAGACGAATCATTGGTGCATCACTACCAGCCAGAATCAAAGCGTGCTTCAATGCAATGGAAACATCCTTCTTCACCTTGTGTCCAAAAATTCAAGGTTACACCATCAGCAGGGAAGGTTATGCTGACAGTGTTCTGGGATTGTCAAGGAGTGCTTTTAACCAATTTCAAGAAGAAAGGTGACAATGTGAATTCTGAATCGTACTGTGAAGTTCTATCGATGCTTCATGATGCATTTCGAAGAAAACATGCAGGACTGCTGACTAGAGTAGTGTTTCTTCATGACAATGCCAGACCACATACAGCTTGATTAACTCAGGAGAAAATTAACCAATTAAGGTGGGAAGTTCTGGAACAACCACCTTACAGCCCCGACTTAGTCCCTAACAATTTTCACCTTTTTGGTCCACTGAAAACCCACCTTGGCGGGAGACATTTTGTGAATAATGCTGAAGTTGAATGTGAAGTGAAAACAGTGGTTTAGAAAAGCAGAGCACGCAGTTCTATGCAGCCGGTTTGGGAGGACTGATAACGATGGGATAAGTGCATCAATGTTGGTGGAAATTATGTTGAGAAATAAAGGGACAATGTAAGTATAAAAATAAACTGGTTTCAAGTTGTTATCATATTTAGTTATTTTTCTACAGCCATTTGTGACTTACTTATTGACTTCCCCTCGTAACATAAACACACATGTACACACACCCCAAATGTAAATGCCGGCACTTTGTAACCAGAATCTAGCCATCTGTTCCTCATCTCACGATTGCCACTATAGAGAGAGAGAGAGAGAGAGAGAGAGAGAGAGAGAGAGAGAGAGAGAGAGAGAGAGAGAGAGAGAGAGAGAGAGAGAGAGAGACAGACAGACAGACAGACAGACAGACAGAGACAGACAGACAGACAGAGGGGGTGTGAGAGAACGAGATTGATAGACAGAAAGAGAGAGAGAGAGAGGGTGTGAGAGAGACAGAGTGTGAGAGAGAGACTGATCGATTGAGAGAGAGTAAGAGAGTGACTGAGTTTGTGCATTTGTAAAAGATGAGGGAGTGAAAGTGAATGAGAGTGATTACAAGAGTGTGTGAATGAATTTTAGAGTGGGAAGGGGGGAGAGAGAGATGAGAGAGAGAGAGAGAGAACAAGTCTTATCTTTGTGTCTGTCTAACTCCAAGAAAAACAAATATTATAAACACTCAGCATTACAACACTGCTTTACAAACCCACATTATAATAATAATGGCACAAAAAGGCAATGACAACAATGGGGAAAATGGTGCAAATGTGTACCAAGACAATGATGACAACATATTCATTACCAGATCTTTTCCGTCGGGACTCAGCTGTGTGATAGGATCAAATATTGTGTTGACTTATCTACTGTTTGTGCACATCTATGCTGTATTTGAGAGGGGGATGGAGAGAGAGAGAGAGAGAGAGAGAGAGAGAGAGAGAGAGAGAGAGAGAGAGAGAGAGAGAGAGAGAGAGAGAGAGAGAGAGAGAGAGAGAGAGAGAGAGAGAGAGAGAGAGAGAGAGAAGAGTGAAAAAGAGACAGTGAGAAAGAGTCAGAGAAGCACCAATAGAGAAAGACAGTCAATGAGAAATACAGAGAGGCATTAACAGAGAAAGAAAGACAAAGAGAAATACACAGATGCACTAACACAGAGAGACAGACAATGAGAAAGGTAAGATAGGCACCGACAGAGGGAGACAGAAAATGAGAAAGACAAGAGAGGCACCAACACAGAGAGGGACAATGAGGTGATCTTATCAGGCAGACAGTGGGATCAACACCTTGTGCCACATATATTGAAATGCAGAAGATCAAATAGTTTGGCTGTCTCATCGTTAGATTGCAACACCATAAACTAGCCACTGGCGCTACATCAAAGAAGATCTAATACTAGAGCAAGAGGACGCCGGAGAAATAAATGGATTTATGAGAATAAAATGGATTGATGCATCAAAGACATTGTACAATCACATGGAATGACACTATCCAGTGCAGCCATCGGGCACTGAAACGTTAACTATTGCTTCCCACGATGCTTGACAGCAAAAGTGGAAGATGATGATGACTGTGACATGGGACAGATGGAAAAGAGACAAAAGTAAAATTGTTCTAACTGACAGACCAGAAAAACATGTGGCTTATCACATCTACAGCTTTTGATGGGTGCCTGTCCATCACATCTTCGGATTTAAGAAGTGTCTGTGTAGTACATTTTATCAAACCTCAGAAAAGCATCTGTGTATCACATATACAGACTTCAGAAAAGCCTCTGTGCACTACATCTATAGATTTCAGAAGTGTCTGTGTAACACATTTTACAGTCTTCAGAAAAGCATTTGTGTATCACATCTACAGTATTTCAGAAGTGTCTGTGTAGCACATTTTACAGACTTCAGAAAAGCATCTGTGTATTACATATACAGACTTCAGAAAAGTGCCTGTCCATCCCACCCACAGATTTCAGAAGAGTCTGTGTATTACATCCACAGACTTGAGAAAAGTGTCTGCTTGCCGTATGAAGATATCTTGGAAAAACTGACAGAAACCTGACTGGTTTTCAGTACTGAGGCAGAAGAACATTCATTACTACTTTCCTTCACTCCTTCACCATAGCTCACTTTCATTTCATTATCTGTCACTACATTACATAATTTTCACCCATCACCTTTGTTCTTTGATTATATTCACCATCATTACTCCTGTTTCACACATGCCTTCATGCTCTTTCCCTGACAAATACAGGGGGACATAAGGTATCATTACTGCAAGTAGCTTGTCTAGTGGCCCCGCTTTTATCTTTACTCCTAGCCCTGATCCTTAGACTTGGTGGCTACCTGATGACACCTATTATGTAACTCTTTCTGCCCCTGCTTGTTGTAACCTTAACATTATACTATAGTCTGTCCAGAAATGAATGCCTTCATTCACGATAAATTATTTTGAAAACTGTCTGTTGCATCGTTATGAAATTGTTCCTGCTGATCTTATATTTACTCTCACCCAAGGAATATGTCTTTGATAGGTCCAAAAGCAACTTAAATCATGGAAAGCAGCGACATTTCTTTGATGTTTTGGTGAAAAGCTAGTGATTTCTCGCTAACAAATTTGTTTTCCAGTAATGCCCCGTTCCACTACGCGAGGCTCTTGTCATAAGGCCAATCCGGGGCGGCAGAGGTGTTTCCAAGGCACCAGGGCTGGGTTTTATACTGACTAAGACCTATTCGCGCATCCTCACCGAGCGTCGTGGGCAACAGGTCCCTTTAGGGTCCTGGCTAAAGTCAGTAGGATTGTTGATTCCTCCGAAGTCGGAGAGTGTCTGCCTGCACCCGGCGAGGAACTACCAGTCTGCACACCAATAAGCCAGACATGGGACAACGGATACTCACGCAAACCTCAGGTCCAGTATAACATCACACTGATGTTGGACAACAGGATGTCTTCATCCGACATACACGACTTCACGCTGGAGTTCATAGCCAGCGAACACAAGCAAGCATAAGGCCTATCCCATGTCCCACGAGAAAATTAACTATTCAACAGTAATGTTTCCGTGTGAAGACATAATACATTTAATAATGTGCACTTCATCTCTGACCCATAAATTATATACCACATATAAACAAACTTTGAAATCTGCTGTACAATCTCCAGAACGAAAATTTTTTTGTTGGGTGGACATAATGGTAAAGTTATATGTTAAATCTCATCATTTTCCCTCAGTTGGTTACTGAGATATGGAATTTTATATTGGGGCAGACAAAAGTAAGCTGACTATAGTTATTGCTTTAATTCCTCACTGTCCTGGATAGTTACTTCTGAATGCTTTCTCGGACTGGCTATAACTCCTGTTATTGGCAATTATTAATATAAGTTCATTTTACTTAGACAACTAATATTTATAGTAATAAAACATACAGTTTAACACCCCCCCCCCCCCCCCCCCCAAATATCCACCCTACAGAAATTGACCTGAATATCAACTCTGAGAAATCATCTATAGAAAAACCCAGGAAGGTTAACCCGGTCACAGTCATAACATAAATAGTGATTCTTCATTGAGAACATTAATTACTTTACAAAGAAGAAGAGCCCATCTCCATAAAAACCCCATGTGTGCACAGACCTTAGAGAGATTGCAGTAATCAATCTTCTGAGGTAAGCATTTTTATATAAATAATTAATTTAGCCAATAAAAATGAAAACAATTAAGAAAAGGACACTTCTTCACAAAAGCTCACTACTCTACAAAGATAATTCCATTCCACAAAGTCATATATTCAATTGCCAAGGGGCACCAATTCAACAAAGACTCACACTGCTCCACATGGAACTAAAATTGATTCTACAAAGTTACCCTACAAACACTCACACTGCTCCATGTGGAACCACATACGATTCTACAGACACCCTACAAACACACATAATATACAGCAGCAAGGCATACATTCTATTTAACAAAGACAACACAACTACACAAATATCCACTATAGACTCACCAGCTGAAGACGCAGTCCGTTTAGGACCTGCGCTGGATACTGAGCCGGCCTTCTTCTGTATAGTTTTCCCTGGAGTCGGTTTGGTAAAATCAAAGTCAGTCTCATCAGTAGTCGAGCTGCTGCTGCGTGAAGGAGCTGTGGAAGAGCAAACAGAGGCAGCCAATGTAAATGGGCATTAATCGGGCATTAATCGTCTTAAATGAGACCTTTCTGACACAATGATATTATTTGGGGGGTGAATGGGCAGAGAATATCTGGAATCTCTTATTTCTGTCTTACCTTCCATGTCCGTAATTCTGTATTTATTAATTGCATTATTTGATCACATGATGATTTTCCCAGTGCGCTTACTTTCTTTGTGTAATACAGATGCAAAACCAACCATGTCTTTTTCTTCTTACATGATCATGATTTACTGGACTTCTATGCTGCTGCAGCAGCAATCATAGATGGTACTTATGAAGGCAGCAGCAGCAGTAATCATGAATGGTGGTTATGATAGTAGTAAGAAACACTTAAACAGCAGTAATCATCACAGAGCACATGAAACAACAGTAACCTAGGAGTATATGAAACAACAGAAAAGGACGACAATTGTAGACTAAAGACTAAACGTGGATTCCTCAAGTCCAGATAAACCTGCTGACCCCATGTGAGAAATAAGTAAGCTGGATTCCTTGAGTGACTGCTGGATACTTACAGACTAGCTGTGTGTGTGTGAGAGAGAGAGTATATCTATGCTTACATGCACAAATACATGGGCTGCACGCATACACAAATATGCATGCAAAACACGCAAACACACAAATACATGAGTTAGCATATACATGCACGACACACACACTCGCGTGTTAATGCACGTTGGTACCATTATGTATCCATTCATTCTTCTACGTCAAGTCTGACCAACAATACAAATATAAACCGACTAAGTGGCACCAACTACATACGTACGTACCCCCCCCCCACCCACACCCCCCCCCCACACACACACACACACAAGCTCGCGTGAGAGCACACACACTGAAGAGTTCAACTATCACCCCCATGGATCTGGACACACACCACCACCACCCTCCGCCGCTAGGTACCAACCTAACCTAGTGCTCTAGTATGGCATTTGTCGACTGATATGCAATTACGGAGTGGGGTGTAGTGTATGGGGAAAGGGGGGGGGGGGTGACAGATTGGGTATGAAGGAAGATTGGACGAGATTCGGGAACGAAAACAGATCAACAGGACATAAATAAACACAAATGTGAAACACTTCCACGCCCATAATCAACATGATTGAAAACGCTGCCACGATCGAAGTTGAAACTATGAAGTTGTCTGCCCCTGTTCAACTTCCCATAATAGTTGGATGGGGTTTTGTTTTGGTTTTTTTTTTTTTTTTGGGGGGGGGGGGGGGGGGGGGGGGTGTTCCGTGTTCCGTACCGGATAAGCCTTCTCCGTGGCGAAGGTGTTACCGACGCGGTTCGTAATCCCGATTACCCGCGTACGAAAAAAACACAGCTGCAGGCGATTTGGCAGCAGACTGCCTCGGTTTTTTTTTTTAACGAAATGGTATGGGTGCCGGTCGTTCAGAAAACAATGACAAACTACTGAACGTAAACATGCCAAGAAATCGCAACAGAAATAACAAATGTTGGTGTTGGCTGCTACGTCCTGAAAAGGATATGCATGTATGGGAATTCCCGAATGCTGTATTGTGGGTTGTTGACCCAACCAGCCTATTACCATTCAGCAGAAAAGGTGGGGGGGGGGGGGCGATATTATTCCAGATTGACTTCATTTCAACAAATGAGAACCGTAAACTGAACAGAGAAACAAGACGTTGACAATCAAAACTGTGTGGACACATCATAAGAAGAAAGCGAGCGACCGGAACGCTATCGAGAACAAGTCACCTAAACTGTTTAAGAAACCTGGTACGAGGATGGAAAAGAATGGCACGTTCCAAGCCTAAAACCAGAAGACACCCGACGTTCAAGATGAGCAGCGTAGAAGCCACCAAGACCGTCAAGAATACGAGAGGAGAGAACCTGCCTGCGAGCTGCAGCAAAACGCCAGAACCTACAGTAACCTCAAATGAAGCTACCACGAGGAAGGGTGATGACAACCAACCACAGTCAAGATCCAAGACAACTGAGAAGCAGAAAGAGGATAAAGACACCAGAGTCGGAAACATTGAATTACAGACGACCAGATGGGTTATCAAACGCATCCAAGTGGAACATACAGATGACCAGATTCAGAATCAGCTACAACAGGAAAATCTCCACGTCTCCTGACCTACTGCAAGATTCCTACAACTTTAGCGGTGGTGACAACAGAAGGAAGCGAGATGCCAAGCCAAGTGTCGATGAGCAAGAAAGCTCAACAGCCTGAACGATTCATTCCAAGGCAGACGTAGTCAGGGCTCAACAGCCTGAACAATTCATTCCAAGAATAATACAATGCTCAAGGTGCCAGAGGGCCGGCCACAGCAGATCATCGTGCCGCAGCAAGGCAGAGACCCGATAATGCGCCGAACATCATGCTTCAAGGAATGTTCACTGGCCAAAAAGATACCTGGGCTGTCCGTACTTCCAAAGACACAGAGACGCCTAAAGACAGCCATAATCACAAACACTCCATTCAAGGAAGCACGGCGGAGGTGCGAGACAGCCACAGGCATCTCACAAGGGGGAAAATCCCAGCTCCAAGGGCAGACTGACGAGCTGAAGAAACAAGTTAAGGCACTCCTGACACCGACACCAACTAGCGACACCGAAAAGCTACTGGTTGACATGAAGGAAATCCAGCACATCATCAAGCAAGAGGTGGAACGCATGGGGCAGATTTAAAATGAAAATGAAGAAATTGTGCAAGCAATCAAGACCGAAAGAGAACTGCCCAAAGGGAACTAACCCAGAACAAACCAGAAGCCACGCGTAAGGCCGCAGAGAAGCCACAAGCCGAAACCAAACCACAGGCCAATCAGAAACTGCAAGCTAAAGCCAGTAGTCCAATCACGGTGTTCAGGAAACTCAAGGGGAAACCAGTATCCCGCCAGACATCTGAAGAAAGCCTAGCGGAGGCAGCCGACACATCTGAATTTGACTGGAGCTCAGAAGATAAAGAAGTCGCCGCCAAGAAACACAGAAAGGAAATGAAAGCAATGGACAAGAGTTTCGCTGCGCAGTTGAAAAGGCAAAGAATTCGAGCCCAAAAAGGAATGGATGAGGAAGGAATTCGAGCCCAAAAAGCAAGTGAAGAGTCCTTAAAAGGACTACGAGCCGGGAGCCAACACTGACAAAAGGAATTGCAGGAGGAGACGAACACAAAGGAGAACTTGCCGGCCAATCCCTCAGCTGATGTCACAGGCATAAATGCTTCAAAATCGAAAAGCCAGCTAACACTTGCGCAGAAAACGAGACATACTTAAGACATAACCGCACCATGAACCACCACAACTATAACCAACGCCACAGAGGTTGGTTGAGCGTGGTGGAAAGTTCTGTTTTTCTATAACTGGAACTGGCCGAGTGCTAGAGTGCCGGGTTCATCTTCAGGAGACCCGGGTTCGAAACCTCCGTAAGGTGTGGATTTTTTTTCTGTCGGGGGCAGAAAAATAACTCCTAACCCCGGAAAGGCTAACCAGTAAAAATGCCTGCTGAAGTCGGATGTGCTGGCCCACGGGTGCAAATAAATCAGTCACAACGCAAAAAACGTCAGAGTGAAATGTCTTTCGTGCTAGGAACAGCTCTAATTAACTAGTTTTCCGAATAGCTCGTGTCCGGAAAGGCTCTGACTAGCTTACAAGTTTCCGAATGTTCGTTGTGCCCGGAACAGCTCTGACGGGCACATCGACAAGCACATGTCCGAATCGAAGACTCGCCGAGTGGATACCGTCTGCAGACCGGTTTGGTCAGTGCGGGAAAGGCTCGTGGTGAACGATATGCCCAATATATCGAAGTGAGGAATTCAAGCAGCCATGAGCAGGACGTGACGATTCCCACGGTGAGCCCAGCACCAGGGCGCTATGTATCGGCTCTGCAACTATGGAAGCCACCCTGGATGGCGGACTGTCCCTGCCTTCCCTTGAGGGCCTGATCGTTAAGCATTCGACAGTTCCAACTTGACAAACTGTGATGTGTACGGCACCACAAAAGTGAGTGCCCCACAGGAATGCTACCTGTAAAAAATGCACGCTAAAAATCGGACGTGTTGGCCTAAAGGTTTCGACCCAAGGGTGCATAACAGACACACCGCAATAACATCTGAAAAAACACTCCGGATGAACGCAAAGAAGAAGAAGATAACCCCTAACCTGCACAGTTCGCGGCGACTGCACTAGCCAGGCGGCTTTAATTCCTCAGTCTCTTTTTGGGTAGGATAAGAAAACATAAATTAGAAAACTTGGTGACAACTGGCATGATTGTGTGGAAAAGAAAAAGGGGGAAGTAGAGAAGTAAATATCTGGACGGCTTGGCCACGTGGCATGATCGAGACAAGATCATGGAGTCGATCCACGAATCTGATGATCGTGCGAGATGACGAAACATGACCGCCCACGTTTGTCTGCAAGGCACATGATGATGATACTTGTTATCGCAATGGTTATTAACTGTAGTTTTAACACATTATTTGTACTCGTTGAAGACATAAGAGGTCGCTTGTTTGGAGTGACACGCGTACTGCATGACCGGAGAAACATAACAAGTCTCCAGGGATCAAGGTCACCACACATTGTACTATAACAGGATGTGGAATACAATCATAATATTTGTAACTTAGTGCAACTCTGGATACGGCGATACAACTGCTGCTACTGTTAACATACTATTACCACTTCTTCTTCTTCTACTACTACTACTACTACTACTACTACTACTACTACTACTACTACTACTACTACCACCACCACCACTACTACTACTACTACTACTACTACTACTACTACTACTACTACTACTACTACTACTACCGCCACCACCAACACCATCACCACCACTACTACTCTCACTACTACTACTAACACTTGGCAGACTGTCTGCTACTACTACTACTACTACTACTACTACTACTACTACTACTACTACTACTACTACTACTGCTGCTGCTGCTGCTGCTGCTGCTAATACTACTACTACTACTACTACTACTACTACTACTACTAATACTACTACTACTACTACTAATACTCCTTCTACTCCTCCTCTACTACTACTACTACTACTACTACTACTACTACTACTACTACTACTACTACTACTACTAATAATAATAATAATAATAATATAATCACAACTGCTACTACTAGTACTAAAGTTAGCACGTCGTTTACATGAAGTTGCTATCAACCCCAGCATTTATTAGCTGCTTGTGATTTACTTCAGTGTTAGTTCGGCAGTTTTGCCACTACATTCAGAACGGCCGCATACCATGGAAACCGACGCAAAGCGAACTGCTTCCAAACCGACGTTGGCTGATTTCGAACCCCGACTATATATGTCAGGGAATCATGAAACTGCGAGTCTCATTGTCCCCTAATCCATAGGCAACTGATGTTATTGTTGTTGTTGTTACTATGACAGCATACGTTAAGCCATTGGATAAGGAGTTTAAGTGACCAGTTATATGCCTATTTCTCCTAGAGAAGCTTATAGCACCCACTTGACTAGGCTGATTCGACTACTACTAAGCCATATTTGCCAAAGGTGGAAAAAAAATCTTCCTCAACTAAGGATTAATCTAGTACCGCTGCCTTCGTGTTTCAATAAACTACCACCCCAATGACATCACAAAAACACACAGCAGCAACAGCCACACGTACAGCGGCACCACACAACCACACAGGGTAACACATACTATCGACACACAATAACCTGTTATACTCACAGGGACTGGACGCGCATCCTATCCCGGGTTCCCTCTGTGAATCAATATCCTTATATAGATCCCTGTAGTCGTCAAACGGGGACTTGTGGTTCATCAACGGCGACGACCACAGCTCCTCAATCATGAGCTCAAACTCCTCAAACATGTCGTCTAATCCGTCCATCTTGTGTTTATGTCTCCACACCACAAGGTGACTGTAACACATTCAGCCTCCGATGTACCTAGCTAGACCTTTGAACCTGCCTCTAAAATAGCCACTTGTACACATCTGCTAATTCTAGGCGACTTTAGGGCTTGTCCTTACATCTTAGCCTCCGATGAAGTAAATTCACGATGTTCGTTTTACATAAGCGTCATACAATCAAACGGCACTCGACTAGTAGTTCTTAGCAACCCCCAGCCTTTCCAAGTCTAGAGTAGCTCACATCGTTCTGTGTCATGCAAACAAACGGAACATCCCTTTAGCGTGAGAAATTAATTCACGGGTATTGATGGGCACTCATAGTAGTAGAAGAAAGAAGTAGAGATTAAAGGGCACAGAACGCAATATACACATTGAAAGCTATAATATCGACTCCGGTATTCGAACGCTTTCAAATGCTGCAGCGCCGCTAAAGGAACAAGTTTGCTTTAACGCATGGCCAGCGAGATCCCTACAAACAGTTGTCTTCATTAGCCAGGAGTATCATCCACTTAGAAGTCGCCGAGAGGATTAGAGTGCTCGCTGTTACACCTCTAGAGCGCTGATGGTGGGTAGAAGGTTCAATCTTACACCTGCGTTAAACTGAACTTAAATGTTAACTTCTCGTCCAGAAATCAATGGCAAACTACTGAAGGAAAACTTAATTATCTAAAAACAAAACAGCCTGGGGTTGATCACAAAGTCCAGCGAACGAAAGACGAAGAAGGAAAATAACAACGTCCTACAAAATAACAAGCAGCAACACGTTATCATCCACCTAAACACCCACTAGAACACTTGTTAGGGAACACAGTTTCTCACATCATCGTTTAGCGTTATATATATATATTTAATCGGAATTTCCAACTGCAAAATGTTGCAGTCTTCCAGCCTGATCTTTGAACCCCAGACTCCAAGCGAAGAACCGTTCACGTGTTCAGCATCACACAATTAATCGCACGTTTAACCCTTGACTATTCTAGCAGTAATCACACATATAACCCTTGTTTGTTCCAACCGACTCCTAGCTTCAGTATTCACTCCTGAGTTCAAAGAAGAAATCTTTCACAATGATTATTTGAACATTAGCGTGGCATATGGCCATAACAGATGGAAATGACTCGATCCATTCCTCAGAAATCCACAAGAGAGAACTACAGAAAATGAGACCGCGACTGGCTTTCCTCTGTAGTATCACACAAGATGTATGAAAACATTTGCAAAACCTCGCCACTATCAAAGTAATAATTTTACATTTATATGCAGTGATATACACTTACAGAAGGTAACAAAAGAGGTAGAAAGTTAAAACAGACACACAATCAATAGTGTAACGATAGCTGCAGCCATGCAATCGTGTAAGGCTTACATCCTCTAAAATAATCAGCCCAAGTAGCCGCCTCTATCCACCCCTGAGAAGGTTTTCTGCCCTAATATATGTCGTCACTGCGGCGGCTTTAGTCTGCTCTTTGCAATTTCCAACTGTCTAAGATTTTCAACGTGAGTAGCTTACATACGGGACGAAGTGATCTTCGCTTTTATCCGAGGCTTGGCTCCGGGCACTTTGTTGCAGTCTGCGGACCATGAGACTCCTCAAGCCAGCTGGGAGTATATTACCCACATGGACCCCATCGTAGACTGTCCTTATGTGCCGTGCCGTATCATAGTCTGGTGATATCCTAATATGCCTCTCTGCATGTGTGAAATATAAGTACAGGTCGTGTGATATCCCTGATTTCTGAGCTTGGTGTAGGCAATTAGAACTTTGCAACATAGTACTGGGGATATACTTGGTATCTGGGGAGGTCGGGGGGGGGGGGGGGGGGGAGGGGGGAGGAGAGAAGTCTCTAAACCAACCTCACTGATTGATGCGAGCCCATTTCAGGGCTCGGGCTACCTGAACACGAATGCATTTGATCTAATAGTTACATCTGACCTAACAGTTAACAGTTCCGAACAGACCAAATAATATAGGTTGTATCCCTCGATTTTCGTACCAATACGAGGGACTGGCCCGACTACAGCTGGCTATTGGTTGGTTATTGGTTAATGGAGCGGACTTCGTGACACTTAGGACGCCCTCAAGCGACCCGAATTTCTCAGCAGAAATCGAAGTGTTAGGATGCGAACTATTCCCCGTCGCACTCTGAATAGAAGCACGATTAACACGTCCATGCAACTGGCGTATGGTGATAAAACTCCGGGCTAGGAAAAATGTTAGGAAGTCAGTGCAATAAGCACTAAGCGTGAGCGGTCCCCACGTCCAGATTTAAAATGTAGATCCAGAAAAAATGACAAAGGATGGATCAAACAAAGAGTTCCCCTAAGAGATCGGTTAGTTAGAAGATTTGCCGAGCCCTCGCGATCAATACTTCATTCATTCGTTTAGATCAGGGGGTGGGAAAACTACGGCCCGCGGGCCGCATGCGGCCCGACAACTGGTATTATGCGGCCTTCGATGACATTTAGAAATTTAAAAAATTATGTCGTTTTTTAAAAGTTATTTTGATGAATAACCAATAGGTTTACATCTGTCAATGTGGCCCTACGCACAAACAGTTTGCCCACCCCTGGTTTAGATCAATCAGCCATAAGAATGGAATTGAAGTCTTCCGTCTGATGATATCCCGCCACTGTCTCCTATTCTCATCAACTCTCTTCCTTCACCTAAGCGGAAACCCGTGCCGCAACGTCCCTGCACGCCGGTGTGATGTAGACTTCCTATGACCTCCTCTTGCCCTGGGTATTCCCCGCCGGTATTTTCAATAACGCTTGCCTGCCGGCCCGTGGTCGAGGGTTCGTGTTCGCACCGAGGCGGTCCTGGGCCCTGAGGTCGACCCAGTCAAAAAAGGGTCCCAGGAAATGTGATACATAAGAAGTGAAGACGGCCGGCGCGAATTTGACCACAACATCTATCCAGCGTTGAATGGTCTGTACAAATATGGGTCTAGCCACACCTCATGCCCAATGCCAGCTCAAGAAGCGTAAAAGGGTATGTGTACTGACTATCTTCAATAACAGAACTACATGCCTCATATTGTAACCACACCAGGATAATCTTCAATAATTGTCTATCTCCTCTACTCGCCCCCCCCCCCACCCCGTCCCCACATTGCCAGGAAGAATTTGTTCATTCTAATTATTTTTTTTTGTAAAGGGGAGGGGGGAAGGGGAGGGGGGGGGGGGAAGCAAGAGAATAGAGAAGAAAAAACGCTTTGCACCCAGAGTTCAAACAGCACCTCAAAAAAATCCCACGTTCTTTCCATCATCTCTGTTGCCGACTCAGTGTTTCAGATGTATCCGTATAGTGATGTGTTTCTGATATAGCTTGCAACTACTCCCACACACAGAAAAGGTAAATTTAAAAAAAAATAATAATAATAAACATACCATTGTCCGCGCCTCGAGACGTGTCGGGTATATGGTGCTAGCCCATGTTGTAACCGACGAATCGGCGCTCGATTCAGTGATGTGGTCAGTGGTATGTCGACCCCCTGTACTTCCCCATCTCGTTACCTCGCCTTTTCCACCCTTATCTATTTTAAAGTGAAGATCCTAATCGCCATCCCTTTGCATAAAAGAAAATAACCAGTGGCCCATAACAGTAACAGAAAGATGCGCGATCCCTGTTATAGCATCCCCCCCCCTCTCCCCCACCACATCCACGTGAAAAGACATTTGTGAGAGGGTAAAGATGTATTCTCATACTGATTGTTGCATCACAGTCAAAATTATTCAGTGGATTGTCTGTAACCGATTTTTATTAAAACAATGGATTGGTATGTTTAGTAATTTCAAACTATTTGTTGTTTTTTATTTTTTTTTTTTTTTTATGTTTAGGGAGTGGACATTTTAATAACACATTAAAAGACCTGCCATAGCAAATAATTCGCGGTGTCGTAGTTACTAGACGCTGGAGGGTGGTCATGAGTTCAAATCCGCATCGGGGAAGGCGGGAGGGGGGGTGATTAAAATCATTAACCTGGTGTTCCAGGTCGACCCAACCTAAAACGGCTACCAGGAAATGTCTTAAGAAGACAAGTCGGCCGGCGTGCTACTGCCCACATCACCCATCCAGTGCAGATAGCCTATACAAATATGGGCCCAGCACCAATGCACATTGCTCCTAGGGCGGGTAAAAGCGTTCTTTATTGTTGTTTACTTTTACACAACAAACATTTAAAACATATCATACATAAGAATATGGTAGAATGTTAATATTTTTTTTAAACCATTCCCAGCGGTGAACCTTGAGTACTTCATTTATCGAAAGCGCAAATATCGCAGCTTCTCTGTACACCTACATAACCGGAACATACACCTTTTCACGACGAACGAATCAGCAGGAACAATGAAAATATGAGTTAAGGCAGAACGGATTAAGAACATCGCCAGTGTCTCCCTACAGTTGGTGATGAATGAAAGGTCAGTTGTTTGCTTGAGAACTACAGAACCGTAAATGAAACAAGACTTTTCACAAATGATTATACAAGGGAAAAAAGAGAAGTCGTCTCCGTGAGGAAGGTAAAATCGTCAACAGAAATGCGAGAGTCACAAAATATATTTGGTCTAGACAACGTTCGCTTTCTTCCACGTTTGTGAGGGAAATGAAGCAGTGGGCGAAGACACAGGGCAGAAAATATATGTAACTTGACTCAAATGTGTACCCTAGGGCTTATAAAGTCGGTGTTCAAACCTCTCTGAGGCTGACCAAATACGTCTGACATTTAGCAAGTTGCTGAGAGAGGGAAAGCTCTTGCCGGAAGTGGAGTAGGGTTTGGTAAACAGTGGCAAGATGAGGCGGAAAGTCTTTTTCTGTCGGTGATTTCCAACTTTGTGTAAGTGGCGGGGGGGGGGGGGGGGGGGGGGGGGGAGGGGGGGAGAGAGAAATGGGGGCAGGGGGAGAGAACGAACGAACGAACGAACAGACTTTATTTTCAAAGGGTAACAAATTGGGCACGCAGGCCCGTCTTACATTCGGCCCTTCCAATCACTCATCTTTCTTTCATCAACAGTGCATAGGAAAAAAACATTGTCACATGAATTTTGTAAACATAAACAATGCATATTACTATGTTGTGAGACACATCCACCACCCACCCACACATCCCCCATCCAACCACACACACATACAATACATTCCCCCACCCATCCACCACATCCCTACACCTACACATCTCCCCACCCACACCCCAAGCACACATACATTCAATAACCCACACATCCCCCACCTACACACATCTCCCCACCCACTCACATATCCTCTACCCGTCAATTTCCCACCAACAATCACTCACCCAATATCCTCCTCCACCCACACACCTCCAACCACCCAGCCAAACACACATTCCTCAGCCACACACACATCTCCCCGTCAACTCACATATTCCGCACCTAACCACACACAAATTCCGCACTCACCCACATAATCTCCCATCTCCCCCAGCCCACTCACAGATCCCGAGCCCACACCTACAAACATCCCCCACCATCTCCTAACATGCACACACTCACCCGCCCACATATCCTCTACCCACCCACACATCCTCTACCCACCCATTCCCCAACCAAACATCCCTTAACCACATACCCTTACTCATATACAATCACCCACCCACACATCCTCTACCCAACCACACATCCTCCATCCACCCATTCCCTCAGCCACACATCCCTTAACCACACCCCTACCCATATACACACACATCCCCACCCACGCACAATCTCCCCACCCATACAAACATCCCTCACACACATCCCCACCCACCAACACATTCCCCATTCACAAACACACACCTCCCATCCACGCACGCACAACCCACACACACATCCCCAACCCATACATTCATCCCCTCACACATCCTTAGACACACGAACTTATCCCTCAACCACTAACACCCACACATCCCTTACCCACTCATCAAAACATACATCTCCTATCTACCCACCCACACTCACACACCCCAACCACCCATCTAAGAACACATCCCCAACCCTCACACACATCCTTCACCCACCTGCAAACCCAACCGCACCTTCACCCACCCACACAAACATCATTTATCCACATCCAGCTCCCCTCCCACACAACACCACACCCACACACATCCCAAAGACACATCCCTCACCCACACACACATCTATCCACACATCTCCTACCCATCCACACATCCCCCAACTACAATCACCCTCACTACCCACACATACATCCTCCATCCAGTCACACACACCCCCACCCAGCCAGACATATCTTCCACCCACACACACATCTCCAAATCCATCACCCACACCCATCACGCACCCCTCCCCCAACCCACACACACTCCCCACCCATCCACCCAAACATCCCACACCCATACACATCCCTCACCCACACACACATCCCCAAACCCACAACCACCCCCACCTGCACACATCTCCCACAAACCACATATCCCCACACCCACATCTCCCCACCCACATATATACCCCCACCCATCCCATAACCCACCATCAATCATCCACCAACATATCCTCCTCCACCCACTCACCCACAACCACCTAGACAAACACACAACCCCACCCACAAACACATCTCCCCGCCAACCCATACATCTCGCACGCACCCACACACAAATCCCCCACCCACATAATCCCACCCCGCCCACCCACACATCCTGAGCCCACCCACACACATCACGAATCCACCCACACACACACATCCCCCCATCCCCCAACCTACTATTATGATCAAACTCCCACACTTTACACACACATACAGTGACGATTGTCGTGAGCATTGTCGCAAAATTGTAAAGAAAATGGAGAAAAATTGTACATATACATTTTGTAACTTAAAAATTAGTGATGCAATTCAACTCTCTCTCTCTCTCTCCCCCCCCCCCCCCCCCCTCTCTCTCTCTCTCTCTCTCTCTCTCTCTCTCTCTCTCTCTCTCTCTCTCTCTCTCTATTACACAGGCACACACACATTCCCCCCACACACACACATATCCCTCACATACACACCCATACATACATCCTCACATCTAGACAAATACATGATGCCTCACATGATCACTGAAACTAATAAGAACAAACTCCCACACTTTACACACAATTGAGACACTGACGATTGTCGTGAGAATTCTCGCAATTGCAAGAAGTGGAGAAAAAATTGTACATATACATTATGTAGCGTAAAAATTAGTGATGCAATTCAACTCTCTCTTTTTTCTCTCTCTCTCCCTCTCTCTCTCTTGCTCTCTCTCTCTCTCTCTCTCTCTCTCTCTCTCTCTCTCTCTCTCTCTCTCTCTCTCACTAACTCTCTCACTCACATCACAGTAATGTTATATTATACATGATAAAATCAAGTGGCATACAAAATGATAAGATGAGAATAAAAAAAATAAAATATGGAATGGCATGTTACAGGACAATCAGGTGGCATTAAATGATACCTCGTAATATGAAAGATGAGAATACATAAAAAATATGGAATAGCATGTTACATGACATGTGTGGACTCAACTCTCTCTCTCTCTCTCTCTCTTTACATACACAGAGGGGGGGAGAGAGAGAGAGCGAGCGAGAGAGAGAGAGAGAGAGAGAGAGAGAGAGAGAGAGAGAGAGAGAGAGAGAGAGAGAGAGAGAGAGAGAGAGAGAGATGGTGTTCGTTGGAAGAAAGGGGACAAATTAGTAATGCAGATGTTGGAAAAGTGATCGTAAGTGCGACATGTTAGGACGTGGATCTTAAGACGATACATATTAGGAGGGTGGATGTTTTGGATGGGGGATGTTAGGAAGCGCGGACGTAGAAGTGGATGTTAGGAAGAGAGATGTTAGGAAGGCGGCTGCCAGTTGGGGGTGAGGGGCGGATGTTAAGAGGAAAATGTTAGGAGGAGGGATATTAGAAGGGGAGGGTGGTGTTATGAGAAAACATTTCAGATGTGAGGTGTTCCATCTATCCATTCATCATGTGCCATGCCGGTAAGCGTGGGCGGTCATGTTCTGCCATCTCACTCGATCACCAGAGTCGTGGATCAGCTCCGTGTTTCTGTCTCGACCATGCCATATGCCATGTGGGGGTGTTAGGAGGTGGTATTAACAGAGGATATGCTACGTTATGTTATGTCGAATGACGTCACTGCACACTGGCTCAGTCCACCGATACAGCAACCAGTCCAGAGTATTTCTGCTCACTGTTTCCGTGAGCAGTTGGTTTTCATATTTTCTCTCTTCGCCTCTAGGACGGCACTGACGTCCTGATTAGGCTTCACTCCCAATTCCTGTAGTCGAGCTAGCGTCAAGAACCTTGTCATTAACCTCCAGCTTAGTTTGTTCCGCACTGATTATATCAGCCCTGCCCATGCTTCTTCCTATTTGTAAACTAGTCTGCGCGATCATTAACTTTTACACTCAGCTAGTCTGCGCAATCATTAACTTTTACACTCAGCTAGTCTTAGCGATCATTAACTTTTACTCTGGCATGTTGGGCCACCAACGAAGTGTAGTGGTCATTCGTTACGTAGTTGATCATCTACACTAACACGACACTCACGGAAACACGGACATAAAGATGTCTTCACTTCATTGCCAATGTATTTTCTGAAGAAAAGTTAATGTCTCTGAGTGTGACTTCTTTTAACACACTCACGCACACATACACACACACTCACACCACACACACACACACACCCACTCACACACCACACACACACACACACACAATGGACATTTTCAACTCCGACGAAGCTATGTGCATGGCATACTTAAGTCAGTTAGGTTAGAGAGTAAATGTGAAGGTAATTTAAGCAATTTTCTTTCGCAAACATCAGTACCTTTTTTTTTTTCATTTACCTGCCATCCCACAGAACTGTGTGACTTACTTATTGACTCGCCCGCGTAACTTTTTCTACCCAACTATATACCGATTTACTGGAAATCGCTAGGGACTAAGTCCACTGAAAACCCACCTTCGCGAATGACGCCGAAGTTGAATGTGACGTGAAAACGTGGTTTAGAAAACAAAGCACGCAGTTCTATGCAGCCGGTTTTGGAGAACTGATAACACTATGGGATAAGTTCATCAATGGGAAAGCAAGCCCACACGCAAAACTCAGTTCTTTACTACTTTAAACCGTGTGTAAGGACTACGCTCGAGTTTAAGCGAGCGAACAAAAATAAGAAGAAGATCAATTTTGGTGGAAATTATGTTGAAACAATGTATGTATACAAATAAACTGGTTACAAGTTGTTATCATATTTAGTTATTTTTCTACAGCCATTTGTGACTTACTTATTGACTTACCCTCGTCGTAATACATTCATGGGCATTGATAAGGTGGAAATAAAACAAAGGGAACTCAACAACGGAACAATCTTGAATCGAAGCCGTTAACCCAAACGACGCAAACAGTATGTCAAGGGAACACGCGTGTGTCAACATAAAACACAAAAATATATCAAAACCATGAAATAGCTAACGTACAGAATGCAAGGACTGAATCTCAGCTATACAAAAATGACAATATGAACCACGTGGGGAGGAAGGCTTGCGAAATCAGAATCTGTGGCGCTGTACAAAGATCACCTAATGAACACCAGTTGTCTAATCTGAAAGACGCACCAAAACGTAAATATGTACCATTTGCGGAAACGAAAAAAGAACAATATCTTCCATAGCACATTGTACGTATAAATGTGCTAGGGTCTCGTCAACCAACATAGGCGTGTCGTTCTCTTTCCGTCCCCCTACCGCCAGTGTATCAACAGCACTGCACGATCAACTCCTCTCGGTAGTATCTCGTTTCTCTCTCCGCTTGGTAAACTGTTGCTAGTAAGTAAAGTTAGTTAGTTAGTTAGTTGACAGATCATCCTCGTTGCACATCGGACCATTCAGTCCATAAGTGCTCGGATCCCCTCCTCAGCAAATCCCGCAGCGTGTAGCGGCTAACGACGCCAGTTCTGTGTTGGTTTATCAATCTTCTTTGGCTTCCTGCGTAGTGTTCTTGTTTGGCCACCCCTCTTTTAATTTGCTGCTCTCGCAGTCTGGCCATTGTTGTAGATTCACAGTCATCACTTGGTTCTTGCAAAAGTTGCTAGTAAGTAAAGAGGTACATGACTGTGTTCCATGCCATGAGGTGTACCGTGCAAACCGCTTAAGGCGATCTCGGATGTGGCGGATTTCTATTATGAAGAACAGTATTGTATTGTACGTTGTAAATCCATTGCTATATGCTTGAACTCAGAGTAATTTCTGATAAGAACCATTTCTTGGGTCCCAGGTGAGTTCGCCTTATCAGGTCTGCACTGTATATGGAATATGTTGTTAACCGTATAATTGTATAGACCAGTCGTCACTCGATGCGCGCTGTGGACAATATCATGCCGGTAACCTTTATTTCCAAAAAAATATCGTCGCCTAGCAGAAGTACACAAGTGTACACTGACCACAAGTATCTTTGCGAAAGTTTCCAGTTGTTTGACTTCGTCCTCCAGGGAACCAACGTCGTCCTCCAGCGAACCGACGTCGTCACTGAGGTAACGGGTTCGAATTAAGCGCATTTGTAGGTTTTAAGTTTTTCTGTTGTCTGGTGTGCGCTGAGCTCACTTGTATTGTGTGTGTGTGTGTTTTTTTTTTTTTTTTTTTGGGGGGGGGGGAGAGTTTAAAGCTGCATATCCCTTACAGGACGTTGCAGTCAACACCAGCATTTTGCTTCCGTTATTGATGTCTTGGCACGTTTTTACTTTCAGTAGTTTGCCATTGCTTTCTGAACGACCGGCTCCCATACCAACACGTTAAAACCAGCGCGATATGGTCTGCTGCCAAATCGGTTGCCCCTGTGTTTCGAACGCGGGTAAGCGGCATTACGAATCGCGCCTGCACCGCCATCGCCACAATAAAGGGAAGCAAAGAATATAACACTCAACCTACCATATGGAAAGAAGCGACTAAGGAAGGTACCGCCTGTGTGTTACCGGGACCCGTAAAGCAAGCAAAAAATAGTACACTGTAGTCTATCATACGCCGTCTCCCTGGTCTATGGGTTACACGACTTTCTCCGTAAGCCCGTCTACTTTCGTGAGTAACGTGACGTGCGCTAGAATCGGTAGCGGTTCTCTCCGCGTCGGTAACTTACGGGGTATGTCAGCCGGTCGCTCAGAAATCAATGGCAAACTACTGAGCGTAATCTTGATAAGAAATCAACAATCAGCCGAAAGATGCTGATGTTGACAGCGATGTCCTGTAAAGGATATGCGAATGAATAAAAAAAAGTCTATCGTACAGGTCATAAGAGGCGATACAGAAGGGCTCGGGGCTTGCTTCCCCATTCTGTAGAACAACTTCAATGGCAAAATCCAAAGTTGCATGGGGTAGCTAAAGATAGTAGGAAGGCTTGAGGTGAGTTGACTCAGGACCTATGCCCCAATGGGGGACACGGGGCAGAAGAAGATGATATGTGCGATGACGGCGGGGCAATGGGTTCCTTCCCCGCACCGGTCAGTTGGGCTTAAAGATTGACATCTCGTTCAGAAAGCAATGACAACTCATCATCATCATGTGCCATGCCGATAAGCGTGGGCGGTCATGTTTCGCCATCTCACACGACCACCAGAGTCGTGGATCAGTTCTGTGTGTATGTCTCGATTATGCCATGTGGCCAAACCAAGATATTTACTTCCCTGAATGGCAAACTACTGAACGTACAATTTTAAGATTGCAAAGGGGCGTGCAACATTTTACGTGCGTCCTCTGCTCCTATCTCCACAGATCGAACCACCAGTTCGAGCCAATCAACACCCGATCATTTATTAACACTATGCGGGAAAGCCAGACAGCCAGGTACCCAACGAACGGCGCCATACAATTCATGCTTACCAGTGTCAAATAACGGCAGGCTAGCTAAGGACCTCACGTCCCAGTTATATTAATTAATAAGTACCAGCTGTCAAATGTAGATAAGTCACACACGTACAGCCCCACAAACCACAAGGAGAGACCGGGTCGCATACACTCGCACGCTTGTTGGTTTCAATATATACTGATTGAATGTTAGAGGTCGCGATTTTGGAGAACGGGAAGGTCAAAGGTCACGATTGTAGAGCAAAGTAAGGTCACAGGTCAGGATTGTTAGAGCACAGTAAAATCACAGGTCACAATGTTAGCGACGGACAATGTTTGTCGTGTTTCTTCTTTAAAAAAAAAATTAAAATAGTAATGATATAGGGTGTTTGTAAAGTCCCATTTGCAAGATAGAAAACATACTCTCCAAAAAACAGCTGTTCTACATACAAAATGTAGTGAAACTTCACAAACACTGTATTTTCCCCACTGTTTCTTCTGTCTCTGTTGTGGAATTTGTGAATGTGCACTGAGATGATAAACAGCCTGCAGAGTCGTGCCGCGAGAAAGACCATGACATATTCGACCATGACACCAAATGTATCCATGTCCACAAACTAATCTGCCAACTTGACCATGTGGATGTTCCGTTGATATTGGCTGTATGTGCCTGGCTTATTAAATCAAATAAATATATAATAATGTGTGTGGGGGCGGGGTGGGGAGAGGGAGGGGTGTTTAGAAAATTAGAAACATCAAACTGGTGGCAATTTTATGTAATACGATTCTCTCTCTCTCTCTCTCTCTCTCTCTCTCTCTCTCTCTCTCTCTCTCTGGGGTGGGAGAGGGGGGGGGGAGATAGAAGGAAATAGGGAAGAGTGGCTAAGAAGTGACGGCGTAGCTTCAGGTTCAGAAGAGACCGGATTGGTCCCAAGCATAAATGTGGGCATTCCAGAATCACCGATATCTGATATCTCGCGTCCCCTTATCTCTTGGTTAGTGGGATCGGATACTTAACTGATTCAGTATCGAACAAAAAGTAGGTTTGGACTAGACCATCCATCCATCTATCCATCATGTGCCATGCCGATAAGCGTGGGCTGCCATATTTTGCAATTTCACTCGATCACCAGAGTCGTGGATCAGCTCCGTGTTTCTTCTAATCTTTTTGACTGTCTACGTCTAATGTCTCTAATCAGTTTACGATCTTCTTTTGTTTCTTGTAGGACTTGTTTATTCGTTTTTCTGTGTGTCCATGGTATTCTTTGCATTTTCCTCAGAAACCACATTTCCACAGCCAGCAGATGTTTTTCGGCTAGTCTGCTCATTGTCCACGCTTCCCATCCATACAAAAGTACAGGTTCTATGTAGCACTTCAACACTTTTTTCTCGTTTTAACTGATATCTTTTTATTGGTCAGTATGTTTTTCATCTTGCAAAAGGCTACCTTCGCCATGGCAATTCTTGTTCTAATCTCTTCAAGGCATCTCCCATCAGATGTTATTACTGTTCCGAGATAACTGTACCGATTCACTTGTTTAAGAATATGCCCATTTACTTGTATATTACATTGTGGTATTTCGTTCTTCCTAGTGACGACCATAATCTATGTCTTCTTACAATTCAATTCTAACCCTAGTTGTTCACTGTGTGCAACAATCGCATCTACTAAATGTTGCAGGTCCTGTTCATTGTCTGCAATCAAGACTGTATCATCTGCATATCTAATGTTATTGATGCATCGTCTCGCAACGTCGATTCCTTCCACACCAAGCATAGTAGACAATCAAACGAACAAGAATTATAATGTAAATTTCCATTCACTAAGCAGTGACATTGTGGAAGATACCACGAAACAAAACAAATAACACGATGACCCTCGTATGGCTATTTATCGTCCTTCTGTCCAAATGGGAGGTAACGTGTGATATATTATCCCATGGCACTGAATCAGTTAACTTTGGATAGAGGCGAAAAGCAGAGAACCCGTGTGCAGGTTGGTAAATCGCACTGCAGTTGGAAATCGCAAGGAATAGGCCGTAAGGACGCTGACTGGCACAATTGTTAGGCCAGGACAAATACAAAAACCTACCCACGGGTAGATAGTGCCCGTTACCTTTGATGGAATGTGTCTAGAGTAAGCAAATCTTACACACATGAACGCCAAAGTCGGACACACTGACCTTTGATGTGTTTGCCAAAGTATGGCGCAGTCCCCTCGAAAGAGGAAAGGAAACGAAGAAGAATGGGGAGGATGAGGAAAAGAGGAAGAGGGATGAGGAGAAGATGAAGAGAAAGGAGGAGAAGAGGAAAGAGGAAGCGGAAGGGGGAAGAGGAGAAGAACAAGATGGAAGAGGAAGAGGAGGAGAACAAGAAGGACGAAGAGAAGAACAAGAAGGAAGAGGAAGAGGAGAAGAAGGAAGAGATGAAAATATAGAGAAAGATGGGGTGGGGGTGGAGTCCGCACGCGAGAGAACGAGAAATAGTCATCAATGTGTCTACTTGTCCAACTGTCTCTGCATCCGTGTCTTCGTCTCGTCTTCCGCCATATCAGTCAGTTCGTCTAGCTATCTCCACACATCACATACACACAAGCACGAGTACAGATAGGCATATAAACTGGTGGGTTTCTCGGTAAAAAAGAGAACTATCAGCAATGAATGAAGGGAACGTACAAAATACTGTCGCAATTATATTAACCAACTACAAATTATTAGCTTCATTAAATCAAACACGTCAAGGTTGTTTGGCCATTTCGAATGAATGGATCCTGGCAAAGAAGGTGAAAAGGCAGCGTTGAACTACAATTGAGAAGAAAGTGAAAAACGACATCTGGAGACAAATCAATTAAGAGGCAGCAGGATAGTGTGAAACTACAATTTCTTCTTCTTCTTCTTCTTCTTCTTCTTCTTCTTCTTCTGCGTTCATCCGGAGAGTTTTTTTTCGGACGCGATTGCGTTGTGCCTGTTCACAGCAGAGCTGCGTGCTTGCGCCGTTAGGCCGACACATCCGACTTCTGTGGGCATTTGTTGACCGGGTTAACCTTCCTGGGTAAACTACAATTTAAGAATGTAGATTCAGACATCCGAAATTAGATCAATAATAAGGTGGATGGAAAGTGCGGGATTGGAACTAAAGAATGTGGATTCAGACATCCAAATTTAGATCTATAAAAAGGTGGAAGGATACGGCAGAACTAGAACTAAAGAATGTAAATAAAGACATCCCAAGTCAGATCAATAAGAAGGTCAAAGTCGGTTCGCAGCTAGAAGCTGTAGAAAGCGAATGTTGGCGTTTCGGGTAAATAAAATAAGATGGTGGAAAGAGGTACACCGGACAAATGTACTGCCTGACCCTAATAAAGGGAGACTACAGGAATGTTAATATAGTAATGTGTACCTACACTGATACTTCACGCAGGGACGTGTTGCCTTACTCCAATAACTGGAAACTACAGAAATGTTAATATAGCAATGTTTATCTACACTGATACTTCACACACAGATGTACAGTACTAAGTCAGTATCTGAGAACTACAGAAATGTTACTCCAACAAAAATGGTATAATAGAACTACATAAATTTTACTCTAGCAAAGTATATCTACACTGATACTTCACGATTTACCCCAAACTTGGAAACTACGTAACTGTTACTATAGTAATGTGTATGTATACTTACAGACGTACAGTACAATACCGCACTAAACCAGTAACTGGGAACTACAGAAATGTTACTCCAGTAAAGTATATCTACACTAATACTTCACGATTTACCCCAATAACTGGGAACTACAGAAATGTTACTCCAGTAAAGTATATCTACACTAATACTTCACGATTTACCCCAATAACTGGGAACTACAGAAATGTTGCTATTGTAACAATATCTACACATGCAGCAGCATTAAACCACTAACTGGAAACTACAGAACTGTTACTATAATAATGTACACCTACACTGGACACGAACGCATCTGGAAACTGCATAAGTGTAACTCCGGCAATGTGTACTTAACACTGGAAACGTTACACGGTAGCACAAATACTCTTACTTCGGTCAAACGCAGTAATAATGTAAACACCATGCCCAGCCGAATGGCGTGTACAAACACCAGCACGAAACAAAACCTATTCAACACGGGAGCTCCAACGGGTCGCACGTACGTGCTTTTCGTCACAAGGTCCACCTGTTATTAAGTGTTCGTGTGTGTTTGTGTGTGTGCGCGCGTGTCTTCCTTCACAGGTAATACTGATAAGACAAAGGTCCCAATAAAATAACAACAATGACTCATAAAGATACAACAAGATACGAGTTTTCAGAAAAATCCTCGCCCTAGCCCAATTGGAAACCACCCCTTGTGTTTTCCAGCTGATTGGACGGGGAATTTTGGAGCCACGAACTGTAACTTGGTTGCCGAACTGACGCTCGGGTTTGGGTTTAACTTGACAGGTAACGTACAGAAACGTGTGTGATGTGGTCACACTGACGATGTCAACTGTACTGGTTTAAGTCTCAGGGAATAGGTTTGAAGTGTGTGGACAGCCAGCGAAATACCTTTGTTTAACTGAAAGTTTACTGACAGCCAGCGGAATACCTCTGAATGACTGAAAGTTTGTTGACAGCCAGCGAAATACCTTTGGTTA
The DNA here is from genome assembly GCA_014155875.1 of Cepaea nemoralis. Taxonomy (NCBI): domain Eukaryota; kingdom Metazoa; phylum Mollusca; class Gastropoda; order Stylommatophora; family Helicidae; genus Cepaea; species Cepaea nemoralis. The sequence continues at coordinate 212,506 of JACEFZ010016707.1, forward strand.
ACTGAAAGTTTACTGACAGCCAGCGGAATACCTCTGAATGACTGAAAGTTTGTTGACAGCCAGAGGAATACTTTTCACTGACAAAGGTTTGTTGACAACCTACGGACAAAATTCGCTGACAACGGAATACCTATGAATGACTGACTGAAAATTTTTGACAGCCTGGAGAATTACCTTTGGCTGACAAAGATCGCTGACAATGGAATACCTTTGACTGACTGAAAGTTTGTGGACAGCGGAATACCGTTGACTGACTGAAAGTTTGTGGACAGTGGAATACCTTTGACTGACTGAAAGTTTGTGGACAGCGGAATACCGTTGACTGACTGAAAGTTCGCTGACAACGGAATACCTTTGACTGACTGAAAGTTCGCTGACAACGGAATACCTTTGACAGACTGAAAGTTTGTGGACAACAGAATACCGTTGACTGACTGAAAGTTCGCTGACGACAGAAAACCTCTGAGAGATTGATTTAAGAATGGAAAACAAGGCATACCCGGAACAATCCACAGATGTTCCGTTTCCCGCAGCAGACATCGTCAGGTGTAGATGCTGATGGCTCCAGTCACGCTGATTGTAAGCACGTCCTATTCTACCTCTCACGCCTTCCTTCTTGCCAGGCCCAATCTCAGCAAGATTGCTTAGTACTGAATCCTGACCTGGTAACATCCTAATTTACCTATCCACAGACGTTAAATTCAAGTACCAGTCTTCTACAGTCCGTTTTTTTTTTCTTGTTCTGGATATGGAGGAAGGAAGGAGGGCACTGCAACACAATCCCCGTGAAGATGAAACTACAGCAAAAGTGTCAAATCATAAACATACATGGAATGAGAGAAAGCGACACCAGACAGAGACCAATGATCTGATGGCGTGGGGGAGCAACCGTTGCCGTTGAAAGACTGGGTAATGACGCATTCTGCTTCTTTGACACCCTGGCTAGCTAGAGATCTTCAACGCTCGTTTTAATGCGCCAACAATGCTAGAAGACCCTCCCGTGTGTTGCCGGGGCCCATAAGGGAAGCAAAGAATAGCAACACTGCAGCCTACCATGCATGTCGTAAGAGGCGACTAAGGAGGCTTGATGGTTCCGTCGCCCTGCTACTGAGTGAGTGCGTGGCGCGACACTGTGAGCTGTGAGTTTCGTGTGAAATGCTTTTGAATCTGCCCGAGGTTTTTTGGAACGTGACTGCATGTTCGGAGTGATGGCAGATGGCTATGTCCCAGAGTTAACTGGTTTTTGCCTTATGCAGAAATGCGTGGCTGCTGGGCTTCTGGTTGACTGCCACTGCCATCGACGATGAACTGTATTTCGTGGACTGTGTGGGTGAACATCTAGGAAACATCCAGACGGGAAAATGACTGCAGATTCCATCAGAAATGAACTGGGTGTTTTGTGGGGGGCCTATTGTGTTGACATTCTGGCGGCAGCATTATGCACAGTGTATCTGTGCGGGCTGTTGTTTGTCGAGACTCCTGTCTTTTCCACTTTTCACATTGGGCAGTGGGGAGCATTTTGTATGATATTCACTGGCACAGGAACGGAGCATAATGGGGACGACCCGTTGCTGTGAAGTTGGAACTGCGACTAACTAACTAACTAACTGCTAGAAGACCGCATTGTTCAGAAGAAAGTACATCCCCGGTGTTTAACGACTACCACGCGAACACTTGAAACCACACTTCTTAAAGTACCCGAAAACAAACATTGTAAACGCGTTAAGTCCGCGATGTACGTTACTAATTTTAAATTATTCAATTTACACGTGGCTTTTACGATACAAGCGAACCCTATATCTGAAAGTCAAGTGTAGGCCGCGAATAAATGTGTTTAATCTTAACTGGCCAGTGCTCTATTAGCAGGCTTCTGGGCTTCTGCTGAATTCCCGCTGCATTTCAACCGTGTCCGAGTGAATATGACAATTTGGAGTGTGTAGCAGGTACATGCTTGCTGCTGCTCCTCCTAGATGTTCTTCTTCTTCCTTTTCTATTTAATTTTCTTCTTTGTTTCCATTTTTCAACACGTTCGATTCTAGTCAATATAACTTCACCCTTCCTACTCCTGCATGGTGTTGACAAACGAGCCTAACTCTATAATCCTCCCTTCCCGCTTCTGGTGATCGGAAGTACCTTGTCTTGCTTGCTCCGCGGCGGAGTTTTTATCACTCACTGAAATGGTGCCCTATGCGCGTGTGCTGTGTAAGAGCGCGCATTTGTGTCTGTGCACGCATGCATACGTACGTACGAATATATGTTTGTATTAATGCATGCATACGTACGTGCAAATATATGTATGTATTAATGCATGCGTGAGTATGCATACACGCATTATGTATGTGTATGTATACGCACACACTAGTTATAACAAACAGCTGGTTGCATGCATGCCTTCACACAGCCACAATTACAGATGTGAGAGTACACGATCCTGATTTCAGGTCTGGCGGTGCTCAATCTGTATGTCTAACACAGCCATGAAACAGCCCTGGTTACACATATATACGATGTAACATACTGTCCTTTAATAATGTTATTTAACACCCTGTCATTTAGGAATATCATTTAACATGTTGTCCATTGGGAATATGATTTAACATACCGTCCAGTGGGAATGTGATTTGAACAAATCGTGTTACAAGTAAAATATAACTGAACTTAATCCTGACTACATGTATGATTTTACACTGCCTTATTTACAGGCACAATTGTACCTATCCCTGGTTATACCCCTAGCTGAAGATGGATTTTATATCTGATTCAGTGCAAAAGAAAAAGTAAGATTGGACCAAACATGGCGCACAATCAAATGAACAAGTATTATAATGTACATTTCCGTTCACTGAGCACTGAAATTGCGGAAGATATCACGAAGCAAAACAAATACCACGATGAACCTTGTATGGCGATATATCGTCCTTCTGTCCAAATGGGATGTCATATGTGGCGATATATTACCATTCGGCACTGAATTACATATAAAACGGCGACTGATGTCATGAACTTAGACAACTCTAACAAATACTGTTTACATAACCATGGTTAAATGTACAGTCTACCCGACACTGGATGTATACTGCTATATAGGCATTGTTAATAGTAAGAGTTAACACAAACTGGTTACTTGTGCCACGTAGTTTGAGATGTTAACATAGGACTGGTTACTTGTGCCACGTGGTTGAGATGTTAACACAAACTGGTTACTTGTACCACGCAGTTTGTGATGTTAACGGTCCTCAATGAACCAGTGACAGAATGTGTCTGTTGTTGTGGCGATGTGAGTTGTAGTTCACACAGTGACGCTACGATAAGCCACGGTATAAAATACCCGGTGCTTGGTTTTGGTTCTCAGCTGGAGGAAGTAAAAGGCAATGAGGAAGGGAATTGGCCAGGCCAACCTTGGGTAAATGTGTCAGCCAGTTGGCGTGCTGGATGCCAGATTACGACAGGTTCTATTAGATGTGTTTATCGGAACAATCTTGACTATTCAGTCACAATGACAACAAAATATCAACAACGTTTCGACGAATGTTCTATTCTCTTCTTCAGGCTCACGTACAATAACCAAGAATTAGCTGCAATTGTCCTATGCATAAACAACTTGTATGGAAGCAGGGCTACTTAAGCCTCACGAGTTTCTCATACTTAATTAGTGTACAAGTTAAACATATAGAGTTAATCTCGTGGCAGAAACCGCCCAGGGGCTGTGAATTGATAGCTCTTCAGATCAGCTTCCTTACTCGCAGCTTTTCCTTATCATGTAAACATCTGGTAGCCAGCCAATTTACTGACTGACACAACCAGGAGAGCCGTACCAGGCAAAGAAACAACTCTTTATCTGATGATTGACTGAGTAGGCCTTAAATCTGTTGCACTGGCAAATTGTTAGGAAAGAAAATATACCCACGAGTAGACAAATCCCATTACCTAACATCTTAAGGAAGTGTAGACCTTACATAAATGCATGCGGAAACGGACACACTGACCTACATGGTGCATGGCTCGGTGTGATGCATTTCCCTCGAAAAAGGAACGAAGAAGAAGATTTATACTACACACTGCAACCATGGATCCGACATTAAATTCATTCCTTGTATACAGTATCAATGGCGTAATGTATACCACACGTTTCTGACAGAAAATCTCCCTATCTGCAATCTTAATTGCACCAATCTTCGACAAAGCTGCTGAGTGACATACACGGACACATAAATTGCCGGGACATTCCTGGATCTAAAAAAATAATAAAAATAATGCATGTTGCTGATAAGAGTGAAAGAGAAAGAAAAAAAAAACATCCTTTTTTCTGGGGCAGGGGTGGAAGAAGCAAAACATAGAAAACTATATAACATATCACTATATAAGATATAGGTATGCATTAGCAAACATGTGACTAACTACAGCATATGCAGTAAGTAACGTAAAAGACTTGTGCGCATCCTAAGGCTAACTGCTGTTAGACACAACAGGCACTCGGTAGGCCAATGTCTCGCCGGCCGTCTTTTCTTCCCAAGACGTTTCCTGGCACTCAAGGGTGCCCAGGTCAATATTTAAAAAAAAAAATCCCAATCCACTCCGAACGCGGATCGAACCCACTAGCACCGGACCGGCAGGGCTGCGTGGAGCCAGTACCCTTTCGCGGCTCCATACAACACATGGAGTGATCTAATATATGTCGGACTATCTATAACACATGGGAAGCAATAACAATCATGTCACTAACATAACATAGAAGGCATGTGGCGGAAAGGATAACAGCGCTCCTTCTTAAACTTCTGATGCGCTAATGGCAGAGATGGCAGTTCAATCCCTACACCGGCATTAAGTTGGACATAAAGCGTTGACTTCTCGTTCAGAAAGCAATGACAAATTACTGACTGTAAAAAATGCCTAGAAAATCAATACGGGGTAGATCGCGACGTCCTGCGAAGAACATACATTTTACTTAACCATAACACATGGCATCACTATCACTATACAATACAAAGGGCCGCACACAACAGTAAACTTGGATGTGACGCAACAACCATGGCTGCTGCACTGCTCGCTGTCAACCCTCGTATTTTCCCGCCTGCACTAAACAAATATAGCACTAATAATAAACGCGGCACGCGCAAACGTCACTTGTCCTGACAAAAGGCCGACCTGATACAGCAGGTGGCGGTGCCACAGAGCCCCTCAGACCGTGCGCCATGGGGCTTCCGGGGCGGGATTTGTCGAGTCGGGGGGGGGGGGGGGAGAGGGGCACCTGCAGGGGATGAGGCGCTGAGCAGGTATCTGGCCCTTAGAACCGCTGTTTCTTTGTGAACTAACACAAGGTCAAGGTAATTCTACGGCCGACACTGTCGCAAGAACGGGGAGGGCTGGGTGGTTACATACAAGTCAAGGTAAAGGACCCTCTATTATTGCCTACTATGGACAACAAGCGGTTACCGTGGCGAAGGCCTTACGGCCCGCTTACTCGCGTTCGAAACAGCTGCGACCGATTTGGCAGCAGACTGAGCTGCGCTGGGTTTTAACCAATTGGTATGGGAGCCGGTCGTTCAGAAAGCAATGGCAAACTACTACACGTAAACTTACCAAGACATCAACAACAGCAGTAAAATGCTGGTGTTGACAGCGATGCCCTGTAAAAAAAAAAGGATATGCCAAAAAACAAAAAACAAAACAAATGAACAACAATAACTTTCAAATTGAATTACGAAATGTGCCTGATTTGCTTGCTTGCTTGCGTTAGCTGGCTGTGAACTCCAGCGTGGAGTCCTGTATGTCGGATGAAGACATCCTGTTGTCCAACATCAGTGTGATGTCATACCGGACCTGAGGTTTGCGTGAGTATCCGTTGTCCCTTGTCTGGCTTATTGGTGTGCAGACTGGTGGTTCCTCGCCGTGCAGACACTCTCCGACTTCGGAATGAATCAGCGATCCTACCGCGTTAGCCAGGACCCCGAAGGGACCTTTTGCCCAGGACGCACGACTAGGACGTGCTAGTAGGTCTTGGCCAGTATAGAACCTGGCCCTGGTGCCTTGGAAACACCTCTGCGTCCCTGTGCCTGATTAATTCACAGGATTATTAATCTGAGAGGGATTACAACTTTGCTTATGAGATTGAAATGGGAGAGGGCAATGGGAAAATGACCGAAAAAATGACTCTTTTACAAGCCATAAGTAGCATTGGGTATATGGTGATAGATCCAGATTTGCATATAGCAACAGATGGGTGATGTGGTCAGCTTCATGTCTGCAGTCTTTACTTCCCCACACATTTCCTGGTACCTATTTTAGGTCGGATTGAACGGGGTTGGGGGAAATGAAGGTCAATTAGTAAAAACTCCGCCCCGATGAGGGTTCGAAAACATGACAACCAGGTCGGCAGGCGAGAATCTAACCACTACACTAGCGCGGCTTCCATGGTTACATATACTAGGTGCTGCTGGCAGTAGATGAGAGCCGCGGTGGCGCCACATATACTAGGTGCTGCTGACAGTAGATGTGAGCCGTGGTGGCGCCACATATACTAGGTGCTGCTGGCAGTAGATGTGAGCCGCGGTGGCGCCGTGCCTAGCATGATGGTGGTCATGTATTTGAATCCCCTCCTCGCAGATTTGTAGAGATAACTGGCTCCGTCTCCCAGGTCGATGAGGCCAAAAAGGTGTACCAGCCGAAGTCCTAGGAAGCAATGGCGCCAGGAGTGATATTCACCACATCACTTATTCAGCGGCGATTGGTCTATATACCAAACATGCATCCAGGCGTGTGAAAAGGGTCTTTTGCTTAATTACTATATACCTTGCATGCTCCAAAGCTTGTACATGTGGTCTTTACTTAACCCCACGATATGAGGTGGAGTGACTCATTCCTTTCTTTTAATGTCCATCCGAATATCCACCGCGCCATGTTGATCCAAGAGATCCCCAACCTGTGTCATCACGCCCGAGGTGAAGACTGATGATAACTGATCCCCAGCAGTTTCGGTGCCGAGCCTCCATTAAACATTCTGCCAGCTTGGCTGGATCTGGATCTTATCTGCATGTTGCCTGTTCCGAGTCTCCATTGAACATTCTGCCAGCTTGGCTGCATCCGAGACTCCATTGAACATTCTGCCAGGCTGCATCTTGCCCATATCTTCCTGTTGTCTGATCCCAGTCTCCATTGAACATTCTGCCAGCTTGGCTGTACCCTACCCATATCTGTCTTCGTGTTGGCTGTATTGAGCCCTGATTGTACACGCTGCTTGGCTGTATCCTCAATCATATCTCGACTCTGTCCATTTCTATACATGACGCTTCTCCGCTTCTCGCTCTCGAGTCCTCAACTTCCTTTTCTTTCCACTTACAGCAGCACTCGTTATATTGTGTACTACGAGAAGTCACTTAATTTTCATTGTGTTTGTCTGTGTTTTTTAATGCAAGAAACTCCTCTGAGACTTGCAATGATTCGCATTTCAAAATGCTCAATTTCAGAAGAACTATATTCAGTGTGAACAAGTGTCTCCCGAATAAATCGTAACTACCATAAACAGGTTTACAAAGGAGGACGAGGAGGAGGAGGAGCAAGAGCAGGAGGAGGAGGACGACGACGACGACGACAAAGAAGAAGAAGAAGAAGAAGAAGAAGAAGAAGAAGAAGAAGAAGAAGAAGAAGAAGAAGAAGAAGAAGAAGAAGGAAGTGGAGGATGAGACACGGGACAGCATGCCGTGGGTAGACATGATGGTCAGTTCCACAAGACATCGGTTATCAGAAGAAAAAGGCTGGACAACAGCTGATAACTCACAGATAAATTAAATGATTAACACGTGTCAAAGAAGGTCAGTGACAGGAAAATTAAGACGCAAATAATACCTCTCTCTCTCTCTCCATCGCTTTGTCTTGGTCTGCCCCTCTTTCTGTCTGTCTCTCTCACACGCTCTCACTTCTATTTCTCATCAGCCGCTGTCCCCCGCTCTCACTTGTTTCTCATCGGCCTCTGTCTCTCTCTCTCTCTCTCTCTCTCTCTGTGTGTGTGTGTGTGTGTGTGTGTGTGTGTGTGTGTGTGTGTGTGTGTGTGTGTGTGTGTGTGTGTGTGTGGTGTGTGTGTGTGTGTCTTTCACTATTACCCTTTTCCACGGTGGCCTCTCTCTCTCTCTCTCTCTCTCTCTCTCTCTCTCTCTCTCTCTCTCTCTCTCTCTCTCTCTCTCTCTCTCTCTCTCTCAGCGAGTTAAATCATCAACATATCTGCTATCGTATTATCGTTGCCTGCTTTACATTACAGAATAATATATCACTTTTCACCAATAAGTGAACAAATTGAACTTAACTCGAAGACTTGTGAACCAGATATGCAGCACGGGTAGAAGATGTAAAACATACTGAAAACAGCAAAAACACTGCTTCAGGGTCTGACGGGGTCACATACGCTCATGGATATAGGGAGAATGGTAACGGAAGGGATTGACCAGAGGATCTGGCCGACATCCAGTTGTCAGAAGAAAGGCCAGACAGACATACAACCAAATTGTAACTGGTATCATTAGTAGAAGATGAGGTCGGAGCGCATATGGGAATTTCCTGAGTGCTGTGATGTCGGTTCCTGACTCACATCAACGGAACATAAAGACCCCAAGTTATCATTATCATGTGCCATGCATGAGCGGTCATGATTCGCCATCTCACTCGATCACCAGAGTCGTGGATCAGTTCAGTGTTCTTGTCTCGACAATATACAACGTGGCCAAGCCATCCAGGTATTTACTTCTCTACCCTCCCCTTGTTCTCTTCCCCTCAATCTTGCCAGTTGTCACCAAGTTCTCCAATTTATTTATTCTCATAACATGACCAAAAAATTGTGACTATCGCAAAATATAATTTTCTTGGCATATGTAAAGAAGGTAGTTTGTCATTGCTTTCCTTCTTAGGAGTGACCATACTGGTCAATGACCGTAGTCATCGTCTCCCAACAAAATTTTTAAAAATAAAAAGAGATCATCTGCCTACCGTTGTGAAGCTGGAGACCGTTACCTACAACTATCTGTTCGGCTGCTCTTCAACATCATCACCAACTGCAACCATGACTTCACATAACCCTGATCGGGAAGCTAAACGGGTACTCCACCTTGCCCAAGGGTGTCCCTTAGGCTAGCGGAGGGAAGGAGGGACCTTACTTCTCCTTTGGTAGGGGATACCCCTACTCCGCTACCCCAAGAACACTCTCCTCTATCAAACACTCATCTCAGGCTTGGTAACAAAATATGTTCACCATCAGCCGAGGGATGTTGGCCAGCTATATGCATATGAGGCAACACATAAGGATGCCGTTAGTAACAATCCTTACTGCGAGAATGTGTCTATCTTCTAAATAAAGTGTTAGAGCGGTCTATGCGTGTTAGTCACGGTTTCAACTTCACGGCAAAAGGTCGCCCCATTATGCTCCGTACCTGTGCCAGTGAATATCACACACAATAAACCTCACTGCCCCATATGAAAAGTGGAACAGACAGGAGTCTCGACAAACCAACAGCCCGCACAGGTATACTATGCATAAGACCGCTGCCAGAATGCCAACACAAAAGTCTGCCACGAAAATTACAGTTAAATTAATCCTCGAAGGAAGCGTGTATAACAAGGGACAGTATCGAAAAAATTCTACAAAGCTTCCAAGAAAATATCCGTTGCTTCCACTGTTCAACATTCTAAACTTCAAATATTGAGCACAACCCAATACTGGCAACGCCGATCGCATTCTGGTATGAACCTAAGGCCTATCCACGTCAATATGGAAGCACTATACTCGAGTTTCGCTCTCGTTTGAGCTCGTCAGTAGTGCATATCTCTGACCGGATCCGGAAACAGTCCCGGATCACGCGTGTGAAGCGGGTGTGTAACCACGCGGCACACACTGGACACACCAAATTATCACAACAGAACATCACAACGCTACCCATCATAGGCTATGCTCAAGCTTGCCCAATCGCCGCGACCGACGTCCGTCAATCGATGGGACCCGAACGATCAGGACTTCTCACTGGCAAGGAACACCAGGCCTCCTAAATCCAGTGAGCAATAATCAACTGATTATGTGGTTGTTTCGGGATCTGTTTCCGGATCCGGTCAGAGATATGCACTACTGACGAGCTCAAACGAGAGCGAAACTCGAGTATAGTGCTTCCATATTGACGTGGATAGGCCTTAGGTTCATACCAGAATGCGATCGGCGTTGCCAGTAGTGGGTTGTGCTCAATATTTAAATTTCAAATCCCGAAACAACCACATAATCAATTCTAAACTTTGATTTATTTGGTTGTTTCGGGATTTGAGATTTAAAGATTGCGCACAACCCACAACTGGCAACGCTGATCGTATTCCGGTACAAACCTAAGGCTTTGTCCACGTCAATTTAGAATTTTTCAAATTGACGTGAAATTGACGTCGACAAGGCCTTAGGTTCCTAAGGGAATACGATCAGCATCAGCTTGCCAGTTGTGGATTGTGCTCAATCTTTTAATTCTAAACTTTATCATTAATTTGCTTATCGTATTGTGCTGCAAGTGCAGGAAAATAAGAAAACAGTCAATTTTAAGCAATACCTGCTGTTTGAAGATTTAGATAATAACCTTCTATTTTTAGCAAACAGGAGAGCTTGCTATGTCTTAAAATTAATCAAGCAAAGCTGTGTTTTCTTAACTTGTAAATCAGATTCTTTAAATATGTTAAAGCCACTAGACAAGCAATATCAGGTTTATTCTTTGAGTTCCTTATTGCTCTTAGCTTCCTACCTTTAAGGCGAGAGGTGTCAGAACACTCTCCTCCAGCAGTAGCAATTTTTACAAGGGCATGCTCAAATATTGGACCTCTATGATATTTCTGTTTACACTAATGACCTTCCCCTTTACATCTCTACTTCCGCTTGGGATCTCTTCGCTGCTGATTGTACCATCTTCAATCTACTCAAGCCACACACACATACTACAAGATACTTAAGGTGACTCTGTAAAACTACTTGATCAAAATTAGCAGTATCAACCGCTTACCTATAAACAGTTCAAAGATTATGTCAATGATTATTCATCATCATCATGTGCCATGCCATTGTTCACCATCTCTCACAATCACCAGTCATGCCCCAGGTCTGTGTTCTTGTCCAGATTATCCATGTGGCCAAGCCATCCAGGTATTTATTTCTCTGCCTTCCCACTGTATTTTTCCAATATTCTGCTAGCTGTCACTAAAGTTTTCTTGTTTATCTCATCTCATCTCATCTCATCATGTTCCTCTTGTACCTTGCGGTGTCGGGGTGAAGTAAGTATAAACAGTGGGAGAGTGCCCGCTTATGGGCTACATGTATCGATTCCCATGGACTCTGTTATTCCCTGCATCCATCGTTTACATGGTCGGCTTCTTCCTCTGCTTCCATCTGGTCTGTACATCATTGCTTGCTTCTGTTCATATTCTGCCCCAAATGTTTTGACTGTCTACATCTAATTTCACTAATCAATTTACAATTTTCATTTGTTTGTTGTAGAACTTCCTCATTTTCTGTCTGACCCTGATATTCTTTTGCAATGCTTATTAAAAACTAACAAAAGCATCTCAGCCTCTCCAAACAATCACTGCAATTATGTTATAAATATCTAATATATAAAATATATAAATGTCTAAATGTCTAATAACTAACCAACACTTACAGTGGTACATTTATTGCACGTAACAATGCTTTTAGCCAAAACATATTCCAGCTGGTACAAAGTAAAACATTTTTACACCAAGATGCAGGACTTATGTTCTTTAGTCACATATTCCAACACATCTGGATTACTGCTTTACTTGACGGAATGCTAGTCCTAGTGCCAGTAGATATACAGCCTACATTAATGAGCACTTCATCTAACCTTCCACAGAAAATTTCAGCATTGTCAGAGATTGTTTTTGTCATACACTATAGAATTCTCTCCCTTTAAGATAAAAACTGATTTACAACAAACCAAAACTCATTCCTGCTGCTCTGATAATCCCCCCTTCTCCATACAACCACTGTTTCAACATAGCACAAGAGAGATGCTTTATCTTCATCATCTATGTTTCTTCAAGTCTAAAATCGATCTGTTAAAAATGAGTCTTGCCTATTGAAAAACATAATGTATAGGAAAGACAAGATAGTTCTAGAACAGACTTCATATATAAAGGCCTGCCATTATGGTAAATTAAAGATTTTAATCTAGAACAGCCTTCAGACATGAAAGTCTACTATAATGAGAAAATAAAAATATTCTACATCAGCCCTAAGACATGAAAGCTGAAACAATGAGAAAAGAAATGATGGCTCTTGGACATGCCAGTGAGAAAGAAAAGATGGTTCTACAGTAGTCCTCAGACATAGAAAGCTGAGTGGGAGTCTCCATGGCGAAGTGGTCAAGTGGTCTGCATTGGGCTCCGAAGGTTGTGGGTTGAATTCCGGGCCGCATCCATCAGTTCACGAGTGCATTTTTTTTAGACTCCCGAGGGTCATCGCTGGAGCTACGGAGTTCGTGCTTTATGCAATGCTTTCCACACTGCGGAAAGAGAGTATGCCATATGGGATAAAATCCTGGTGCAATGAAGTCGAACCCTGTTAACTTTTAAGCAACTTTTTAAGACATAAAAGCTGACACAATGAGAAAGAAAAGATGAATCTATAATAGCTCTCAGACATGATAGCCTTCCACAACTAGGAAAACAAGATGTACTCACCCACATCTGCTGTTGGCAACATGTTCCCCGACATCTTCACCTCCTCAAACTTCGAGTTCAACAAGTTCAACCTGTGTATCAACACAAGCAATATCAGATCAGCTGTACAGCCAGGCTTGGCAAATGAGTGTACTCTGGTTTGTCTGTATTATGTTGTAAAAGATAGCTGTGGCACTGCTGATGATGATGGTAGTGGTTGTAGTGATGGCAGGGATGAATCATGATAATGATAAAGATGATTGTACTGATAGTAATATTGGCAGTGATGAGATGACAATGACATCCTGGAGTTGCCGACCAATGCGGACAGATGCAAGGTGTTGCAGGAAAGGTCATACCTCAAGGTAGCTGTGCAAAAGGAATTCCTCCTGCATGACTCCCTGGATGCTGTCAAGGGCCAGAGGCTGCTAAGAGGAAGATCATGGGTGGTCAGGCAGAAGATACCATCAGAGATGTGTGCACACTTGAGAAGATTGGCAGAGGCAAGGCGTGGCCAGTGTGCCAAATATAAATTCAGACTTGTGTGGGGTTATAATCACATTGGGACGTGAGTATAGGGAGTGACCAGCAGGCGTTACGGAAGCTGAAATTCAGCAATTAATTCATGACTACTCTCGTCCTAGTGATGTGATTATATATATAGATGGCTCTGTGTTAAGATGGAAAAAAGTGCCTGGGGATTCAAAGCAAAACAAAATGGCCAATGTTTGGTAAAGGAGAGCTTGACATATGATACCACAACCTCACGTCTGAGAATGGAGGTGGAGGGTTACTGCAGCTTTCCGCTGGTTGGAGAACAAACTGTATACGCATGTTGTGACTGTAACTGATTCACAAAGCATGCTGGCAAAGGTGAAGACTGGCATGCTTCGTGCAGAATGGCATGCATCGATTCAGATGTCGCGGGTTGTGAGCATTCGCTGGATCTGTTCTCCAGGACACTCTGGTGTTGTTGGATATGAGCAGACAGACAGATTGGCTGGTGCTGCATCATTAAGGAGTGATCTGATGCATAAGACAGATGTGGCGAAGGCCCTCTGGGAGAATGTTATTAATGCAGAAGAACAGATAGACTATCATGAATGCAGCAGCAAGGGGTGGTCAGAGGATCTGGTCGACAGTCGTCACTCAGAGATAAAGCTAGATGGACATATAATAAGAAAGGGAGTCTCCGTGGCAAAGTGGTCAAGCTGTCTGACTCTGGCTCTGAAGATTGTGGGTTCGATTCCAGGCCACACCCTTCGGTTCAAGGGTGCATTATTTTTCGGAGACTCATGGGAGTCGTCGCTGGAGTAACGGAGTTTGTGCTTTGTGCAATGCTTTCGGCAGTTCGCTGCAGAAAGGGACTAAGCCATATGGGGAAAACCCGGTGCAATGAAGTTGACCCTGTCGACTTTGAAGCAACTTTTTTATAATCAGATTGCAACGAACCACTCTCACACTAACCTCTGTTGTGACAATCTTTAACACTGTATACAATCTAACCTCTGTTGTGACAATCTTTAACACTATATACCTCTCACACTAACCTCTATTGTAACAATCCTTAACAGAGACACCACTCTACATCTGTTGTGACAATCTTTAAGACAGCTACCACTCTCACACTAACTTTGTTATGACAATCTTTAACACTGCAATCCACTCATTCTAACCTCTGTTGTGACAATCTTTAACACTGTATACCTCTCACACTAACCTCTATTGTAACAATCCTTAACAGAGACACCACTCTACATCTGTTGTGACAATCTTTAAGACAGATACCACTCTCACACTAACTTTGTTGTGAAAATCTTTAACACTATATACCTCTCACATTAACCTCTGTTGTGACAATCTTTAACACCATTTACCTCTCACATTAACCTCTGTTGTGACAATCTTTAACACAGCATACCTCTCACACTAACCTGTTGTGACAATCTTTAACACTATACCTCTCACTCTAATCTTTGTTGTAACAATCTTTAACACAGATACCACTCTAACCTCTGTTGTGACAATCAATCTTTAACAGTGCGTATTACTCACTCTAACCTCTGTTGTGACAATCTTTAACACTGCATTCCACTCAACCTCTATTGTAACAATCTTTAACACAGATACCACACAACCTCTGTTGTGACAATCTTTAACATTGTATACTACTCTAACCTCTGTTGTGACAATCTTTATCACTGTATACCACTCACACTAACCTCTGTTGTGACAATCTGTAAGATCACATACCTCTCTCACACTAACCTCTGTTGTGACAATCTGTAAGATCACATACCTCTCTCACACTAACCTCTGTTGTGACAATCTAAGATCACATACCTCTCTCACACTAACCTCTGTTGTGACAATCTTTAACATTGTATACCACTCACACTAACCTCTGTTGTGACAATCTTTAACACTGTATACCACTCACACTAACCTCTGTTGTGACAATCTTTATCACTGTATACCACTCACACTAACCTCTGTTGTGACAATCTGTAAGATCACATACCTCTCTCACACTAACCTCTGTTGTGACAATCTGTAAGATCACATACCTCTCTCACACTAACCTCTGTTGTGACAATCTAAGATCACATACCTCTCTCACACTAACCTCTGTTGTGACAATCTTTAACATTGTATACCACTCACACTAACCTCTGTTGTGACAATCTTTAACACTGTATACCACTCACACTAACCTCTGTTGTGACAATCTTTAACACTGTATATTACTCACACTACCCTCTGTTGTGACAATCTGTAAGATCACATACCTCTCTCACACTAACCTCTGTTGTGACAATCTAAGATCACATACCTCTCTCACACTAACCTCTGTTGTGACAATCTTTAACATTGTATACCACTCACACTAACCTCTGTTGTGACAATCTTTAACATTGTATACCACTCACACTAACCTCTGTTGTGACAATCTTTAACACTGTATACCACTCACACTAACCTCTGTTGTGACAATCTTTAACACTGTATATTACTCACACTAACCTCTGTTGTGACAATCTTTAACATTGTATATTACTCACACTAACCTCTGTTGTGACAATCTTTAACATTGTATATTACTCACACTAACCTCTGTTGTGACAATCTTTAACACTGTATACCACTCACACTAACCTCTGTTGTGACAATCTTTAACATTGTATATTACTCACACTAACCTCTGTTGTGACAATCTTTAACATTGTATATTAATCACACTAACCTCTGTTGTGACAATCTTTAACATTGTATATTACTCACACTAACCTCTGTTGTGACAATCTTTAACACTGTATACCACTCACACTAACCTCTGTTGTGACAATCTTTAACACTGTATACCACTCACACTAACCCCTGTTGTGACAACCTTTAACACTGTATACCACTCACACTAACCCCTGTTGTGACAACCTTTAACACTGTATACCACTCACACTAATCTCTAATGTGACAATGTTTACCACTGTATACCACTCACACTAACCTCTGTTGTGACAATCTGTAAGATCACATACCTCTCTCACACTAACCTCTGTTGTGACAATCTGTAAGATCACATACCTCTCTCACACTAACCTCTGTTGTGACAATCTTTAACACTGTATATTAATCACACTAACATCTAATGTGACAATGTTTACCACTGTATACCACTCACACTAACCTCTGTTGTGACAATATTTAACACTGCATACCACTCTCATACTAACCTCTGTTGTGACAATCCTTTATTCTTGAGATCACTCCTGACTTTCTCCCCGACATGGCGATAAACCTCCACCAGAGCATTTACAGCAGCTTCCCGTACCTGCAAATACAAAAGAAGGAATTTCATAGCTTCTGCAGAAATTCCTTGTTCTACATGCATACAGAACAAGTTATTGCAGTTCATCCTGTCTGCTTCTGTCATCTACCTGATTGCCCGTCTCTCAGCACTCTTTCTACACATTTGTCCCTGTTCCTCCAATGTCTCTCTATTTCTATCTCTGTTTCATTGTATATGTCAATCTAAGTCTGTATCGTCTGTCTGCCATTGTGTCTTCTGTCACTAGTTCTTTGTTTCAAAAGTCTATGTCTCATTACATCTGTCTTCCCATGACTTTATATCTTCCTGTGTCTTTTTCTCCCTTTATCTTCCCATATCTCATCTTCCTTCCTACATGTCTCAATTTTCCTAAATGTCTCTATCTTCCTACATCTGTCTCCATGAATGTCTCTGTTTAAACTTTTCACAAACATCATTCTCCATCTTCCCCTGCCCCTCTTGCCAAGTTATTTCTCCACATGAGGATAATTTCTCTAGTCTACTTCTCTTATCAGTATGCACCATAAACGTTATGTTTTTTCCCTATGGTATGAAAGTTCACATTGTGATCATGTACTACCTGCAGCTCTCAAAATCTTAGCGCTAGTTTCAGTTTGTCCACAAAACTATCAACAGTCTGTCCACAAAACTATCAACAGTCTGTTCACAAAACTATCAACAACATTCTGTCCACAAAACTATCAACAACATTCTGTCCATAAAACTATCAACATTCTGTCCACAAAACTATCAACATTTTGCCCACAAATCTATCAACATTCTGCCCACAAAACTCTCAACAATCTGTCCACAAAACTCTCAACATTCTGCCCATGAAACTCTCAACATTCTGTCCACAAAACTCTCAACATTCTGCCCACAAAACTCTCGACATTCTGTCCATGAAACTCTCAACATTCTGTCCACAAAACTCTCAACATTCTGCCCACGAAACTCTCAACATTCTGCCCATGAAACTCTCAACATTCTGCCCATGAAACTCTCAACATTCTGTCCACAAAACTCTCAACATTCTGCCCACAAAACTCTCGACATTCTGCCCAAAAACCACATCTTCACTTCATCCAGTTTCTTCACCATTTCACTATTCATTATCCAGTATTTGCTATCATACCTAAACCTACATACTACATCTATTACAACATACATTCATTATATAATACATAATATAGCTAAAACTACATACATTCATTTTAAAATATATACTACATCATAAACTATGTAAATACATTCCAAAATATATACTATGTCTAACACTACCTACATATATTCTAAAATATATACATCTAAAACTAGATACACACATTTATATAAACAAAAACGGGGGGGAGGGGGGAGCCTGAGTGGTCTCAAGGTATGGTGTCTGCCTCGAGTGCTGGAGGTCCTGGGTTCAAGCCCCGATGAGGACCGGGATTTTTTCACGTGGACTTCTAGTAATAAAATTTCCCCTGGTCTCTGGGTAGTCAGATCGGACGCCCGTGTGTATTGTTGCGCATGTAAAAAATCCCTTGGCAGTTGGAAATCGAAAAAGTGTAGCCTAACGGCGCTGCCTGGGCAAAATTTGAAGTTAAAAATCTACCCAAAGTATTTAAGGATCCTCGCTGGTGCTATGGAGTTCGTGCACTGAGCTGAGTTTCTGCGGACTCAGGCTTGAGTTAGGAGAAGAACGGAGCACTTATGGGTTACACCCGTGTGCCGTGATGTTGATCCATTGACTAAACTAAATTAAACTAGTTTTATAAACATCTAAAACTGCATACAAACATTCTAAAATATATACATCTAAAACTACATACATACTAAACAATTTACTATATCTTAAACTATGTAAATATACTCTCAAATATAGACTACATATAACATTTTTGCAAATATATTCTAAAATTAAATCTTTAACACAATGGTAAGCATACTTTACCAGGCCTAAGCCTATCTGGGTATATCATGCTAGCACCCAATTCTCACAGACCTATTGGCACATGCTAGTCATGTGGTCAATATCAGGCAGGTCGGCTTTACTTCCCAGAACATTTACTAGTATCCATTTTGGGCTGGGTGGGCCAGGGAACCAACAGTTTGCAAGTATTCAGTGTAACCTTGGATACATTTGTTATTATGAGGGGGCTTCAAATGAAAACCTTAAATTTTTTTTGGGGGGGTGAATATATTCTGATAAAGTAAAGAACAAATGTATCATCTTTTATGTAGTTACAACTGCGGTTAATGCAAGTCCTCTAGTGCCGATAAAGTGCTTTGATTCCTGTAGAAAAATCGACGATGGGGGAACTACTAGGTGTGTCCGACTCGGTCATGAACAGTCCACAAGGTCACGTAGTTTTGAAACTTCCTCTCCACTCATACACTTGCTGGACTGATAGGCATTCATCACCATACTGGACCTTCATTCCCCGATGAATTTCTATAGGTTTCACTCCTTCACTGATTAAAAAAAATACGGATAAAAGTGGGGTGGCCATCTTTAAACTGTGCTTACGACGTCACTGTATTCGCCTGCACTGTAATGTCACAAGTTTAACACTCTTGACATCCTTAACAACAATATTGACAAGTTACAAGACAATAGCATGGTTATTGTAATTTCTATAACACTTTTAAAGTTGTCATTTGAATCCCCCTCATATATTCTAAACTGTAAGCTACAGTTGCGCAGTGGGTAAACGCAAGCCTGCTAGACAAGTGGTCATGGGTTCAAATTAGCACGGAGGTGAATTTAAATACTGACCTCGGCTCCCAGCTAGACACAGCCTAAAATGGGTGCCAGGAAATGTCTGGGGAAACAAAGGCGGCCGGCCTGACATTTACCACATCAACATTTGAGTGCCGATTGGTCTATACAAATATGGGTCTAGCACCATGTGTCCTTTATGCCTTAAGGTGTGCAGACGGAGACCTTGACCTCACTGTTACTGTAATGTACATCAGTATGTTCTACAACAAAAAGTTTCACCCACAAACCTGGGGGCTGGGATCATCCAGCAACTTGCAAATATCTGGCACAACCTTGGATAGCTGCAGGCAACGTGCTCCATACCTGAGAACAAACCAAACATGCATGAACAAATCTATCACATACATGACCGTCTCCTCCTCCCTGTAAGCTCATCAATCACTGAGCCAGAGAATGCATGACAATCATCAGGCAAACATCTGGCATATATCATGCTCACATATTTACACCTTGAGATGCCTGGTCAAGATTTTTTTTTATCTGTTGTTCTATGTGGTGAATGAATGAATTAACTTTATTTTCAAATGGTCACAAATTGGGCATGCAGGCCTGTCTTACATTCGACCCTTCCAGTCACCCATCTTTTTACACCAATTATCTATCATTTACACTTGGAAAAAAAAAGATTTAAAAAACAAAGAAAGATTGTAAAATGAAGGCTGTACACATACACAAACCATAAACAATTCATATTCCAATGTTATGAGACAGACAGGCAGACAGACACTCGTACACATGGTGAGGAGTTAGCATACCAGTCTCATATACCATTGGACGTGGGTTCAAATCTTTGGGAAGACAAGGGGTTGGTATCTAAAAAGTAAATAATGGATCCTTTTACACGGTTTGAGACATATTAGGTATGTGGTTCTTCTTCCTCTTCTTTGTCATCTTCTTCTCCTGCCTTTCCTTTCCCAACTTCTTCAAGCCAGGCCCTTGGTAGACTTGTTCATGAGTGGTTGGATTTTGCAGCGACAGTTGTCTATGGAATAAGATAGCCAGTCTCATGCCAACCCTCCTTAGTTGCTTCTTATGACAAGCATGATAAGTTACAGTGTGACTATTCTTTGCTTCCCTTATAGGGGCCTGAAGCACACTTGCGTTGGTATATGGTTCTATCCCCCAAATTTTTATAGAACACATCTACATACTAAGTGAAGACCTGGACATACAATCATAAACACACCTATATACTAAGTGAAGACCTGGACATACAATCACAAACACACCTACATACTAAGTGAAGACCTGGACATACAATCACAAACACACCTAAGTCAAGACCTGGACACACATTCACACTAACATGCTAGGCCAGTGGTTCTCAACCTTTTTTGGCCCATGCCCCCCCCCCCCTTTTTACCATATGCTCAGAACGTCATTCCCTCCCTTTCAAATTTTCTCTCTATAAATCCCACCCACCCTTACACAGTATATATGAAAATGGAAGCTAAATTTAATAACACATGCTAGAACACGTCTAGACATCTACATAAAACGTGATTTGCGGGTCTACTTACGTTATAAAACGAACTTCATTAGAGCGAGAAGTACAGAACTGTAAAATATAGAGGGAAGAACAATATCAAATAACTGGTTCTTGTATTAATGCGATCTTGAAATAATCTTAATTCCCCCCCCCCCAACCCTAAAATTCCACCCTGGGGGGAGGGGGGGGGGCATATTCCCCACGGTTGAGAACCACTGTGCTAGGCCAAGAGCAACAATTTACCTGTTGATTGTATTCTGCAGGGTAATTAGAACTCCCTCTTTCACATGCCACAACTTGTGCTGGAAGGCTGGGCCAAGTCTGTCGAACACGTACTGAAAAAGTCCACTTTACATATCAGTATTACATATATACAATGTAAAACATAAAACAGCAAAGGATCCCTTTTCCAACCAGAAGCCATATTGAGTATATGGTTCTAGCCCCATATTATTACAGAGCAATCAGCACTTGATTGATTGATTTATTGATTGATTGTGGTCATGATCATATCAGCTGCCTTTACTTCCCAGGAAATTTCCCAATACCCGTGTTAGGCTGGGTCAACCTGACCTGGGAGCCCAGGTCAATGGAGAAATAAAAACTGTTACCTCGATGGGGAATCGAACACATGATTTTTGGGCCCTGAGGCAATCATTGTAGCCACTGCACTACTGCAGCCATTATTACATAAAGTAATACATAATACCCAATAATAATAACAGCGCTGTTGTGATGGGGTTATGAACGCAATTCGCAATCCCACATACCGCTTTCGAAACACAGCTGCTGGCGATCTGGAAGCAGACCGCCTTGCACGGTTGTTCAGAAAGCAATGGCAAACTACTGAAAGTAAACTTGCTAAGAAATCACGAAGTCAAACAATTCTAGGGTTTACTGCAACGTCCAGTAAAACATATGCAATTAATTAATAATAATAATAACCAAATATACCTTATATAAACAATTTCTACTAGAACATATTCTAGAACATTCCAGCAGACACCAGGATTCATGCTGATGGCTCTCTCTCTCTCTCTAGATGTGCTCATCAACCCTCTCGTTATTTTGTGACATTACCTACCCAACGATCTCAAACTAGTAACGGTACAATTCAATCGATCTAAGATGACTAATCTCTCAACACAACACTAACAACAATGCCTGAAAAATTGTTAACATAAAATATTAACATTATACAAATGAGAGTCCAGACATACATGCAACATTAGTTAATTACTTCACTCACTCAAAGCTCACATGCACATTTTGTACCCCATGCTTTCCCAAACACACATGTCTGGCAATGCGTTCAACTTGAGTCTTGAGTGGTTCTAAACTTATAATCACATGATCCCCCCACACTTGCAACTCAATATTTATCATCACAATAACCATGTTCAGTCATCGCTGCCTTACCTGAGGTGTGGAAGCTGGCATCATCAACTTCAACAGCAACTGCTGAGCCATTTCCCTGACCTGGTCCTTGGAGTCCCCGAGTCGGTCTATGACTGCCGGCAGAACGGTGGTCACATGTGCTTTGAAGTGTTCTCCCATTCTGTCCACCATCAGGCAGAGAACCTCTAAGCCATTTAGGGATACCTGTAGTTGATAGAAGAAACAAAGAGCAGACATTTAGTTAGTTAGTCGTAGTTCCAACTTCACAGCATCGGGTCGTCCCCATTATGCTCTGTTCCTGTGCCAAAAAATATCACACAAAACGCTCCCCACTGCCCCATGTGAAAAGTGGAAAAGACAGGAGTCTCGACAAACAACAGCCCGCACAGATACACTGTGCAATAATGCCGCCGCCAGAATGTCAACACACCAGTCCCCCACAAAACACCCAATTCATCACTGATGGAATCGGCAGTCATTTTCCTATCTGGATGTTTCCTAGATGTTCACCTACACAGTCCACGAACATACAGTTCATCACTGACGGCAGTGGCAGTCAACCAGAAGCCCAGCAGCCACGCATTTCTGCATAAGGCAAAAACTGGTCAACTCTGGGACATAGCCACCTGCCATCGCTCCGAACATGCAGTCACGTTCCAAAAATAAAAACTTGGGCAGATTCAAAAGCACTTCACACGAAACTCACAGCTCACAGTGTCGCGCCACGCACTCAGTAGCAGGGCGACGGAACCATCAAGCCTCCTTAGTCGCCTCTTACGACATGCATGGTAGGCTACAGTGTTGCTATTCTTTGCTTCCCTTATGAGCCCCGGCAACACACGGGAGACATTTAGTATTCGATCTCAGTATAGGGCTGGGAAGAACCACTGGCACTTCAGGATACACATCCCCTTATTCTCTTGGGAAGTGAGATCAGATATCTAGTCTGCCTGGATAAGAGCAAAATACAAGAGGTTCTGCGTGCAAGTTTTACATTTTAAAAATCTCATGGCAGCTGGAAATCGCAAATGGTAGGCCATAAAGCCACTGGCATGGCGAATATGTTAATTAAAAAACACTTACACACAGAAAGCAAAGGTAAACTACCGAACATAAACTTGCCAAGAAATCACAAATGTCAGCATCCCCAATAAGGCCTTAACAGAGGCAATGAGTTAATACTAGTCTAGTAGGGAGACACCAGACAGGAGAGACACCGAGTACTATTAATAGCCTCACAAGGAGACACATTTGTGTCAGACCAGAGGTCGATAAGTACAGATGAGCGAGGGCTTTCCCCAAGCAATTGGGTAGCTGGTCCTTGCGAGTAACCGTGATATGCCGGGTTACTCGAAACTCACCAGCCGGCGTGCTGGCATAGCTACTGCACGGAGAGTAAAGTGTCCGTGCTTGTCCACGCAATGTGTAGCGTGTGGACAGACTGACTGGAGACGGTAGAGAGAGCAGACGTATCCTTGACCAATGCGATAGCTTTCTAGGCCATAGGCAAACATAGGGCTGTGCATTTAGATTGTGAAATGCTAGCATCATCTATCATCGCGTTAATGCATTCATGTTGTGTAATGATGATGAAACATAACGCTCGTAGAGCCATTCAAATGTCAGCTCTGAATAAATTGCATTCCTTTCGCAAATGTCATGAATTGTTATTTCGTGCAGTGCGAAAGTAGCGGAGTCTTGAGAAGCTGCAGCGCACAAGTCGCTGACAACAAACAACCAAAAAATGCTGGGGTTAACTGCGACATCCTGTAAATGATATACAACTAACTTAACCCACAGGTAGGCAGAACCCATTGCCTGGGAAGGAATTTGCTGAGAGGAAGGAATTTGTTGAGAGGAAGCATACCTTATAAAAATGCAAATGAAAGTCAAGCACTCTGACTTGTGAGGTGCATAAATAGACGTGAAGCACTCACCACGACATAGGAACATAGGAGAAGACGAAGTATCTCCCTGGCCACCGATCAAAATCATAACTAAGGCAAATACAACTATTACTAAGATCAAGACTGCAATACACTCAGGTCATCAAAAACACTAGTTGAGAATAGAAATGCAGATAATCTCATGGCAGGTGCTAAAACAAGGGTGTGACAGATAGGACTTGGCATTAAGTCATGACATCATGAGATGGGCTGACCAGTTACTACTTGGAGAGGACAGCCCAGCCTTAAAGATGTGTGTGGAGAAGTGGCAGGTACTCATTATTCTTCTTCTTCAGTGATCAACATTAGCTATGACTGCTATGATCCAGTGTGCAGTGTGTTCATATACTGCGTGTGTAGGTCAGCATGGCTGAATGGATAAGAACGCATATTCTTAAACATCCATTGTGCTGATGTCGAGGTAAGGGAATCAACCTCTACACCGGACAGCTGGACTAAAATGTTGACCTGTCGTTCTTGACTTGGGGACGTAAATTACAAGTGCCTCTGAAGTCGGAGTGTGTTCGCGTGATGGCAAGGGACACTTAAAAGGGAAAGCTAATCTGCACGCAAAATTCAGTCCACCACTACTAGAAGTAGTGTGTATGGACTACACTTGAGTTCAAAACGAGCAAAAATAATATACTGTGTCTTATCAAATGACCCTCTAACATACATAACTTAAGGCACACTGAACATATGGGCTAGAGCCATATTTGTGTAGACCAATCAGCACTGGGTAGGTGATGTTATGAGTATCACCCCCTTGTCTTTATTTCCCAAGACATTTCCTAATAACCATTTAGGGTGAACTTGGCAGCCCTCGTCAATGTTTAAAATGTACCAAACTGTGGGTTCGAACTTATAACTCCTGAGCCAACAAGCAAGCATCTAGCCACTATGCTATCCCGTGACAAAGGCTGTATTAACCAAAATGCTGGAGATGTGTGTTAGTTTTCAATGTATTTATTATTATTTTCCTTAGTCATTATCATATAACTGTTATTAATATTCCCACTAGTGTTACTAACAGTGATACTATTCTTTGCTTCCCTTCTAGACCCTGGTAACACATGAACTTAACAGTGGCAAAAACATCAAGTGATTGCCATACAAAGGTATCATTACAAATGAGCCCTAGCAATAGTGACAGTTCTGTAGGCCTGCTTAGCCCAGTGCATACTTGCTTGAGAAATGTATCCAATCAAGCAATGTTTCCTTATTTTGCCCTTGGCCACGTTTTTGGAATTATCATTTGTGGATGACATACAACATTCTTGTACATATAAGAAATTGCTTCAAAATATATCACAATAATGATGAGGACGATGAGTAAAGATTATGGAGGAGCAGCAGTGATAATCATGGTGATGATGATTCAGATAAAAGATAATGGTGAGATGTGATGATGATAAAGATGGTGATGAGTTATGATGCTGCTGATAATTCTGATGACAGTGATGGTGATGACAGTGGTGATGATAGTGATGATGGTGACAGTTATGTTAGTGATGATGATAGTAGTGATGATACTGCTGATGAAAGTGCTGATGTTGGCAGTAATGATGACAGTTATGGTGTCACAGCAGTCGTGATGACAGTTATGGGGTCATGACAGTCATGATGACAGTTATGGGGTCATGGCAGTCATAATGACTGTTATTGGGTCACGTAAATCATAATGACAGTATTAGCTGACGGAAATCATGATGACAGTTATTGGATGACAGTTATTGGGTCACGGAAATCATTATAATAGTTATTGGGTCACAAAATCATGATGACAGTTACTGGATGACAGTTATTGGGTCACAGAAATCATTATGATAGTTATTGGCTCACGAAAATCATGATGACAGTTATTGGGTGACGGAAATCATAATGACAGTTATTGGGTGACGGAAATCATGATGACAGTTATTGGATGACAGTTATTAGGTCATGGAAATCATCATGATAGTTATTGGGTCACGAAAATCATGATGACAGTTATTGGATGACAGTTATTGGGTCACAGAAATCATTATGATAATTATTGCGTCACAAAAATCATGACAACAGTTATTGGATGACAGTTATAGGGTCATGGAAATCATGATGACAGTTATTGGGTCACAGAAATCATGATGACAGTTATTGGGTCATGGAAATCATGATGACACTTATTGGGTCACAGAAATCATGATGACAGTTACTGGGTCACGGAAATCATGATGATATTTATTGGGTCACAGAAATCATTATGACAGTTATTGGGTCATGAAAATCATGATGACAGTTATTGGATGACAGTTATTGGATGACAGTTATTGGGTCACAGAAATCATGATGACAGTGATTGGGTCACGGAAATCATGATGATAGTGATTGGGTCACAGAAATCATGATGACAATTATTGAGTCACGGAAATCATGATGACACTTATTGGGTCACAGAAATCATGATGACAGTTATTGGATGACAGTTATTGGGTCACGGAAATCATTATGATAGTTATTGGGTCATGAAAATCATGATGACAGTTATGGATGACAGTTATTGGGTCACGGAAATCATTATGACAGTTATTGGGTCACGCAAATCATGATGACAGTTATTGGGTCATGGAAATCATTATGACAGTTATTGGGTCACGGAAATCATTATGACAGTTATTGGGTCATAAAAATCATGATGACAGTTATGGATGACAGTTATTGGGTCACGGAAATCATTATGACAGTTATTGGGTCATGAAAATCATTATGACAGTTATTGGATGACAGTTATTGGGTCACGGAAATCATTATGATAGTTATTGGGTCACGAAAATCATGATGACAGTTATTGGATGACAGTTACTGGATTACGGAAATCATTATGACAGTTATTTTTTTTTTTGTAATTCGCTTATTCTTTACAGGACTTCGCTGTCAACAGCAGCATCTTTCAGCTGTATGTTGATTTCTTGGCAAGATTACGCTCAGTAGTTTGCCATTGCTTTCTGAGTGGCTGGCTCTGTTATCCGCAAGTCATAATGTAAGCTCCCAGTTCTCGCCCGATACGAGACTATGCGTGATAAACGGGATTACGGAGAAAGTGTTGTAACCCCTCGGCCAGAGAGACCGGCATAACAGTTATTGGGTCACAGACATCATTATGACAGTTACTTGATCACAGAAATCACGACAGTCATTGGGTCACGGAAATCATGATGACAGTTACTGGATCACAGAAATCATTATGACAGTTACTGGATCACAGCCTACACTGGATCACTGGCCTACCACAGGGATCACCATTATCTCCGGTACTGTTCAACGCCTACACAGTGAGAATCACCAGTGAGCAGATCACTGGACCTGGCAGGACATTGTCGTATGCCGATGATGTTTTAGTGTATCGTCAGGGTAAGGATAGAGAGGAGGTTGCTGTGGAACTACAAACCGAACTCAATCGCATAAGTACTTGGTGTGATGAAGCTGGGGCAATGGTCAACCCAACAAAGGCAACAGTGACTTGGTTCTCGTTGAATAATCATATTGTCAACAATCCAACACCAACTGTAATGCTGTGTTCAGAGACGGTGGAAAGAACGCAGGCAATGAATTACCTGGGGATACGGTTTGATCGAAGCCTTGCTTATAATGTGCACATAGACCAGGTGATAACAAAGGCCGAAGCGGGGTTTGGCAGCGATGCGGGTGATGGCGGCAGCAAACTGTGAGCAGCGCCATCTATGTCTACTGTACGAGGGGCTGGTCATGTCTGTTTTGGAGTATGCAATGGCAATCCTGACTCTCAGCCATAAACAGATAGAAAGGATGGAAAGGATACAGAATGAAGCTATGCGCATTATTCTTGGCTGTACAAGAGATACAGCATGCAGGGCGATGCGCTACCTTCTTGATTTTCCAACCATTGAAGAGAGAATACAAGTTTGCAGGGCACGCACCTATCTCAGAATTAACACAAACACACAACATCCACTGCATAGTGAAATTAGGAAGGTGAAGGGCAGCAGGTTAAAAAGAGGACGGTCGTGGATGGGTCAAGCCGAAGACATTCTTCAACAGGTGTGTTCACTTGAGGACTTAGAACCTGGCGAGGAGTGGGTGCAAGTGCCAACAGATTCTGCACATCCTTTTCAGTTTGCATCCAACTAGATAGAAAATGCAGACAAGAAAATCCGGCTGCTGTTGAGGCTGAAGTACAAGCGTTGATTTCGAGAATTCGCTAGACTGTGACGCGGTCATCTACACAGATGGGTCGGTCGTCCGACATGTGAGAAGCTCATGGGCCTTTACAGCTCGGGCCGGAGGGAGAATTGTGAAGGAGGACTCTGGTGCTTTCACTGAAACCACAAGTAGCCTGACCATGGAAGTCATGGCAGTAAGTAAAGCAATAACATGGCTCGAGACACAGACATTCACTAGGGCTTGTTTCCTTAGCGACTCAATGAACATGATCAAGAGGATAGAGGAGGGGTCGATCCGAAGAGAATGGTTGCTGCCTCTGAAGCGGTCTCGGCTGGCAAAGATTAGTTTCATCTTCGTGCCAGGGCATGCGGGAGTACAAGGAAATGAGCGGGCTGACAAGCTCGCAGGTGAGGCTACTGTGGAGGGCGGACGCGTCCATGGACCAGGCTGACATTCTGAATGCTCTACGAGAAGTGAGACTTTTGCGAGAACCAAGTGATGACTGTGAATCTACAACAATGGCCATACTGCGAGAGCAGCAAATTAAAAGAGGGTAGGCCAAACAAGAACACTACGCAGGAAGCCAAAGAAGATTGATAAACCAACACAGAACTGGCATCGTTAGCCGCTACACGCTGCGGGATTTGCTGAGGAGGGGATCCGAGCACTTATGGACTGAATGGTTCGATGTGCAACGAGGATGATCTGTCGACTAACTAACTAACTAACTGGATCACAGAAATCATGATGACAGTTACTGGATCACAGAAATCATGATGACAGTTACTGGGTAATGGAAATCATGATGACAGTTATTGGGTCACAGAAATCATGATGACAGTTATTGGGTCACAGAAATCATTATGACAGTTACTTGATCACAGACATCATGACAGTCATTGGGTCACGGAAATCATGATGACAGTTACTGGATCACAGAAATCATGATGACAGTTACTGGGTAATGGAAATCATGATGACAGTTATTGGGTCCCGGAAATCATGATGACAGTTACTGGGTAATGGAAATCATGATGACAGTTATTGGGTCACAGAAATCATGATGACAGTTATTGGGTAATGGAAATCATGATGACAGTTATTGGGTCACATAAATCATGATGACAGTTATTGGGTCACAGAAATCATGATGACAGTTATTGGGTCACATAAATCATGATGACAGTTATTGGGTCACAGAAAACACAGTCATGAAGATGGTTATGAGGCCACAGTGATAATGATGAGAATTATAATGACCAATGATGGGAGCCATGGTGGTGTTGACGTTAATGGGGGTGGGGGTGGGTGTGTGTGTGCATGTGTGTGTGTGTGTGCATGTATGTGTGTGTGTGTGTGTGGTGTTGCGTATTTTATGAGTTGTTTGCAATGAGTGGTGTGCTTGTGAGAGTGAGAGTGCGCACATGTGAGTGTCCACGCTACGTTCGTGCGTGTGTGCACGCATGCAACAGGTGGTAATTACCTTAAAACAATAAAACAAGACTAAACTTCTACACACCAGGGAAAATAAATCAAGTGACTCACGGAAGACCGTAAAGTACCTGGCACCCAAACAGAAAAGATCAAGCTGAATGCGTTTCATTTTAAAACTACTAAAAAAAGCAAAA